>CM041780.1:230772312-231160889 GCA_023374045.1 Limonium bicolor | reverse complement strand
AATACACCTATAAAACATGCTCATTTGGACACTTATCAACAACATAACTTGGAGAGGGTCACGTGAGGACACGTACCCCGAGATGTGAGTTACTAATCTCGTTGGAGCCTAGAGAATCTTTTTATTCCCATACTAAGCTCGTTATACAATAACCTATTGTTCTACATAGAGAACAAACATCTACCTAAGATGTGTCGGTCTCAATATAGTACCGAACACACCGTACATATCCCCCGAATCCGACGTGAGTCAGAAAACAGCCTTGGTTAAGCTTGAGGGTGATTGAAGACCAAAAGGAAAACAATCCAATAGAGAGAGAGTTAAAGAAACTGTATACATCAACTCCCAAACAACACGCGACTGGAATGACCGGATTCCTCACTCCCCATAATATATATATAGTTAAGAGCTCCGTTATGGAACCTATCACATCCATACACCACTTGGTGTTACAACCGGGTTAAACACACAAGGGTGGTAAACATACTTACACGCACAAACAACACACATCTAACTCACGCATAGCCGTGGTTAGAACGTTCCCATGGTTTGGGTCGTTAAATCCGAATACCGATCTCTTATGTGATCCTAGAGTCGGTTAGTTAAGTTTAACACATATTTGAGGTTAAACGGTATCGGAACTAAACACGCCACATAATTGAATTACTGTAAACTCATTACATGTTTTTATCTTATAAGGTGGCAATCATTCAGAAAAACACATTGGCATACAAGCCGGTGTAATCCGGTAGAACACAGGTTGCAAGAAAACTATACCTGTCACCAACGTCCACTCTATTGTGTCCTCCTATGTTCCTCGAATAATTCTCGAACAACTGGTAACATTACAATTGTTTCCATTAACATCGGGGTAACATGATTGTTTAACGACTAATGCGCCCATAGTCAACCCCGTCATCCCGTTATACTTAATTTTACTCGTGTGATCTTAAGTTCACAACTCTCACATCCAACCTAACACTTGTTTACACTTTTTAAGGCCTTTACATGTCACCAAACAAGGCCTAAACATCACCTAAAACCATTACCATTCAATCCCCCATCATTAGAAGTCATTAAAACATAATTTGGACAAATTTTACCCTGGTCCGGGACTTGGTCCGGACCCAAGGTCCCGGACCAATACTAAAATTAACTCTCGGCCATTATTTTCACTTGGTCCAGGTCTTGGTCCTGGACTAAGGACCCGGACCGCTTACAAAGTTGATTTTCGACACATTTTTAAGGGTGGTCCGGGTACTTATACAAGGGCTAAGTCCCGGACCTTGTTAATAAGTTGTCAAAACACCATTTTTCAACCCCTAATCTAACCTTAAACCTTACCTAATCATTCCATAATCTTTCCACATGTTTCCCACATGTTTAAACACCTTAAAACATGCACTAAACCTTCCTAAATCATCACTAACTTGTTACTCAATTTCTTGCAAAATTTCCTAACACTTATAACATTTTTCCTTAGGACTTGTAAGTGGTGAATTATGCCTACTACCTCAACTAACCAAAGTGTTGTCTCACGAACATTACCACTACTCCAAAAGCATTATTTCTCACAAACACCTCCTTTACACAATTCATTAAGATTTTTCCACAAGTTCATACTTAATCCTTCACAAGGCATTTTACCTCTTTGTTACCAAGTTTGCACAAGACTTTACCACATTTCCACCATGACCTTGGTGTATCTAGAAATCATCCATTAGTTCTCTAAATCTCCAAGACTATGCCCAACGCATCTTAACACTTAAGAACACCTTAATTCACTTTCTTTCACCATCTTAACACTTAACAATTCCTAGTACCTTCTAGGTCATAAAATCTCATTAGAACACATAAAATCCTTTGTTTATCAACTAAATTTTGCCATAGCTTCCTTAGTACATCCTTACACCCAAACACTTAGTTTTTCACCTTTAGACAATCAAGAACACTCAATCTCTTAATACACATTCTTACACACACAACACATGGCTTTTCATCCTTTAACCATCAAAGACATTCATCTTCGCAAGAAATGTTCTTTACACACAACTAAACCTTTAAACTACACTACATCACAATATAGTGCATAAACTTAAATTGCTTGGCACTTAGGCCCTTAAATAACATGGCTCTTAGGCCCTTAAATTTCATTAAAATTAAACACTGAATTTCCCACATAATAATTGCCTTTAACCTGCAAATACACACAACAATGCTCCCATGTCCTTTTAGTCCACCTTTTGGATAGTTTTCTAGCTCATTTCCCATTGGCTCTTTAGGTTATTTATTAAGCAAATATAGCTCAATTCCCTAGTACACAAAACTACATTAAGAGAGGTCATTTACCTCTTCTCTTCAAGATTTTCTCACTTGTTTTCTCTTGTTCTCTCTTGATTGAAAATCGGCAAGGAGCTTTTATCACTTGTCAATCTTCTAACCAATACACATATAAGGGTAATGGGCATTAAGCTTCACACTTAAACTCATAATTAAACCCTAGATTACATAAGTGTTTTAAAACACTAAAATTGATGTTTACCTTTGGAATTTGAAAGAGAACTTGATTAAGAAGCAAGAGAGGACTCCTCCTAGTCCTTTGAAGATTGAATCAAGCTAAATGAAGAGCAAGATAATGCACCATTAATAGGTGAATTTTCAGCTATATACAAAAATGAAGGGAAACATGGATTTTCTTTGATTTTCCTTACCTTGAAGCAAAGGAGAATGACAAGGTGTAAAAAGATGAGTTTTTCCTCCTTCAATGGAGATTCTTCATGGCACCAAAATGGAGTTCTTGAAGATTTGAAAAGATATAAGTGAAGAGCTTGGTCTAACTAAGACAAAGGTAGTCTTGAAATTGATTTTGGAGCATGGAGCCATGAGTTACAAGTAAAAGAAGATGAAGAATGAGGTGGTACTGTAGGAGAACGTTTTTTGCTTGGGAGGATGAAGGTAGCTGATGGTGGGAGCAAGGAAGGATGAAGGAAAAGTGAGGAGAGAGGTAAGGTTTGAAGATATTTATGTTTTAAGGCAAAAAGTAACTTTTTACTTTATTCTTTCTTCTTTTCTTTATTTGCTGGCTAAGCGTGATGACTCACACATTAAAAACCAATATCCCCCCTTCAACAATTAACATACATATGGCCTTGTTTGACCATTTAACTAATTAAAGTTGACTTAAGTCAAAACTAGCACTATTTGAGCAGTATTCACTAATTAGTGCACATATTTGTGAATTTTTGGTTTCCCATTGATTTAGGCTTCCTAATATGATACTAAGTAGTACACATATTGATTAAAGAGTAATGATGGGCATTTAGCCACTCAAAACCCATTTCTAAGACAATTTTTCAAAAATGTGTTTTAAGGCTCCTTAAAGCACATTTTGTGTTTTAACTTGTTTTCAAGCTTGGTTTTCTTTAGTAACTGATTTAACATGTTAATATCATGTTAATAAGGTCTAGGAATGACCTTTAGGTCTTATACAAGGTTGCACCAAGTCTAGGGCAAGTATTTGCTTAAATTGACTTTATGGTGTTTCCTTGTGTTTTCTTTAGTTTAATTGTCTACCAATGTTTCTTAAGGACTTAATTAGCCTTACCAAATCATAATTGCATGTTATTACGTCTTGGTAGGCTCTTTGGGTCCTAACCAAGTTCATTCCAAGCTTAGAGCATGTTTTTGCTCAAACTGTGTTTATGGTACTTTATTTTTTTTACTATGGTTTTTTACTTAATAGCATTTCTAAGGCACTTTTTAGCCTTTATATACCATAGTCTAATACTTAAACAACATATCAAGGTCTGGGGATTTCAGTTGAGGCCTGGAGAAATTGAGGAAGAAACTAGATTTGCTGCTTCATTGGGATGAGATTAGGTTGCGGCAGCGCTCGCGGCAGCAGTGGATCCAAGAGGGAGATCGTAACGCTGCTTTCTTTTTTAGGCAGATTCAAGCAAGGAAACAACACAATTATATTCATCATTTGGAGACACGAAGAGGATTTGTTTCTAATTGGGAGGATATAGAGGCGGAGTTGCGGGGTTTTTTTGTGACCTAATTCAACTCATCAAGGCCAGTGACAATACCTCACTTGCTTGCGTATATATAAGGCCGGGAATCTGTTGAGCTGAATCACGAGTTGGGGAAACCATACACTAAGGATGAGGTTTATCGTGGCCCTGAAGAGTATGAATCCACACAAAGCACCTAAGCCAGATGGGATAAATGGTGCATTTCTAAATTCATATTGGAACATTGTAGGGAATGATTTTATGTAAACTATTCTTGCGGTCTTGAATACTGATGTTATGGTCGCAGGCTTAAATCATACTCATGTTTGCTTGGTTCCAAAGAAAAGGGGTGCATGTCTAGTGTTTGATTATCGCCCAATATCACTATGTAATGTAATATATCGTGTGATTTCAAAGGTGATAGTTGATAGGGTTAAGCCTATTATGAAGCATGTCATATCTCCGGGAACAAGTTGTCTTTGTCCTGGTCGGCTAATTACAGATAACATTGTTGTGTCCAATGAGTTACTACATTGTATGAGGATTTCATCTGCTAGATATAAGGGGCATTTTGCACTGAAAGTAGATATGGCCAAAGCATTTGATCGTCTTGGGTGTCCTTTTTTGTTTGGTGTGCTGCGTTCCATGGGATTCGATGAGTCTTGGGTTAGAATTGTTCAGAAATGTGTTACTTCAGTGTCTATGGCAGTTTTTGTAAATGGTTTCCCAGGTCAGGTTTTTTTATCCACGGCGTGGTTTGAGGCACGGTGACCCTCTGTCACCCTTTTTATTTATGTGTTATATGGAGGTGTTATGATCCTCTTTGAAGTTGTCTTCTGATGTGGGTTTAACTAAGTGGATCTCATTAAGAGGATTGGACTTTACATTAATTCTTTGTTTTTTGCGGATGATTGTGTCTTATTTGGTGAAGCTAATCTTGAAAATGGTGTACGAGTTAAGGGCATTTATTGATGAGTTTAGTGAGCTGTCGGGCCAGTTTGTTAATTTGGATCAAACTGGCTTGATGTTTTCAAGTGGAGTTGATAATGGGATCAGAATTGATATTAGTTCCAGCTTTGGGGTTCGGGAGGTTAGGGACTTAGGTGGTATTTGGGCATTCCGAGCTCTATTGGGCATAGTAGAGGAAAGGTTTTTTCTTATGTTCGTAACAAGGTGGCGGCTAGGATTGCAGGATGGACTAGAGTAGTTTCACTAGTGGGTAGAGGGGTTTCGATAAAGAGTTTTTTACAATCCATACCCACATTTGTTATGGGAGTTGTTCGACTGCCTATGTTTCTCTTGAATAAGATCTGGGCAATGATAATGAGTTTCGATAGAAGAGTTCTTCTACAGCTAGGAGTATATGTTGGAAGAGGTGGGATGATTTATGTAAAAGAAAGGAAGATGGAGGGCTAGGTTTTAGAGAGTTGGATTCTTTCAATATTGCCTTAATATACAGATAGTGCTGGTGGGTGTTAACTAATCGAAGCTTGTTAGTTTCTCAAGTTTTAAGGGCATAGTACTTCTATGACACGTATTTCCTATTAGCTAGGTTGGGGAGTACGCCTAGTCCTATTTGAAGAGCTTTCTTTGGTGTTCTGCCAATAATAGAGAAAGGGGTTAGATGTGTTGTGGGGGATGGCAGGGGAATCCGTCTCTCTGATAGATGGTTATGGAATAAGCTAGGTGGAAAGTGCAGCTAACGCATTTACAATCACATGTAGAAGAGAATACTACTGTTAGCCTTTAATTAATGAGACAAGATCCTGGAAGGAGGATGCTGTTAGACACTTGTTTAATGAATCTAATGCTAATCATATCTTGTCTATCCATTTGATAGAAGTGTCGCATCAGGATGGTTGGGCTTGGCGGCCTGCTAAGAGTGGCCAGTTCTTAGTCAGGTCAGCTTATCAATTTGTAAGAGAGTATAGGAATGGTAATTTACCTTCTACATCTACTGGCAGTGTAGGGGTAAGGCAATGAAGACAAATCGTCAGTGTCACTTGTACCCTAGAATTGAATCATTTGCATGGAAGTTTCATCATGGTATTATTCCATGTAGATCTTTAATTGCTTATCGGTGTGGAGGTTTATCTGATGTAAACTGTGTTTATTATGGCGATAAGGAGGACCTGATGCATGTTTTTTTAGAATGCAAAGTTGTGCAATCGAGCATGAATGATTGTTTAAATAAGCCTTTGTGTAAATCTGAAGCGGCATTGTGCGATTGGTTGTTGGATTTTTGCTTGTCTAAGGATTCAGATGCGGTGGGAGCTTTGGTGGAATTTTTGTGGAAGATATGGTATGCAAGAAAGGTGCTACCCGGGCATGGGAATGGGAAGGATTTGTATGGTGTTGGATGGAGGCCCAGGCTTTTCTTGAAGCTATGAGGTAAAGGTGTCTGCTCCTTGCTTAAAGCTACAAGTGGAAAGAGATTTGGGTCAGCGGTGGACCTACGTTATAATTTGTGGGGGCACATGCCCCCACAGGTTTTTGGAAAAATACAAGTATATATCTGTCTATATATATAGTAAGAATAAATAATAAATGTTAGATAACTAAATAGTGTAACCTAACTATGATGTTTTGGCCTTCAAAATAGTGCATGTTCAAAACGTGGGTTGATATCGGTTACTACAACTACAGTTACAGTTTAAAGAGCATCCCCACTCATGAAATATATTAAAATGGGAGATGAACTGGTTGATGATAATCTAAACACTTATGTAGAATCAAATATATTATTAGTTTATCAACAAAAATATTATTATATATCATTTTCAAATGATAAGACTCATATAGAGCAATTGTAATTTAAATATAAATATTGTTTTAAAATTAAATTTTAATATATTGTTTGACAGATTGCTAGTCGATAAAAAGTGTCCTCACATGTTTTACAGTCTAGATCCCCCACTGATTTGGGTATTGCTAACTGTGTGAATGTATATGTAGATGGGAGTGTCAAACCAGAGGAAGGGGGTGGTGGTGCTAGGGTGGTTTGCTTGACGAAATAGGGAAAGGTGAAAGCAGTGGGTCTGAAGAAACAGGGTAATTTTTGCAACCCAAGTATGGTTGAGGCTCATGCCCTTTTGTTTGGCTTAGTGTTGCTTCAAGTGCAGGGTGTCGATCAGTTTGTTTAATCACGGACAGTTCAGCTAATGTTAAACATATAAGGAAGGAAGGAAGGAGTAGTGGATTTTGAGACTAGAGTTGTGTTGAACGAGGTGCTTGTTAAAGCATCAGGTCTAAGTTTTTTTTTGAATGTATGTATGTGGAAAGGGATGGAAATGTGAATGCACACTTATTAGCTAATATGGCAAGGGGCTGTAATGGTGAAAATGTTTGGGTGGGGAACTTATTAAACTAATGAAGATCTGATGTTGAGCTTGTTCGAAAAAAAAATATAGGCCGAATACAAATGACGCTATGTGAAGCCCTGCGTCTAATACATATCATCTGTTACAAACGGGTCAGGTTCACTCACTCTCATAGACATGTCATAAGGTATCACTTATTTTTTTTCCTGCAGTCGTGGCTTCTTATGGCATCCACAATGGTGATGGTTGCTTAACATCAAAATATAATATTTTTTTATCTAAGACACCCTAATAATTTATCAATCTCTACAATCGTGGAGTATCTTAATATTCTCACTCCTCCTATCCACTATTTTTACCGTAGCATTCAATTAGGACTTATTATTTTTTTTACTATTGTTACAGAGCTCCAGTCAATGATAGTTATTTTCAGAGCGTTACTTAATAAACAACGAGGATAGAGAAAATGTGTGGATTCTACACCACTGCAGTAACATTTTTATTTTCTTACTGACACGAGGGTGGAATCCACGCCATTGTGGATACCCTTAAAGGCATCAAATAGCTATATAGAGATTCCACGACTTGGTTTATATCAGCTGAAACTTCCTTGGTCGTCAACCGACGTATCCACATCATATCGAGCAATTTTCGCCTACCCACCCAGCAATGGGTAAAATAAACAGTAAACTCAAGAGTATCAGTTGGAATAAACGCATTCCAAATGAAAAGTCGATCCAAGTAAAATTGAGGTGGCGCGTGATATTGCTTAAGACATGATTTTTACAGATCAAGACATGAAATCTCATACTGTGCTCTCTCTATAGCTCCCATTTTGTTCATGTTAATAAAGATAGCTAGTGAACAAGCACCTGACCCATTTTACTGATCCAAGTTGACACGTCGCATCTTGCACACAAGGTTAGCCGTCGGCATATCAAGTTGGTTCCCCGATTCTGAATGGATAAGATCCTTCAACTGATCTCTAGGGGTCGACAAGACTGTTTGGAATGTAGAAAGAACAACAGGAATTGGCATCGAGAGAGCCGAAAGGACATTGCTTAAGTACTCAATATCAGTAGATAGCTGTAGTGCTCCCCTGTCCGTGATATACTGAATGCCTCGTAATTGCTCCATGTATATGGCAGTAGTTCCCTCCGCAACCTTGAACATCCATTCAGTTGCAAAAAACTGGGCATCATCTGTATTTGAGTCGTCATTTGAAATTCCTTCGGTTAATGGCTCAAGTTGCTGAGGTAAAGTGAGGAGATATTCAGCTACACTTGTAACGTATTCTTGAGGGTGCATGCTGAAACTTGGGAGATGAAATGCACTCTGCTCCTCCGCGGAAGACCAAATAGGCAGCCGAGAGACATCTCCTAATCGTTGTCTTACTTTGGATATCAGAACATCATAGACAAGTTCATTCACAGTGTCAGCAAATGCGGATACTCTCTGAGATGAGAGAGGAAGTGCATGGAACCGGGGATCCTTTGACTGTTCCAGAAGGTTAAAAAGCTTCTTCGCCTTGTCAGGAACATCCACGAGCCGCACAGTGGCTACATCTAATCCAGCCTTTCCAGCTACAGATAAATTTTCGGTTCCATCAATGCTAGTAGTTAAAGAAATCTTGTTCTGTAGAAACGAGCCTAATCCTGATAGAGAAAGATTAGTGTCCAGTCTTGCGAGACTGGCTCTCAAAGAAGCTTCAAACACAGAGGATCTACTCGTCAAACAATCAGAAACTGTCAGAATCTGCAATGCACCTTGAACTATTGACCACTCTTCTTCACTAGATACCAAGTTGTTCTTCCGAGGGTTATGAATGCCTTCCCTTTTGTCCAACCCGTCCTTTCTTAACCAACACTACTGTCAGTGGTGTTATCTACTCCACACACAGCTCTCAGAGATTTGAGTGTTTCTTGAAGAGAGGAAATGTACTGCAACATGATGTCATCCAGAGCAAGAATCAACTCATCAGCCTCAGAACCTCCAGTCAGGTTGATACACCTTTGCACAGCAGCTTCAAAAAGCAAAATGATCTGAGGAATTGATTCTTCCATCCTCCGGACAGTCTCACTTAGCTCTATGCCTTGTGCTCCCACACCACGAGTAACAGCTCCACGAAGATCCAGCTTTCCAATTTCAGAAGAAAGAATGACACGCTCCATTTGGCCATACCTGGATCAATTTAGTATTAGTAACTTTGGGTCAATTCCTTGCTCACATGTAACCAGGGCACTTACAGATCCACCGCATTCCAAAGTTCCATAAGAATTAAGAAAATACATGCCAATACAAATATTCAAAAGAAACCTGTAGCTTCAACAGCGTCAGCTGTCAAGCTTTGCCAGTAATAGTATCCGAAGTCAACTCATAATTCTAGTACCTGGATTCCATGATTTATAAACATATCACATCACCCCCCCCCCCCCCCCCCCCCCCCCCCCCCCAATCTCCAAGTTTCGAAAAGAACAGAGAAAACAAAAAATTATCACCAGACGGCAGCTTTTGGTAACGTGTTGAGAGGACTGAGTCTTTAAACTAATGCAGATACATAAAAAAGCGATCTCTCAAGAGAAATTATCATTGCATACAACTATTCTAAATCTTATAACTTTGACTACAATTAAATTCAAAGGTAAGAAAATCCATCAGGACTCGATAACAGGTTGAGAAAAGATATTATCATGGGTTCCTTGTCTTACCTTTGTTTGAAGGTCTCAAATGGAGAGTAAACTGACTTCAACGCTTCCAATAAAACCTGAAGTTCAGATTCTGAAAACAAATGTTGAATGTTTCTAGCAAAAGTACTTGTCACATTGTGTAGCTCTATTAGTGATTCAAGATGCTTTGACTCAATCTTTATGCCCTTCGGGATATCTCCAGACAATATATCTAGTAGGCCTGGGGAAACAAAATAAAAGAAGTAGAAAGATGGATGTTATTCCATTACACTGATAATTATCCAAGATGAGTCATTTTGTTTCACACAAAATTACCTTTTGCCAGAGCTTTTGTTTCCGGAACAGCTTCACCAATTGCAAGATTGATACGAGAAACAAAGCTAGACTGTAATGCTGCCATTGTTTCAATTACCATCCTTGGGACAAGAGCTGTATAGTCATCAGGCAAAGCTTTCATACACCTATACAGCAACCAACAAAAAAAAAGAAAGAAAAGAGGGTAGTCAGCTCCCACATTTAATATTCTGCAATCCAAGGAGTTTTCTTTACTCTGGCATTTTAGGCTTTAAGCCGCCACTTAAAAAAAACAGAACTAGAGAAATTATGCATTCATCGATAAGCAACATCAACTGCATCTAACTTCTAAAACTAGACCAAGCAAGTATTTTGCAAAGAGATGGACAAATGAAGATACCATTTCCATTCTTGCTCAAGGTAGAGCAACAATTCATCATAAAAATTTGGCAACCAGTTTGAGAAAGGAACTGCAGGGAGACTCGATTGGGGCTCACTTCCTGCGGCCTGCCTCTCCGTTTGTATTTTTTCATTAGCTATTTTACCAACTCGTTGCTTGGACTCAAAGTCCTCCCACAGCTTCTTAATGGGCTTAAGATGAACCTTTGTGTAGCATGCTTCCAAGGACCTGAATCTACCAATTCGAATAAGGATTCCTCGCAGATCTTGAGCACTTTCAGCCTAGAACATTCAAATTCCAAATTTTAAAAGAGAATGTTACAATGTAGCAATACTGATAAAATAAGAAATATAGCATGGTTGTAGTAATTCAGATACTGCAAGTAATTTACCGAGTGTTTTGTCAGGGCATCAGTTAGACGAGGCTGAACCATAGCATCCAACCTATCTTCCAAGACCTCAAGCTGCTTCCTAACATTGGCAAACTCAGCTACCTGAACAGGACCAAACAAAGGGTATGAATTATAGCATTAGCATACATCACCACACCTCTTAACTAATCCAATTCACAGTGCACTATCCAAAAGCACACAATTTGGATGACTTTTACCTCCCCAACAGCAGACAAGCAGTGTCTCATATTGGCTAGAGTCTCGGCTGCCTTTGGCAGATCACCACTGGCAAATACATCCTCTACTGTTGAGCTCAACTGTGTCAATCCAGCAGCATCCTGGTCAAAGCACAAACAAATTAAAAGACAAAGATCACATTATACATTTTATCGGATTATGAAACTTGTACAATATGGTAGACAATCGGCAGACCTGTAAGGTTGCGTAAGCAGCTTCCATTCTGTGCTTTACAGTATCAACTTTTGCTAGGGCTGAAATTGATTCAGCAGCAGAACCCTCGGCCTGTTAACATATGTGAATGTACCAATCAAATTATCAGTAGTAGATTAACCATCATCCAAGCCAGTTTAGTAACTACACAGAAATTATTCACCCCCATTTTGATCGATCTCTCTCACTCATTATAAACAGCGATCTGTGATCAGCCTTTGAACCTGCCATGAACAAAAAACTAATCTAAAATCTTTTCAACGCCCACAAATCAGCAAAATAGATGTCCAAGATGTACAATTCGGAAAGGAGTTAAGTTAACCCTACAACGCCAAGCCGTATAGTCAAAACTAGTCATCATCTGTTCTAAAATGAAAATAGTCATCATCACTCAGACCATTAGAAAATCAAACTGTGAAGTTCACAGATCTCAACTAATTGAGTTCATTGTAATCACCGCAAACAAAGTCCAGGAGAATCTACGAAAGTGAAAACAATCAATCTATCAGGGTCACTAACTGACAGAAGAAGAGTTCCTGCAACTATTGCCGGCAACCGAGGGGCGGGGGTGTTACTACCTTTCGAAGCTTGAGAAGGATGGAGGAGACAGATGAACGGAGGGAGACGGCATCGTCACGGAGCCTAAGGACGTCGCGAGTGGCACGGGGGACGCGGAGAATGGCGGCGGCACTGAGCTCTTCGAGAGACGCAGAGATCTCCTCCGACATGACCTGGAGCTTCATCTCGACGTCGACGAGGTGCTTCTCCACGGAGTCGTCGGGATGACGCCCCGCCACGCACGCGTTGTTTATCCATTTCTTGGGGTCGAACTTGTCGTCCGAGAATGCCCCCAGATCCAACCCCATCATCTTGAATCCGTCGTCCTTTATGGTGGATCAGAATCAGAAAGCATGAGAAAGAGAGACAGAGATCGGGGTGGAATGGAAGTAGCAGTTGGTTGAGCGGAGCTGTGGGAAGCTGGCTGTTGCCTCCAAAATTGTGGAGTGAATTGGGAAGAAATTAGTGGAATTTTTTTAGAAGAGTAAAATACTGGGTAATATAGTTAATCCCTTGTCCAACCTGTAATATGATTAATATCGTTAATCCGTTGTCATAACCTGTCATTATTAATATGATTAAATTGACGGGTATAGTTAACGTCTTGATAACAGAGTTAAAGTTTGGGACTCATAGTCAGAGGTACTTTAACCTCAATGTGGTTACCAATGGTTATTTGTATTATCCCAAATTCTCAAGGGAGTTCCGAGTAATTTACTTTTTTTACAAATATACCAATTTGGAAAACATTATTTGCGCGAGGTTTTTTTCAGAAAAAATTACTCAGGTGTCAAAGAGAAGCCTCTCCGGGGTGAAACTGTTGAAAAAAAAATGACCTCAACCGGCACTGCCCCGGGACGGTTTCCGGTCATTTTTATCTGAAGGAGTACTGGGTTGAGGCGGTTTTGGACACAATCTACCTGAAGTAGCTTCGTTCTGCGACTTCAATGCATTTTTTTTCTTTTTTTAATGAATAAAAGAAGTGTTTTTTATTTCACTTTTTTGTTTTATTGTATGAAATCTAAAACTAAAAGAACAATATTTGTAATTATTTTGAAGTTTGTTAAGTAGGTTATTCATCGGATCCCATAGGGTTACACATGGGCTTAAAAACTTGCATTATTGGTATATGTCTGAGGATAAACACATGAGCATCGTTGATGCAGTGTTTCGTCTACTTTAGTCAACGTCTATACATCACTAAGTTGCACGAACATTGAAAAAAAGCTTGTACCATAAACTATGAAAAAGGCTTATTTGAAGTTTATGTCGTTGTTCGTTGGAGCTCCCGAGTTATATATTTTACACGTTTTGAAATAACGCTTCATTCCTCTAAATTAAGTACATAAATTGTTTTTGTATGTTTCCTAAATGCATGACCTGTCTAAGCAAGAGCAATATTCAATTGTAAACACCAAAAACATAAAACGACACTCAGTTGTATCCTCGGTTTGGATAATTTTTTTATGTTACGTCCTGTTTGTAAAAAATGACAACAATGTCTACGTTCTGCAAGTGTGCCATTGTTTTCATCCATTTGGTTGTGAATACGGGAATACTTGGGTCTTCTCCTTATAGTTCGTATCTTGTCTGGATGTGGTACCACTTTTGTTCCTATATACGGTGGTCAGTTGTGCTCATTGTCAAGTCTAGTAAAATGACACCACCATAAGCATCAACCATTGTCTTAATATAAGCGTATATATGGATGCACATGATTGTCCCACAATGACCTATTCTACAACCTACAACCCATGGGAACATGGTATTTGAATGCTTGCCACTCACCGCATTCACAAGTTAGCCTGATGAAGTCAACATTGTAATTACCTCTGTTTCTTCTCATAGCCACCGAGCCTAATTCTTCAATCGCACACACTTGGTTGATTGCATCAAAACGACTTACATTGTGACTATGTATCAATATTGTCGTCAAAATATGTAACCAGCTTGTCATAATTGGTAGCAATCAAACGCTTTTTAGTACGCCATTTATGCACGTAACCAAATTTCTTGTAATGTGACCCCATCTCCTATCGTCATTGTATGCCACAACCACTTCTCAAACTGTAGGTTGAAGAAACGCTGAATGTCTGGTTTCTGAGATAAAAGATGATTATACATTCTTTGAATGTGATGCCTCTTGAACTCGTACGCTGAATAAGAAAAATACCTCATTGTTAAAAAAGGAAACAATTAAGTTTAATGAGGAAGCATAGTATTGAAGAAATTAAGATACCTGTATTAATGAGATACTTCTTCAACTTTTTGTTGTGAAACCTTGTCTGTTTTATGCAATATGTGGTATGCAGTAGAAATGGTAACCCATTGAGGGTTTCCAGTACTCATCCGATTCGACAATGCTTATGATAGATGGCGTAGGGTTTGTAGTTATTGACACATCGGCTCTTTCACCTATCACATGGAGTCGAGAAAGTTCTTCCTAGAAGTCAAGTCTTTAGACTCGACGGTATCGAACACAATAGGTATAACTTTGTTGTTTCCTTCTCGTGTCGTCACTATTAAAAGTTTATCTTTGAACTTACCATATAAATGTGTGTCATCTAGTGTCAACTTTAAATTGTCATATTGTACTTTTCACTTCGAAAGAGTGCAGGAGTTATAATATATGCCCATAGTGTTAGCAACTTTGTGCACACAGTAATGTGAGTAGAATTAAACTGGGTAGCATTGTACAAACTATGATACATGTGTGCCAACATTGCACAACCCCGGCTATACTGACCAGTTGTCGTGCAGAAACTATATAACGAGGTATATAAATAAATGCAAGGAATAGGCAAGTGCACCTAATCGGTGTAGTACAACAAGTGTCGTATCCACAAGGAAATTAGTCCTAACTTCCTAGTCTCGGTACTTAGTAATTGAAATGAAAACAGTAAATTGGGGTTTAGCCGGTGGCAAGCTCGATTGTGTTGGTTGAGTAGTTGCAAGAACAACAAATAAACTAAAGTGATAGTTTAATGGATTGGATGGAGAAGTACTTTGGGAATTTGGCAATCACCCAACCTACCTAGATATGCTAGCAACTCTTCTTATGCCATAGTTGTCTTTTAGAATAATGATAATAACCCTCTAAACCAAAGATGGGTTAATTCTTACTTAGTTAATTTTAGCCATCAAAATCAATTAGGGCTAAACTCACTAAGTAGCATTAAGCAAGTTCTAGATAAAATCCCCAAATTATACCCACTAATCCTATGAGCATAAATCAAGGGTCCTCTCTCAATTTGGTCATAAACCCTAACTCAAAACCAAATTATAGAGATGGTTCACCACAAATGCACTCAAGGGAACAATTCAAGAACATTGAATGATAATTAAGAGAGAAACAACTATATTAAGGCATAATCAAGATTCACAAGCACATTCAAGGGTTTGGGGTCAAAAACCCATCCCAAAGCACAATAGAGTTCTACTCAAGCATGGAGAAAAGAAAAACTAGAAAAGAGTAAGAAGAAGCCTTTGTTGAAGCTTGGAAGCTTTGGAGAAGGTGAGCTCTTCCTTCTTCTCTTCTTCCTCTTCTTTCTCCCATTTCTCGTTTTCTCTCTCCTCTTGTGTGTATGGAAGTGTAGAATGAAAGAATATGTCAAAGTGTAAGTTTTTTCCGTCTTTAAAACGACTTACTGGGCAAAAATTTCGTCCGGACCGCCTCACAGGGGCGGTCCTCCTGGGGCGGTCCACACCAGAAGCACTTCTTCTACATCGAAATCGTCCCGTTTGACCCCTTGTCTTTGACACACTCCTCAGGGCATTAAAGCTCGGGCACAAAGTCTTGAGAGTCTCCCAAAAATCATTGCTCAGGTGAGCTTTTACCTATATTTTAATCAAAACTGTATGAGTTCACCTATATTAACAAAATGCTCTATAAAGTGGTGAAATAGGTCAATAGTTGCACGAAATAAAGGTAAATAAAGACCTTATAATTACATCATTTCACCACTTATAAACTCCCCCACACTTATCTATTTGCTTTTCCTCAAGCAAAATTAGGAACCACAAGAAGGAGGCATATTTAAAGCAAGCAAGTTGATAAGTCAGGAATTTACCTATTTTTACAGGGTCTTTTGATACCTCATTTGTTATCATTTACTGTTAAATTCCTGTCTTATGAGCAATTTTATGTTTTTGTTGCAATTGTCTTCTTTTATGGTTTTTGTGTGCTTTTTCAGGTTTTTATCTCAAGGAAACACACTCCTATCACTGTTGGAACACATGGCAAATCAAACAAGCTAAATAGGATCAAGAAATTCAACTCTCGACCTAAATACAGACATGGTCCGGGACTTGTTGCATAACATAAGTCCCGGACCACAATATGACTCCACTCTCGACTTAAATTCAGACAGGGTCTGGGACTTAATACACAGCCTAAGTCCCGGACCACAATGAGGCGTATCTCTCGACCGGTTTTCAAGCATGGTCCGGGACCTTATACACTACTTAA
Source organism: Limonium bicolor (assembly GCA_023374045.1). Classification (NCBI taxonomy): domain Eukaryota; kingdom Viridiplantae; phylum Streptophyta; class Magnoliopsida; order Caryophyllales; family Plumbaginaceae; genus Limonium; species Limonium bicolor. The sequence goes on along the minus strand of CM041780.1, from coordinate 231,144,308 downwards.
GTCCCGTACCACACAAGCAAAGCAACTCTCGACCATTTCAAAGCTACGGTCCGGGACTTCATACAGAACTTAAGTCCCGGACCATACTGCTGAATCCGACAAGTTGAAGTGCGCGAACGTAAAAGAGAATATAATTCTCTTTATATTAAACTACACCGCCCCATAACCATAATAATCCATCCGTCCCAGCATTAATCCCTTCTTTTCAGCAAAACACTCACGATTAAACACCCACCATTCCACTTCCATAATTCCAGCAAAACACCCACGAGCATTCTCCTTTCCAACTTAAAAATTCCACCACACCATGCTACGTACTCATCCAGAAGTTCTATAAATAGAACTCTCTCCCTCTCATTTAAGACACACAATTTCTGGAGAGCAAAATACCACAACTCCATCCATCTCCATTTCACATTTCCCACGTTCCATTCACATCACCATTCTCATTAAACACCATAAACATCCACAAAATCTGGAGTACACAAGCAGCTGGAGACTCCACCATTTCCTGGAGAAGAAGCAGAAGAAAGCACTGATCACACACCAAGACTCCATTGAAGAGTCTTAAATCAGAGTTTCTTCTTCTCTTCCTCTTTAATGTTGTTTACATATTTTTACAGTATTTTCATTTCCATGGCTGAGTAGTTTTTATAAATTTCGGTTTGCTATGTAATCCAAATTCGAGGTTCCAGTATCTTTGTGATTTACCATTTTAACAGATTAAAGTGTTGTTCCTTATTTATTGTTATAAATCTTGTGATTTGGCCAATTACTGGATTTTATCAGTTTATCTGCTTATAAGTGAGAACTGCGGTAGATAATAGACAACAGGAACAGCACCGGTTAATTTAGAGACGGTAATTCCTCTAAGATATTAACTGATCATTAAACTGGATTATTCTTAAAGCTGTTAGCAATTAGTAAATTTGTAACGAGAGTTAAGATTTATTAGCTGTTAATTAGATTCCACCGAGCGGGAGACCGAACGTGGAATATTTCAGATCTGGGATTTTAATCTAAATTTTGGTGAACACATCGAAAAGGAACCGAAGAATTAGGAGGATAGTAAACCGGAATTTTCCCTTCTCATTAATTCAGAAATATCGTTATTTTGCTCATTATTGCTCTTGCATTTATTACCCTTGTTCTTGTTTACATTTTGTTTCTCTACCTAGTAATTCAACAAACAAAACCCCCTTTTACTTAAGTTATTCTATTAGATTGTTCTTAAATATTAATTAAACTAAAACGCTGCCTCCCTTGGATTATCGATAACCTAGAGGGACACTTCTAGGAAAACTTGCTATAATCGACCTGTATACTTGCCGTTAGGTTTTTACCCAACAAGTTAATGGCGCCGTTGCCGGTGAGGCACGGTTGCTTAGTTTAATTTTTATTTATTAAATTTTGTTTTGTTTCTGTTCTTTTTTTAGTTTATCCTTGTGTTACTTTATTTTGTTCATTTTGACAGCTTTGTGCAAATTGTTTCTTATTACCGGTTATGGTAATATCTGTTTGAGTTACTGCTGTCAGTTATCTGATTTGTGTTTTATGGTTAAAACTCGTTTTGTAGGAGACCCTGAATTCGAATTGAACCAGAAATAGACAGAGTAACAAGAAGATTCGAAAAGATTAGACTGGATCCTCCATTTAATCAGGAGGTGCCTCCAAAAGATTCACCAACAGAAGGAATTGTTGAAGAAGGGATTCTAAACAACCCCCCAGAAACTAATATGGAGAATACCAATCCGGAAAGGCACATGAGGGATTACACCCGCCCAAGCGTTGAAGGGCTTATCTCACCAATAGTAATTCCTGTGTTACCAGCAAGAGAGCACTGGCAGTTCAAGACACACTATGTTACTATGGTCATGAATGCACCCCAGTTCAGCGGAACAATCACCGAAGATCCCAATGTCCATCTCACCACTTTCCTGAGATTGGTAGGAGCTTGTTCTACATCAGCTTCACAAGAGGTTGCTAGATTGACTCTCTTCCCATTCTCCCTAAGAGACAGAGCCACAGAATGGTTAAACTCATTGACGCCCAACAGTATCACTACCTGGACGGAGTTAGCAAATGCATTTTTGGCAAAATATTTCCCTCCTTCTCGGATGCTGATTATGAGAGGAGAGATTACCAACTTTAAGCAGTTCACTGGTGAGACATTATCTGAGGCTTGGGAGCGTTTCAAGGGGATTGTGCACAGAGTACCACACCATGGCCTAGGAGAGGAGGTAATTTTACAGTCCTTTTACAAAGATTTGGATCATTCAAGTCGTTTGTTGGTAGACACTTGTGCAGGAGGAAGCCTCATGGAGCTACCAATAGCTAGAATCAAGGAATTATTGGAGACCATTGCCAATGCATCCAATCAATGGGGAGGTGCGAGAACCGGAGAAGCTGCACCAAAGAAAACTACTGGAGTTTATGAAGTAGATTCGAATACTTTTCTGGCTGCCAAGATGGAAGCGATGTCTAAACAATTTGAGAAGATGTGTGCAATGATGAACCCTCAGTCAAGTGCCGCTGTTGTGACCGATTCTTTCCCACAGTGTGAGTATTGTGGTAGAAGTTCCAACATGTGCCAGTGTACTTCTCAGCAAAATGAAGAGGTAAACTATCTGGGAAACAGGCAAGGGAATTTCTACAACAACCAAAACAATCAAGGATATCAGCAGCAGAGGTTCCAGGGAAATAACTACAGTCAGAGACCTCCACAGCAGAACACTCAGCATTTTCAGAGACCTCATCAAAATCAGCAAATGCAGAACCAGCAGGCACAGAAACAGCCAGCTGGTGTGAGTTCAGGTTTGGAAGATATGATGCGAGAGTTTATCCTGTCGACCAATAGGAAACTCGAACAGCAAGAGAACACCAACCATGAGAACAAGACATTCATCTTGGAGCAGAAAGCCTTCAACAAACATCTTGAGACTCAGATTGCCCAACTAAGTGAAAAACTTTCTGATAGACCTGCAGGGGCTCTACCTAGCCAGCCAGAGAAGAATCCTCGCGAATACGCTAAAGCAGTGACTTTGAGGAGTGGTAAGCAGCTTGATCCTTCGATCCCTGAAGCTGAGAACACTCCAGCTGGAAAAGACAAAGTTGTTAGTCAAGAGGTAGAGATCATTGAAGGACCAGTGTCAGAAAATACTCCAGTTGATAACAGTGCACAGAAAGATAGTGAGCTGACTGGTGAAGCTGCGCAGTCTTCTAGACCATCACGACGGGCGGTCCCTGAGCTCCCAGTGCCATTCCCAAATCGATTGAAAAAGAGAGACCTCGACGAGCAGTTTGGTAAGTTCCTTAGCATTTTTAAGAAACTAACAATTAATATTCCCTTTTCAGATGCTTTGACGCAGATGCCTATCTATGCGAAGTTCTTGAAAGACATACTATCAAATAGAAGGTCATTAGTTGAGAAGGAGACGGTACAATTGACAGAAAAAGTTTCTGCAGTGCTTAGCAAGAACCTTCCACCAAAGCTCGATGATCCCGGCTTACCAATCATCCCATGCTCAATAGGTAATGTCGATTGTGGTAAGGGTCTCTGTGACTTGGGAGCTAGCATTAATTTGATGCCTTTATCCATGTATCTTAAGCTTGGATTAGGAGAGTGTAACCCTACTCGCATTACCTTACAATTAGCAGATAGATCCATTATCTTTCCAAAGGGTGTGGTTAGAGATTTGGTTGTTTCTGTTGGCACTTTTGTTTTTCCCGCTGATTTTGTAATTCTAGATATGGAGGAAGATAAGGAAGTACCCTTAATTCTTGGCCGCCCTTTCATGCGAACAGCTAGGACCCTCATTGATGTTGAGGGTGGTAAGATAATATTGAGAATGCATGATGAACAGCTTGTTTTTGACATGTCAAAGGTTACAAAACACCCATCTGATGTACATGCTTGTTTTAGTTTGGAATCTATTGACTCTCTAATGCAGGATTATGTATTTAACCCTGCTGACATTGATGAGTTAGAGAAATGCTTAGTGGAATCCATAGATGGAATTCATGATGATCCGGAAGTCTCTGCTGTGGCATTCCAATTGTCAGCAGGAGGACGATATCGAAAAGGTCCCATGATAGAATGTGAAAAGCTGGAAAGGGAAGCTCAGGAGTTGATTCCCTCTATCAAAGAACCACCATCCTTGGAGCTGAAACCTCTCCCCAGCCATTTAAAATATGTTTTCTTAATTGAACCCTCTAGTTTACCTGTCATTATCTCTGCAGAACTAACTGATGAACAGGAGGAACAACTAATGCAGGTGCTTAGGAAGAACAAGAAGGCGATAGGTTGGTCAATCGCTGATATCCAGGGGATAGCTCCTCACTTTTGTACACACCGCATCTTTCTTGAAGAAAACTATAAACCACTAGTTCAACCCCAGAGAAGATTGAACCCAAACATGAAGGAGGTGGTAAAGAAGGAAGTCATTAAGCTTCTCGATGCAGGTATTATTTATGCAATTTCTGATAGTGAATGGGTGAGCCCTACACAAGTAGTGCCCAAGAAAGGGGGCTTTACTGTAATTCCCAATGATAAAGGTGAGTTAGTTCCTCAAAGAACTATTACAGGGCACAGAGTGTGCATTGACTATCGAAAGTTGAATGCTGCAACCAGAAAAGATCATTTCCCTCTTCCTTTCATTGACCAAATGTTGGAGAGACTTGCAGGACATAAATATTACTGCTTTCTGGATGGTTACTCTGGGTATTTTCAGATACCTATTGCTGAAGAGGACCAAGAGAAAACAACTTTCACATGCCCATATGGCACGTATGCTTACCGGCGCATGCCCTTCGGTTTATGTAACGCTCCAGCCACCTTCCAGCGCTGCATGACAGCCATATTTTCCGACTACATTGAAAAATGCATCGAGGTATTCATGGATGATTTTTCAGTTTTTGGGCTAACTTTTGACTCTTGTTTGGAAAATTTGGATCATATCTTAGCCAGGTGCAGAGAAACCAATCTAGTCCTAAACTGGGAAAAATGCCACTTCATGGTGCAAGAGGGCATGTGCTGGGACTAGAGGTGATCATTTGGGCGGGCGGGCCGGGTTTGGGCCGGGCCAAAGGAAATTTTAGGCCCGTCGGGCCTATTTTTAAAAACCAAGCCCGGTTTTTTACATGTTCGGGCCGGGCCGGGCTAGGCCCGGTTTTTTCCAGGCTTTGCCGTAGCCCGGCCCGGGCCCGGTTTTTTAATTTTTTATATAAATTAATAAAAATAAATTAAAATTAATATATTTAATATATTTATATATATAATATAACTTATTTAAAATTTATATTATATATAATTTTTGTATATATTATATAAAAATTAAATATGTATTATTATATTTTAAAAAATAATAATAAATAATATAAAATCGGGCCGGGCCGGGCTTGTCCACGGGCTCAAAGAATGTGCCGCGGCCTGGCCCGGTTTTTTATTCGGGCTTGATTTTATGTCCAGGCCCGCCCGGAAGCCCAATCGGGCTCGGGCCCGTCGGGCTTTTTTACGGGCCGGGTCAGACCGGGCTGCCGGGCCGGACACATTTTGATCAGCTCTAGCTGGGACACAAGATCTCTAGCAAAGGTATTGAGGTGGACAGGGCCAAGGTTGAAGTGATCGATAAGTTACCACCACCAGCTTCAGTAAAAGATGTGAGAAGTTTCCTAGGTCATGCGGGCTTCTACAGACGGTTCATTAAAGATTTTTCGAAGATATCTAAGCCGTTGTGTGACTTGCTGGCCAAGGATGTGAAATTTGACTTCACTAAAGAGTGTCTTGAGGCATTTACCATCATCAAGGAAAAGCTAATATCTGCACCGGTTGTTGTTGCACCTGATTGGTCTCTACCATTCGAGATCATGTGTGACGCTAGCGATTTTGCCATGGGAGCAGTTCTGGGGCAAAGACATGACAAAATGCTGAAGGTAGTCTACTATGCAAGTAAGACACTTAATGATGCACAAAAAAATTATGCAACAACAGAAAAGGAGCTGTTAGCCATCGTCTTTGCATGCGACAAATTCAGATCATACATCATTGGTAGTAAAGTCATAGTCCATACAGATCACTCCGCCCTACGACATTTATTCAAAAAGGCGGAAGCAAAACCGAGGCTGATTCGATGGATCCTACTCCTTCAAGAGTTTGATATAGAGATAAAAGACAAACCCGGAGTACAGAATGGAGTGGCTGATCACTTATCTCGGATTAAATATGCTGATGATGATGGTATACCAATTAACGAGTTCTTCCCAGATGAGCATGTGTTCAAAGTTGGTTCCACGGGAGATCCTTGGTATGCAGATATTGCAAACTATCTTGCAAAACAGATAGTACCCCCAGCATTAACATATCAGCAGAGGAAGAAGTTCTTCTCCACTGTTAAGCACTACCGTTGGGATGATCCATTCCTTTTCAAGGTTTGTGCGAATGAGATGATTCGAAGATGTGTTCCTGATACTGAAATAAGAGATATCCTTGTTCATTGTCACTCAAGAGAAGCAGGAGGTCATTTCGGTCATGCTAGGACAGCCGCAAAAGTTTTGGAAGCAGGTTTCTTCTGGAAGACCTTGAACAAAGATTGCTATCAGTTTGTATCTACATGTGACCAGTGCCAAAGGCAGGGGAACCTATCTAGACGCCATGAGATGCCCTTGAATTCTATATTGGAAGTTGAACCATTCGACCTTTGGGGCATTGATTTCATGGGGCCGTTTCCATCATCTCAAGGTAACCTCTACATCTTGGTAGGAGTAGACTATGTGACAAAATGGGCTGAAGCAATAGCCGCACCCAACTAATGATGCAAAAGTAGTGCTGAAATTTTTGAAGCGGAATATATTCACTCGTTTTGGTGTTCCGCGAGCAATCATTAGTGATGGAGGTACCCATTTCTGCAACAAACAATTTGAAGCTATCCTACAGAAGTATGGCATACGACACAAGGTTTCCCTACCATATCATCCACAGACAAACGGGCAAGCCAAGATTACAAATAGAGAAATCAAGTGGATCCTTCAGAAATCCGTCACATCTTCTAGACGCGATTGGTCACTCAAGCTAGATGATGCTTTGTGGGCATATCGCACTGCCTTCAAAACACCCTTAGGTATGTCTCCGTACAAATTGGTATATGGCAAGGCATGTCACTTGCCTGTAGAATTGGAGCATAAGTCTTTTTGGGCCATCAAAGCATTAAATTTTGACTTACAAAAGGCTGGTGAGAAGCGCAAGATGCAGTTGTGCAATTTGGAGGAATATAGAGATGAAGCCTATGAAAATGCTAGAATCTATAAGGAAAAGACAAAAAGGTGCCATGACAAGCTTTTGATAAAGCGTGAGTTTCACGTTGGAGATAAGGTGCTTCTATTCAACTCCCGCCTGAAATTATTCCCGGGAAAGTTGAAATCTCGCTGGTCTGGACCGTTCACAATAACAAGTGTCTTGCCTTATGGAGCCATAGGTTTAATCAATGCGGAAGGGGAGATTTTCAAAGTAAACGGGTCTCAGTTGAAACACTATCTCAGTGGTGACATCACCGAAGTCCATTCAGTGATCACGGTGCATGATCCTCCATACTGATCTTACAATTACACGGTCTAGCCAAAGACCGAAAAGACGGGCAGCTCATTGGGAGGCAACCCAATCTTCTTTCATTTATCTTCCTGTTTTTCGTTTTAATTCATGTTTTTACGTGTGCTCATTCCTTTGTTAGCTATTTTTCTTTGGTTGTTTGTTGTCAAAGTGTAGGTTTGATGAAGGAAGTAAAACAGAGTACTAGGAGAAAAACCTTCGGTGGACTAAACAGGGTGGTCCGGGACCTCAACCACATCCTAAGTCCCGGACCAGAGGAGGAGGAAACTCTCGAACAGAAAATAGGGGTGGTCCGGGACATTTTGCATATCCTAAGTCCCGGACCAGAAGTGATGAAAAGTCTCGAACAGAAACAATGGGGTGGTCCGGGACTTTATACAAATCTTAAGTCCCGGACCCAGAACAACAGCGACTCTCGACCTATTTTGACATAGCGGTCCGGGACTTTATACGAAACCTAAGTCCCGGACCAACACTCACTCAGAAAAAATAAAACAAAACAGTCGAGCTCCACTTCATCTTCTATCCTCTTCAATCCCTTACTCCTGCAATCCCTAACTCCCTCTCTCGCTCTTGAACTCGCCACTCCCGTCACCTGCTCCAAACCACCGCACCACCACACCCGACATCGCACCCACCGCCACATCCACTCTCCCCCTCTATCGCATTCCAATCTCTCGCAGCCCACCTCCATCGACCTCGCTCCACCTCCCTTCTATCGCCTCCACAATTCTTCAGCCGCCCCTCCATCACCCGACTTCGACTCAAGCATTCAACCCCACCATCGCTCCAATCGTCACCACCACAACCCAGCCCTCCTTCAGCCCCAAAATACTCAACCTCCCGCCCAAGTCCATCGCCCCCTGTTCAGTTCGTAACCCAGCACCTACTTCCCACTATTTACCCACACCAAACACGTCCTTAATCCCGAAATATCAATGGCACCCAAAAGAGCTCGACGCAACACCGCCGATGCATCTTCATCCGCCGCCGCCCCTCCATCACCCGACGCAGCACCACTTCGGGTCCGGGAGACAGTTGACTCCGAATTCATCAACGAAGCCGCTAAGAACTGGTACCATGCTCGCGAGAGGAAAATCCTAGCCGAAAGGTCAGTCTGCCCAACTCTAATAGCCGAGTTTGATCTGGAATCCATTTTTAGTGCACGTAGATGGTCATGTCTGCTGAATCGAGGTGGGAGATTCTATCCGAGATTGATCAAATTGTTTTATGCTAATGCGTCGATAAATGATGAGGGGATACTATCAATTCGGTGGTTAAAGGGGTGAATATTTCTGTGACTCCTGCTAGCATTAGGCGTTGTTTGGGATTGCCCGTTGCTGTTCGGGTTCCCACTGCAGAGAATAGGGCAAATATGCCGTTATTGACTAGACAGGCTAAAGAGTACTATATAAACTTGATAGTCAATGACCGGACGTTCAAAACCGCCAGCGTGGAATAACCGGGATAAGCAGGTTGTCACGGGGGATAAGCTCCCGACCCCTAGAGAGCGTCTGATTTTAGGGGTACTGATGTACAATGTTCGCCCCAGGGAGTGCGCTGATCTAAACATGTATGATTGTTGGCTTATGCGTACATCCTGGACGACGCCATGCGCCAGCAGGGGTTCCTCCCGGCATGCATCACATTATATTTAACTCCATGCTCCGGTAGGTTTAGACCGATCACTCCGCTTCTCTTCCCATTCCCACACCTCCTACACTCGTTACTTGCTGAAAAGAGGGTGGATGTATCTGATGAGGAGCCTCAGTATCCTCGGTCTACTCTCGATATGACCATGATGAGATTCTTTCAGTGAGAGAAGATCGACGGGCAGTGGGTGAAGCGCCGACGCGCTGCACGCGCACCCCGAGTTGCTGAGGCTGCTGATGAGGCTGAGGCTGCTGATGAGGCTGAGGCCGCTGCTGATGAGGCTGCTGCTGCTGCTGGTGGTGGTGAGCTCCCGGACTTCCCGATGTCTGCTGGTCCGGCACCGGGCTACGATGAGTTGCTCCATGAGTTTAGAGCCTGGAGGGGGACTGCTACAGCCTACTTTGACGGTTTTACGAGTCGTCTGGATGGGTATGGTGAGCGACTCTCAGCTTTAGAGACCCGTCAGACTGACTATGAGGCCAGACGGGATGCTCAGTTTGCTGAGTACGCGGCTCGTTAGGAGACCCGTCAGGCTGAGTACAAGGCTCGTCAAGAGGCCCGATTCCGTGATTATGATGAGCGCTTTACACAGTTGGAGTCTTGGCGCATGCCCCGGCGGTAGTACATGAGTTGGTTTATGTTCCCTCCTACTTCAGTCTACCTATCTTTTATTGCACTTTTGGATTTTCAGCTGACTTTGACATTTGTGATATTTTGATGTCTTTTACATTAGTAGGTTGCTACTTCTGGTACCTTTCTTTTTCGCTTTGGATTGTTTTTGTTAAATTCGGTACTTCTGCTACTTCCAACTACTTTGTTGTGATTCTCCTATTTTGTTGCTATGAGATGTCTGTTGCTTCTAGATGTTCAAACAGGACTGCCATCTTTTGTGTGCGATATCGAAAGAATACAAAGGAGACTCTGCCGAAATTTTTCCAACCCTCCTCAGTCTCCCGTTCCTTGTCCTAAGTGTGGGGACGTCATCCTCACCGATTATTCAGGGGAGTCCTATTCTTTCTTTTGCACTATAAACACATTCTAGTAGCAATGAGGACATTGCAATTTTCTAAGTGTGGGGAAGTAGTAAGGGGGTTGCACGTCTATTTGTTTGTTTATATGACTCCTGAAAAGACTTATTCTCTCTTCATTAACCTTTGATGACCCTCCACAAAATTTTTAATTCGACATACTTGGTTTTCTTTTGAGGTCAGATGCATCAGTTGGGAATAACGTACGAGTAGCAAAAATTTTTGAGATCTAATCTGAAATTTCGGTCATAAGAACTTTGGTTATACTGCTTGGATTGTCAGTTTTGGTTAAAATTTTCATCTATTTCCTTCAATAAAAGGTGAGACCATTTTGTGACTATTTTGTTTAAACTAACTTGGGGCTTTGGGAAAGTTTTGGAATGAATGGAAGGAAAGGACAAAGGCAAGGTACTCCTCTAATCTACTCTGAACCGGAACAGGCCTCTCCCATTCGGTAATTAAGCCCTTGGAGTGCCTCATCACTCATCTACCTAAGATCATCTGATCTGGGATAGAAGGCCCAACACCGCTACAAGGATGGGGAGAAAAAGTCTGGGGGGATGAAATGAATAATGCCTACTCAGAAAAATTGGAAGGAAAGTTCTTTCATGCTAAACAGTTTATCGCACATTCTTCCTTGATTATGAGTATGTGGCAATGAAAGGTAATGTGGAATATGACATTACTTCTTGCCCCTTGTCGTCCAATGAATTGTGGAAAGCAAATGGAAAGTAAAGCCCTGAGTAAAGTTTGGATTAAATAGTTATGATGATAATCTCATGCATTTGTAAAACACCCTAGCTTCACTGTTTAAGAAAACCTGCAGTACTAATCGTTGTTTCTTATGACTGTTGTTCTGCATTAGATTTCCTTGTACACTTCTCCTGACCTGATAAATCCCCGCTTTTGAAATTCTGGTACATTTTAGATTGCAGTAATTGCTTGAGGACAAGCAAAGATTAAGTGTGGGGAAGTTGATAAGTCAGGAATTTACCTATTTTTACAGGGTCTTTTGATACCTCATTTGTTATCATTTACTGTTAAATTCCTGTCTTATGAGAAATTTTATGTTTTTGTTGCAATTGTCTTCTTTTATGGTTTTTGTGTGCTTTTTCAGGTTTTTATCTCAAGGAAACACACTCCTATCACTGTTGGAACACATGGCAAATCAAACAAGCTAAATAGGATCAAGAAATTCAACTCTCGACCTAAATACAGACATGGTCCGGGACTTGTTGCATAACTTAAGTCCCGGACCACAATATGACTCCACTCTCGACTTAAATTCAGACAGGGTCCGGACTTAATACACAGCCTAAGTCCCGGACCACAATGAGGCGTATCTCTCGACCGGTTTTCAAGCATGGTCCGGGACCTTATACACTACTTAAGTCCCGGACCACACAAGCAAAGCAACTCTCGACCATTTCAAAGCTACGGTCCGGGACTTCATACAGAACTTAAGTCCTGGACCATACTGCTGAATCCGACAAGTTGAAGCGCGCGAACGTAAAAGAGAATATAATTCTCTTTATATTAAACTACACCGCCCCATAACCATAATAATCCATCCGTCCCAGCATTAATCCCTTCTTTCCAGCAAAACACTCACGATTAAACACCCACCATTCCACTTCCATAATTCCAGCAAAACACCCACGAGCATTCTCCTTTCCAACTTAAAAATTCCACCACACCATGCTACGTACTCATCCAGAAGTTCTATAAATAGAACTCTCTTCCTCTCATTTAAGACACACAATTTCTGGAGAGCAAAATACCACAACTCCATCCATCTCCATTTCACATTTCCCACGTTCCATTCACATCACCATTCTCATTAAACACCATAAACATCCACAAAATCTGGAGTACACAAGCAGCTGGAGACTCCACCATTTCCTGGAGAAGAAGCAGAAGAAAGCACTGATCACACACCGAGACTCCATTGAAGAGTCTTAAATCAGAGTTTCTTCTTCTCTTCCTCTTTAATGTTGTTTACATATTTTTACAGTATTTTCATTTCCATGGCTGAGTAGTTTTTATAAATTTCGGTTTGCTATGTAATCCAAATTCGAGGTTCCAGTATCTTTGTGATTTACCATTTTAACAGATTAAAGTGATGTTCCTTATTTATTGTTATAAATCTTGTGATTTGGCCAATTACTGGATTTTATCAGTTTATCTGCTTATAAGTGAGAACTGCGGTAGATAATAGACAACAGGAACAGCACCGGTTAATTTAGAGACGGTAATTCCTCTAAGATATTAACTGATCATTAAACTGGATTATTCTTAAAGCTGTTAGCAATTAGTAAATTTGTAACGAGAGTTAAGATTTATTAGCTGTTAATTAGATTCCACCGAGCGGGAGACCGAACGTGGAATATTTCAGATCTGGGATTTTAATCTAAAATTTTGGTGAACACATCGAAAAAGGAACCGAAGAATTAGGAGGAATAGTAAACCGGAATTTTTCCCTTCTCATTAATTCAGAAATATCGTTATTTTGCTCATTATTGCTCTTGCATTTATTACCCTTGTTCTTGTTTACATTTTGTTTCTCTACCTAGTAATTCAACAAACAAAACCCCCTTGTTACTTAAGTTATTCTATTAGATTGTTCTTAAATATTAATTAAACTAAAACGCTGCCTCCCTTGGATTCGATAACCTGGAGGGACACTTCTAGGAGAACTTGCTATAATCGACTGGTATACTTGCCGTTAGGTTTTTACCCAACACAAGTGTTCAAATGAATTCTTGGATTGTTGTGAACAAAAAGGGTGGAAAAATTCATGAGGAGTGCAACAAACCTAATCATGGTGACATGGGTGTGCTTAGGGCAAATAAAAAGATAGAGTTTCGGGGTATGATCCGGAGTGCTTCAAAGTTATAAAGATTAGGTGACTTGGAGAGCTTTTACCATGGCCAAATTCTCTCAAGAATGGGCATTAAGGATAAAACAAATGGAAAAATAGATGACTGCATTCGTTTCACATTTGTATAAGATATGATGAGAAGAATTTGGGCATTTTAGCCTTTGCATTACAAGACACTCAGCTCTCATTTTGTTGGTTACCAATGGTGTCTCACAAGTCCCTTTTTAGATTTTCACAAAGAAGCACCCCTTAGCAATCCGTAAGAGAGAAGATAGAAGGAACCCTTAAGCAATAAAAAAAATTCACCAAGGTAAGGTTATATGGTTGCACCGCATTTACATGCTCCTCAAGAGAGAATTTTTGAAAAAAATTGTGAAGAAATCCAAGACTTCATGAGGAAACTTGCTTCCTAAAAATATAACTCCTAATTGGAAGAAAAAGATAAGTATATGAAGTTGAGCAGTGCACAAAAAGAAAAGGTCAGTTCCCCCACACTTGAATTGGACAATGTCCTCATTGTTCGACACTAAAATCGGGGAGAAAGAAAGAGGACCTTTTCGAAGCACATAACATAGAGCTAACAAAAGTGTAATGCATTGTAAAGCGGTTAAAAAGTTAGAGAACTAATACTCCCCTGAGAAGGTTGAGTTGTTGGCGGGTTTCCCCCCATACTTGCTAGTGTCCAGAGTCGTTGAGGCGCTAGATTCGACAGTGAGAGCCGAAAATCCTAGGAAGAATTTGCAAGAGGTTCTTTTGAATTGTTCCAAACTCATTCTTGGGGTGTATTTGTTCCAGAGTGGTATATATCTACAATGCACAATCAAAAGCAACTAGGCACAAAAATGGATTCCAAAGAATACGCAAAAAGCCCATGGTTAGATTGCAAAAGGGGACTCATAAGTGAGTCCAATATCATAATGGGTTCAAAGTGTTATAACTGAAATTAAAGCGTAGATAGAGTACAGAAAAGCATAACTAAAGAAAAGGTAAAGGACAATAACATAAACAATCTCCATAAGTAGACAAAAGGTTTCAAGAGATGGGACTCCAAGCATCCGACACCAAGAGCAGACTACGAGGCCGGTGGTCCACCTCGCTCGATCATGCGGCGCAGCTCCTCATACTGGGCCGCGAACTCCTCCACGCATCGCTGGTAGGCCTCGAATTCTTCTCGGGAAACTGTGGGAGGTGGTGGGGCCGGTAGGGTCGGGAGTGGGGCAGCTACAGTAGAATGCGTGGAGCGTGAAGAGGAGCCAGATGATGACTCTGCATTGCTGGCTAGCTGCGTCTTCTCCCAACCGCCTGGAGTGCGGCGAAACCCCATCCACCGGAGGGCATTAGGTCCAATGGGAGCCATGGGAGGCTCAAGGACCGCGTCCCTGCAGTCGACTCCGCACTCAAGGAACTGAGTGTGGAGGAAATGAGGGTAGCCGAGGTGCTGGGTATCCCTCTTCGCGACCATGTGGCGGAGGTGGTAAAACATGATCCCTGAGATAGAGAATGGCTTGTCCAGATCCGGGGTAGTGATGTTGTTGAGGAGGAAACAGTCCATTGCATTAAAGTCCTTACTGTCCCGAGGCAGAATGTTGTAGCAGATCAGAGCATGGGTACTGTGCCCGACTGGTTCTTCTTGTGGCGCATGGTCGGGAGAGTGTCGAGGAACATCTGGCAGTGGCTCTGGAGGTGGCCGTCGGAGATGTAATGTCTGCTGAGTGATCTCGATCATTCTACCTCCGACATACGAGATGAGCTTCGAAACGCCCTCCTCAGCCGCGTTCGCATAGAACTGACGTACGAGGTCTGGGTGAAACTCACCACCCATCGTCAAGAAGCGACCATATCCCAAAAAGTCAAAGAGGGGCTGAAGGTCGAGGTCCTCGATGATGGACGGGTCCACTCGGCACTCCTGGACAAACTCTCGTCGAGGCCCAGTATGGAACCAACGTTTGGCCTCTTCAGTGATGAAGAGGCCATCTATCAATCAGGTTCCGAAGGGAAGATTAGCCATGCCGCGGCGGAAGTAGGCGCGGTCGCGAGGAGCCATTGTCAGAAACCAAAGACAAGAAAAGCAAAACAAGGAAAGAAAACAAAATACAAAACAACAAAGGAGAGTTAAAGAACGATAAGAAAAGAGAAATGCAAAGGATGGTTATAGACATATTCATGAAGTGCAGGTGAAAATAAAGATAGAAAAATTTCACAAAAAAATTGCACAAAAAATTTCGGCATGATCTCCCCCGTTTTTCTTTGTTTGCCCAGTTCTAAGAACCTCATGACCTTACCCAATAAGTTAGCATTTAGATATTCAACCAGCCCAATGATACAATGCAATCAAAGAGTTCGAAACGCACCAACCAATTCAACAATCCACCAATTTAAGCACATTGTGAGTTACCCAAATTCCTAACAGCAATAGTGCATTACCTGAACCATTTGAACAATCAAGTGCTCACTATCATCCAAAAAGTCCCAACAAGCCATTGCACGATTTAAGCGAAAGTAAACAATGCGAAATATGGCATTATCAAATTTAGAACATTAAACACTAAAATCATGCTAAAACCACCAAGTCACCTCATTTGCAATCTCAAATCACGCACACGTCCTATAAATAACCATTTGAAACAATCCAAATTCGCAAAAATCAGAATTTGTCACTGAATGCCCCGTTTGGTTCGACCTAATTCTAGCCCAAAGTGCAACTTGCTCAAAAATTTCAAAAATTGACAAAGTAGAGTTAGATTCATATACCTTAATGTTTGGAAAGTGAAAATAAGCAAAAATTGGGATAAATTCGGGGTTGAAATCGGTAGAAACCGATTTGGGGGTTTTGAAGAAAAATTAGGGATTTGGGTTGGGGTGGTGGGATTGTGGCTGGTTGCGGGCGCTGCTGCTGGCATCGGGAACCCGCAGCAGTCGCCGGAGTTGGTCGGAGATGGGGCGGTGACGGTCAGAGGTGAGTGGGCGGTCGATTTGGTGGCTGAGCGTGCGCTAGGAGAAGAGGGAAGGTGGAGGTCGAGCAGGTTGGGAACGGGGGCTTGCGTGCGGGAATCAGGAGCAAGGAAGAAAGAAAGGGAAAAGAAAGAAAAGAAAGGGAACGCTGCGTTTCGTTTTTTTTTTCAAAATTTTGCACCAAACCGCCCCATAGGGGAGGTCCGCAGGGGTAGTCCGCACCAGAGAGCAATCTGTTCAGAATTTTTGTCTGGACCGCCCCACAGGGGAGTTCCGCAGGGGCGGTCCGCAACAGAGAGCAATTTTCAAGATTTTCGTCCGGACCGCCCCACAGGGGAGGTCCGTAGGGGCGGTCTGCAACAGAGAGCAGTTTTTTCAAAGTTTACGTCTGGACCGCCCCACGGGGGAGGTCCGTAGGGGCGGTCCGCAACAGAACCCAAAATTTTCATTCTCTAATCACCCATACACATCCAATTGCACTCACAAAGTCTCAAAACAGAAAAGACAGCAGTAAAACCAAGTAAAAACACTTTAACACAAGCGAAAGCGATAATAAAAACTAACAAGCTAAACACTTAAAAGGACAAGGAATGAAATCCGGGTTGCCTCCCGAAAAGCCGTCCTTCTTTTTAAGGTATTTGGCAAGACCATAGTAAGGTTTAGATGAAACCTGGTTCCCGAAGGAAGATGGGACAAGCTTCTACCCGTTTGATGTCCCCTCCCATGTAGTGCTTGAGTCTCGAGCCATTTACCATGAAGGTCCCGCCCTTTGTATTCTTTAACTCTACAGCACCATACGGGGTCACCTTAGTGATAGAGAAGGGCCCGGCCCAATGAGATTTGAGCTTACCCGGGAATAGCTTTAACCAGGAGTTGTAGAGTAAGACCCGATCTCCCTCATGAAATTCTCTCTTGAGGATCATTTTATCATGTCATCTCTTTGTCTTCTCTTTGTAGATCCGGTTGTTCTCATAAGCTTCTTCCCGAATTTCTTCTAACTCCGTCAGCTGAAACTTTCTCTTTTCTCCGGCACTCTTGAGGTCGTAATTGAGTGCTTTTACAGTCCAATACGATTTATGTGCAAGTTCAACCGGTAGGTGACAAGCTTTCCCGTAGACAAAACGGTAAGGGGACATACCAATGGGAGTCTTGTAGGCTGTTCGGTAGGCCCATAGTGCATCGTCAAGCTTTAGAGACCAATCCTTTCTTGAAGAATTCACCATTTTCTGCAAGATCCATTTCAGCTCTCTATTGGTGACCTCGGCTTGACCGTTAGTTTGGGGATGGTAAGGTAGAGCGACCTTATGTCTCACTCCATACTTCTCTATTAATGCTTTGAATTGCTTATTGCATAAGTGAGAACCCCCTTCACTAAGGATTGCTCTAGGCACTCCAAACCTTGTAAAGATGTTCTTTCTCAAGAACTTGGTCACCACTACAGAGGATAAGAGTCCAGTCCAAAAGAACGAAAAGCCAAGCCCATAGTGTCCAGTCCAAATAAATATCTACACATCTTATAAATATCTACAGATGTCTAGAAGCTAGTAGATAAATCCATAACAGAATAGTACTGCCTATATAAGTAGTGATAGACCTCTGTAAAAGGCAACACGATGGAATATAAAATACAGTGATTCTTTCATACTTTCCCCTCTGATTTGGTATGGTATTAGAGCCGCTACCTACGAAAAAGGAGCTTTCTCCATTTTTTCTTCCATGGCGACAGAATCACAATCGCATACGGCAACCAGCCTCTCATTGTCATCTCACTCAAGTTCATCTTTATTCTCCACCACCATTTCTATCCCTGCCCTTATAAGCTCTGTGTCAAATTTTTCCAAACTCAATGGAGTCAATTACCCCACCTGGCGCAGACAGATCGAGCCATATATTCGTGGCTAAGGGTTGTTCGATGTTGTAGACAAAAATTGTAAAGCTCCCGCAGAACACACTGAAGGGTATGCTGAATGGAAGCAAAAAGACCAGATGCACGACACTCATCAATTCATCTCTTACGGATGATGTCATCGGCCAAGTTATGGGTTGTGATTCCGCATCGAAGACCTGGAAAACTTTACAAGAAATGTATGCTTCTCATGCTGCATCCAGGGTTCAACAACTTCGCTTCCAACTGTTTTCTCTGAAAAAAATGCTGATTCTATCTCTGATTTCTTCAATCGAGCTCAACGTTTGGCCACCACACTTTCTTCTGCTGGATCTCCGGTCACCGACACCGATTTCACCAACTGTCTTCTCCACGGTCTCCCTCCTGAATATGATGCCATCACCGCCATAGCCTTCACTCGGTCTCCTCCATACACTCCACATGAACTTTACACTGCTCTTCTTCACTATGAGGAACGTCTTCATAGTCAGACCACTAGCTTAATCTCACAAAACTCTCTCATTGCCAACACTACCTCCACAAATTCTACTCTCCCCCGTGATTCTAATCACTCATCCCGTGGTCGTGGTGGTCGTGGTTTTACAAACCGTGGTCGAGGAGGTCGTAACAACCCTGGACGTAGCCGTGGCAGAGGATTGAACTCTTCAAGTCTCTTTTCTGATAACACTGGAGCTCGAATATTCTGTCAAATCTGCACCAAACCAAACCATGATGCATCGGTGTGTTATCATCGTTTCAACAGCAACTATCAACCTCAATCTTCTCGACACAGCGCTCACACCACCACATGGTACCCCGACACTACCGCTACCGATCACTTTACCAGAGATTTGTCTCATTTAAACATTAACTCCGAGCCATATCACGGAACCGATGCTGTTGGCATTGGAGATGGTTCTCTCCTGCCCATAGAAAATCAGGGCACAGGACAGTTCTCTACTAATAACAGTACATTTCTTCTATCAAAAATCTTTCATGTTCCTGCTATTACTAGAAACCTGATATCTGTCCGTAAATTCTGTCTGGATAATAACGTATTTTTTGAATTTCATCCAAATTATTTTCTGGTGAAGGATCGTCGTACTCAGAAAGTTCTCACTCACGGAGAGGTTAATGGAGACATGTATCATCTTGCTCTCACATCTACAAATGACTCAAGCCATTCTGTTGCTGCTTTTCATACCACTCGCACGTCTGTCCATACCTGGCATCTCCGACTTGGCCACCCTGCTGATCGCATCACCAGTCACACCATCAAGAAGTTTTGTCTCCCTTTTAGTTCCGACACCGGTCCTAGTATTCCCTGTTTTGGTTGTAAATATGGGAAAACACATGCTCTACCTCACCCCCCCTCTCCATCTCGATCTACCAAGCCTTTTCAATTGTTGTTTCTAGATGTCTGGGGACCCGCACCCATGTTAGCTATCGATGGATCCAAATATTTCTCTGTTGTTGACGATTTTACAAATTTTATTTGGCTGTTTACTCTCTCAGCCAAATCTACAGTTCAGACTATATTTACAGATTTCAATGCTTTTGTTCAAAACCAGTTTAATACCTCCATACACGCTGTCCAAACAGACGGTGGAGGGGAATTTAAATTTCTGTCCACGTACCTTAAACAAAGAGGAATCATTCATCGTATTACATGTCCTTACTCTCATGCTTCTAACGGAACCGTGGAAAACAGGCACCGACAAATTGTAGATAAGGCTTTGGCCCTACTTAAACATGCCTCTCTTCCTTTAAAATTTTGGAATTATGCCTTTCATACGTCTGTTTATCTAATCAACAGAACACCATCCCAAACTCTTCACCTCAAATCTCCTTTTGAGCTGCTCTATAATCAACCTCCTGACTATGCTCATTTACGAGTGTTTGGGTCTGCAGCTTGGCCGAACTTATGACCATATCAACACCATAAGTTTTCTTACCGCAGCACTCTCTGTATCTTTGTTGGATATAGTGCTGCTCATCATGGCTACTTATGTTTTGATATACAGACAGATCGGCTATATATATCCAGGGATGTGACATTTAATGAATCCTACTTCCCGTTTCAACAATATTGCACCTCCACAAATACACCTACCTCCACAAATACACCCACCTCCACAAATACACCCATCTCCTCTCCACATTCGACCATCATATTAGATCATGATCCTTCATCACATCCTGATGCCTTACACCCGTCCACAAATACTCCCTCTTCATCTCCATTACATCCGTCCACAAATACTCCCCCTTCATCTCCATCAACCGAAACTAACCACACCCAAATAATTTTATCACATCTCCATCCTCCAGCTCCACCACATCCTCCTCTTCTATCTCACCTCCTCTATCTTCACCATCCACCTCTGTCCCTCAATCTAACTCTCCTTCTCTTCCCGGTCCAGTTTTGCCATCAGCTCCAACTCATTCAAATCATCCTATGACAACAAGAAGCAAACTAAATGTTCACAAGCCTCTGATTCGTACAGATGGCACTGTCGCCTGGTCTACATCTCGCATATCCTATGACACCACCCCTGACACACCAACCTTCAGTCAAGCCCTCAAACACCCAAGCTGGTGCACTGCAATGAAGAATGAGTACTCTGCACTTCAACAAACTGGAACCTGGACTTTGGTTTCTCCTCCTTCTGGAGCAAATATACTAGGTTCAAAATGGGTTTTGTGCACCAAGTACAAAGCTGACGGATCTGTTGATCGCCGAAAGGCGCGCCTTGTTGCTCAAGGCTACACACAAGAGCACGGTATTGATTACACTGAGACGTTCAGTCCCGCTGTAAAACCCATCACAATCAGAACAGTTCTCTCCATCGCTGTTACCGGAAACTGGCCAATCAAGCAGATTGACATCCAGAATGCTTTCCTCCATGGTCATCTAAAGGAAGAGGTATACATGCGACAACCCCCAGGCTTTGTTGATCCCCAACGACCTCACATGGTCTGTAAACTTCACCGCTCTCTTTACGGTTTGAAGCAAGCCCCGAGAGCCTGGTTTGATCGCCTCAGCAATACTTTTCTTCACTTGGGTTTCAGTCATGCAAAATGAGATTCATCTCTGTTTATATATGCGGCACAGAAGACACTGCTGTACGTTCTCATCTATGTGGATGATATTATCATTACTGGAAATTCTTTGCAACTCTTAGACAACTTCATTAGCAGCCTTTCCTCTGTTTTTCCTGTATGAAACTTGGGTGATCTTCACTATTTTTTGGGCGTTGAAGTTCACCGAACCACAGCTGGACTCTATCTCTCTCAGACTAAGTACATCACCGATCTCCTTGACAAAGCCAGTCTCACTCACTCCAGACCTGTTACTACACCTGCTGCCGTAGGAATTACCTTGTCCAACCATGACAGTCCACCTTTTCATGACCCAACTTTGTTTCGCAGTCTGTTGGGTGGTCTTCAGTACCTAAGCTTTACTCGTCCTGATATTGCATATGCGGTAAATAAGCTCTGCCAATATATGCATAATCCCACCACTGCTCACTGGTCTGCTCTAAAAAGAATTCTGCGGTACCTCAACAGCACAAAGGATCAGCATCTTCATATCACCAGAAACATTACCCATAGTCTCTCTGTTTATACAGATGCTGATTGGGCTGCATCCGTTGATGAAAGACAGTCTACCAATGCTTATGTTGTGTACTTAGGCTCTAATCTCATCTCTTGGTTGTCCAAGAAACAACCCACCGTTGCGCGGTCGACCACTGAGGCAGAATTTCGGGCCATAGCCACTGCCACTACAGAAATCATATGGGTTCAGCATCTACTCTCTGAACTACACTGGAAATTGCCTGCATCACCAACTATCTAGTGTGACAACTTGGGTGCAACCTACTTGTCTGTCAATCCCGTTCTTCACTTCAAAACAAAGTATGTAGCTTTGGACTTCCATTTTGTCAGAGAAAGAGTTCTGAATAAGTCCCTCAAGGTTGCCTTTATACACAGCAACGATCAAATTGCTGATCTTCTAACCAAACCACTGTCCTCTCATCGGTTCACTGTCTTACGCTCTCAACTGTGTCTCACCAGCTTTCAAGCGCGGGAGGATACAGAGGATAATAGTCCAGTCCAAAAGAACGAAAAGCCAAGCCCACAGTGTCCAGTCCAAATAAATATCTACACATCTTGTAAATATCTACAGATGTCTAGAAGCTAGTAGATAAATCCATAACATAATAGTACTACCTATATAAGTAGTGATAGACCTCTGTAAAGGGCAACACGATGGAATATAAAATACAGTGATTCTTTCATACTTTCCCCTCTGATTTGGTAACCACCTTAGCATCATTTGTGGGAGAGGTAATTGCTTCCACCCACTTGGTCACGTAGTCCACAACTACAAGGATGAAGAGATTTGAGCAGGAGGAAGGGAAGGGTCCCATGAAGTCTATGCCCCACAAGTCAAATGGTTCAACCTCTAACATCACATTAAGAGGCATTTCATGTTTTTGGGAGATGTTGCCCTTCATTTGACAGCGGTCACAGGAAGCAACAAAGTTATGGCAATCTTTGTGTAAGGTTTTCCAGAAGAACCCTGCTTGTAGAACTTTTGCTGCAGTCCTTGCCGGCCCATGATGCCCTCCCACTTCAAGAGAGTGATAATGGGTGAGAATTTCTTGCACTTCACTCAGGGGCACACATCTTCTTATCACCCCATCAGCACAAGTCTTGAAGAGGTAAGGATCATCCTAGAAGTAGTGTTTCGAGTCAGCGAAGAATTTCTTCCTCTGCTGGTAGGTCAATTTATGGGGCACTACTCCTCTTGCCAAGTAGTTTGCAAGATCAGCATACCAAGGATCATCAGCTTCTTTGATCACGAAAACAGTTTCATCTAGAAAGAACTCATTTATAAGCACACCTTCATCGGGCACTTCCATGCGGGAGAGGTGGTCGGCCACTACATTTTGCACACCCGGGTTGTCTTTGATTTCGATCTCAAACTCTTGTAGCAACAAAATCCATCTCAACAACCTAGGTTTGGCATCCTCTTTGGTAAACAAATATTTCAAGGCTGAATGATCCGTGTGCACAATTACTTTGCATTCAAGGAGATAGGACCGAAACTTGTCCAAGGCAAAGACCACTACCAGAAGTTCCTTTTCAGTTGTGGCATAATTCTTTTGGGCATCATTCAAGGTCTTGCTGGCATACTAGATGGTTCTCAAAACCTTGTCTTTTCTGACACAGAGCTGCCCTAACTGCGTAATCACTGGCATCGCACATAATTTCGAATGGGAGACTCCAATCCGGTGACACTACAATGGGGGCTGAAATGAGGCATTCCTTTATAGTGTTGAAGGATTCAAGACACTCTTTGGTGAAGTCAAAATTTGCATCCTTGACTAGGAGGTCACAAAGCGGCTTAGAAATTTTCGAGAAATCCTTTATGAACCTCCTGTAGAATCCGGCATGCCCGAGGAAGCTTCTAATGTCCTTGAATGAGGTTGGTGGCGGGTGCTTCTCAATAACTTCTACTTTGGCTTGATCAACTTATATGCCTTTGGAGGAGATCTTGTGTCCAAGGACAATCCCCTCTCTAACCATGAAGTGGCACTTCTCCCAGTTGAGCACCAAATTTGTCTCCTCACACCGGGTTAGTATGGCATCTAAGTTGTCCAAACAAGTTTCAAATGTGAGCCCGAACACCGAGAAATCATCCATGAACACTTCGATGCTTTTCTCCAAGAAATTGGAGAATATGACCATCATGCATCTTTGAAATGTGGCAGGGGCATTGCATAGGTCAAACGGCATCCTCCGGTAGGCAAATGTTCCATATGGGCAGGTGAAGGTGGTCTTTTCTTGATCTTCAGGGGCTATGGGGATTTGAAAGTACCCCGAATAACCATCAAGAAAACAGTAGTAGTCTTGACCCGCTAGTCTCTCTAGCATCTGATCAATGAATGGTAAGGGGAAATGATCCTTTCGAGTGGCGGAATTCAGTTTTCTGTAGTCTATGCACACTCTCCATCCCGTTGTAGTTCTTTGGGGGACCATCTCACCCTTATCATTGGGGACTACCATGGTTCCTCCTTTCTTGGGCACCACTTGCACCGGACTCACCCACTTGCTATCGGAAATAGAGTAGATGATGTCGAAGTCAAGCAGTTTCAGCACTTCCTTTTTGACTACCTCTTTCATGTTCGGATTTAGCCTTCTTTGTGGTTGAACCAAGGGTTTGAAGCTGTCCTCCATGAATATTCGGTGAGTACAGAAGTTGGGATTGATACCCTTTATATCGGAGATATACCAACCAATTGCCCCCTTGTGGTTTCGAAGCATCTTCAACAAACTATCCTCTTGTGCACCTGTGAGGGAGGAGGAAATAATGACAGGTAGATCACAAGGTTCAGTCAGATAAACATATTTTAAATGAGAAGGTAGAAGTTTCATCTCCACGGTGGGAGGCTTCTCGACCGAAGGAGGTATTCTTTGCTCGCTTCTCTCTAGTGGTTCTGGTGGTGGGTAGTGCGTTCTGAAGTATCTTGGAGCTCTATCCAAAGCAGCTACCATTTCATTCACCTCCGGATCCATCTCCTGTTCATCATCAGACTCAAGCAAAGCAAAACTCAAAGCATCATAATTAGACGGAGGGGGTGGACTATTTTGACAAAATGGAGTCGACAACATCTATTGCAAAAATAGCTTCCGCATGCGCGGGTCTTTTCACTATCTAAGACATGTCAAACTCAAGCTTTTCATCATGGAGACGCAAAATAATCTTCCCTTTCTCCACATCTATCAAGGTCCTAGCAGTTCTTAAAAATGGACGGCCTAAAATCAAAGGGACCTTGACATCTTCTTCCATGTCAATCACTATGAAATCAGCGGGGAAAACAAAGGTTCCCACAGTCACTACCAAATCCTCAACTTTTCCTTTCGAAAACACTAGAGACCTATCAGCAAGTTATAATTGTACAGTAGTAGGTGTGCACTCACCAATCCCAAGTTTATTAAAAATTGAAAGTGACATGAGATTTATACTAGCTCCTAAATCACATAGACCACTACTGCAATTAAAATCACCAATAGAACAAGGGATGATAGGCAAACCAGGGTCTCCAAGCTTCGGAGGAGGGTGCCTTAGTAGGACCGTTGAAATTTCTTCAGTGAGATGCACCGTTTCAGCTTCTAGCAAATATCTCTTGTTTGTGAGAATGTATTTCATGAACTTTGCATAGATGGGCATCTGTTTCAAAGCATCAGCAAAAGAAATGTTAATTGTCAATTTCTTGAAAATACTTAGAAACTTCCCAAATTGCTCATATAAATTCTTTTCTTTGAGCCTATTTGGGAAAGGAAGTGGAAGGAGATGTTTAGCAAGAGTGGAAGAGATAGGTAATTCAGGAGATCCTTCTCCTTGGAAATAATTTTCTGTGGAGATTGAACTTCCTCAAGTATCTCTTGGTCCTCCTCTTGATTTTCTTGACTTTGCTTCTCTTGGTCATCAATTTCATCTTGGGGAGAGGGTTATCCTAGGAGCCTACCGCTTCTCAATGTAACCACCTTAGTTTGTTCTCTTGGGTTAGGATCCGGTTGACTTGAGAAGGTGTTCGGTGGTCTCTGAGCAAGTTGTTCTGAGATTTGATCAACTTGAGTTTTAAGGGCCTGATTAAATGTCATCTGATTGGCATTGAAGGCCTCTTGCTCGGTGAACTTAGTTTGGGCGGTAGTCATGAAGTTTATCGTCATACTTTGCATGTTTTGCATCATGGCTTCCATCCTAGCTAAGTTACCATCAGAAGAGGAGGAGGATGGTTGTTGTTGTTGTTGTTTGAATCCCGGAGGGCCACCTTGAGGTCTATATCCCATTTGAGAATTGTTTGCTTGGTGTGGCCCTTGAGGTTTATAACCCATCGAGTTGTTGGAAGTATTACTCGGTCCTCCTTGGGTTGAATCATTGTTCCTCCATGAGAAATTTGGATGATTTCTCCATGGAGCATTGTTGTTGTTATAGTTGAAACCGGGGCGGTTGCCAACAAAGTTAACATCTTCTTGTTCCGCGATGTAACTTCTTCCTTCACAAAAATGGGTCTCATGGGGACCCGCACAAATTTCACACCCCTCTTGGATTAAAGTAGATGCAGATGGAGAGGGTGATGATGAAGAAGCTATAGACTTTGTTATTTCCTTTTGAGCTATAGCTAGCTTCTCCACCATCTTGGTGAGTGAAGATAGTTGAGTGGAAAGATGGTCGGTGGGCTCAACATGTAGGAGACCCGCTGCTCGTGGTACTCTTCCCTTATTTCTAGCCTATTGCCTCGTGTTGCTAGTCATTGTCTCAAGAAGTTCCATTCATTCTTGAGGGGACTTGGTCATGAAGCTACCCCCCGTAGACGAGTTCACAAGCAATCGGTTGCTATCGTCAAGCCCGTTAAAGAAAGATAGGCATAACGATTGATCATCCAACCATGGTGAGAGCAATTCATCAACATCTCCTTGAACCGGTCCCATGTGTCGTACAAGGTTTCTCCAGGTTCTTGGCAGAAGGTATTGATCTCTCCAATTAGTTGCCTCCTCCTACTAGTTGGGTAGTACTTGGCGAGGAACTTCTGAGCCACTTGTGCCCATGTGTGGATCGATATGGACGGTAAGCTTCCAAACCATCGCGATGTGGTGTCGGATAAGGAATGGGGGAAGAGCTGCAACCGGATTCCCTCCTTTACCGTACCGGTTTTCCCAAAGGAGTTGCAGAAGTCGAGGAAGAGACTTAAATGGTTTAGGGTGTCATCCGGATTCACTCCACTGAACTTTCATAAGTCCCGGACTGCGGTAATGAAATGAGTCTTGAAGGCCCATTGTCGGTGTCAACTCTGGGAGGACTATAGCCGAAGGCCTCCCTTCAGTATCCGGTTGGTGGTAATCAGAGAGGGCTCGGTGTTACTGCTGCCCATTATCCTCAATTTCTGGTGGTTCTTGATCCGCCATGTTTAAATCTCTTATGCGTCTTCTCAAAGTGCGCTCAAGTTCGGATCTTGGACTAGCAAGCGGGGAGCCACTAGACCGAGTGCTTGGCATACACAGAAGAAACACAAGGTACCTAATCAATCACAAGAACAACCAGCACTACAACTTAGCAACCGAAAATATAAACAAAGATAGAATAAAACAACATAAACGAAAACACAATCACAGAAACAAAACACTAAACTTAAACAAAAACAAAAACTTGTCATGCAGAAACTATATAACGAGGTTGTAGACACCAAAATTTCTCACCCCATAAAGCAAATTGCGAAATAATGAGAGGGGTCGTCGCCTTTCTTTTTCAAAACGTATTAGCGTGCGTGCCAAAACGAAACCCTCGTTTTTTAATCCTTTTCAAAGCATTTCATAAATGCATGATTTTCTGAAAATGAATTTCCAAACGACCATACGGTTTTAAACCCGTCCCTTTTGATTTATTCTATTATCTTATTATTGCTTTTGTTTATTTAGCTATCTTTTACTATCCTTTTGTTATTTATTTATTTTTTCATATTTATTGCTACTTTTAATTATCTTCTAGCATTTACTTTTTTTTATCATCATTTTCATTGTTATTTCTATCATTTTATATGTTTCTCACTATTATTATTCGTATTAGTAAATTTCGTTTCGTCGATAGTTTGATTAAACTTTTTTTCATTTTATTTTGTTATGTGTTCATCCTATCTCATTTACCGCTCGTACATATCTAATTTAATCCTCATTTTTGTTACATTCATTTGTATTTTTATCACTATTGTATTAGTACTATTTCATTATTTCATGTACTTTTCATCATGTTATTTCGTTTTTTTATGTTTTTATTACGTTTTATATTTTATTCTATAATTTCATGATTCTTAGGAAGAAAGCAATTCATTTAGTTAGATTAAACTCTTTCGTTTTACTGTATATCTTCATTTATAGCGCTAGCGTTTTTGAAAGGATTACTCAGCTCGAGGAAAGGCTCTTGTATTATTTCTCTCGTTTATATGTCAAGTTCAGTCATTAGCTCAACCGGTTGAGATTGGTGAGGGAGAGATTAGAGCTCCCGAGTTCGAGTCACAGGAGGAATAAAATCCAATTTTAATTTTTTGACAAAGCAATCCAAATGCAGCCTTGACCCCGGCCCATACCAAACACGACCTTGACCTCGGTCAAGACCGGACGCGGCCCACTGGCGCCCATACTCCATACTCCATTCTTCTTGTCTCTCGTTAATTGTGCAACCCATACTGGCGTGTGAACTCCATACTTTATCATTGAAACCTTCGGACACAAAAACCCAGCCAACACCTTCATCTCCCTCCTTCAGCTTCTTTCTCGACTTTTTCTCTTCATGCACCTCTCTCCTTGTCGACCCCAAACAACTCAAAACCTAGAGTTTCTTGCCACTACTTCAATATCGATTTCATCTAAAAATCCATTTCCCCTCCAGAAATCCACCGTAAACTACTATCCCTCTTTGAGTTCCTCTTCGATCCCTTCTCCGGTTTCTCTAGATACGGCGGTCGATCTCACCAGTATACCCACCTCCCCTCTCGACGATGTCCATCTTCTTCCTCGGGCATCACCTCTCCTTCGACCTTCTTCAAAACAAAAAAGACAGTAGCCGAAAAAATCCCGGACTCCTCTTATTTTTTACGTTCTTGCTCTTCATCTTCCTCCTGGGTATGATGGAGAAGCGACTCAGCTTCAGAGCTTCTCATTCCCCTCATTTCTGGAAACTTTACAAACCCCACTCGTGAACAAGGACAACGGCATCAACACACCCTCCAATTCGAGTATTCTCTAACTGTTTCTTCTTATCGAACCGTCATTCCAACCTTCATTCGTTTTCCTTCGACAAACCCATTGCCTGATATTTTCTTCACTCGCGGAATTTTTGCAAACCTGACAATCGAACAAGGAGCATCATGTTCACGACATGTTCCCACCTTCTCTTCATTCCCTTTTGTTCCCAAACCTGAACTGGCGAGCAGAATACATGCTCTCCCCTCTAAATCCCGTTCATTGTCCCAATTTTAGAGTCATGGGCCTCGTGATAGTTTAAGAATTGGGGGTTTACTCTCCCGATAGCTATGAAATTTGTCTCACTTTTGTCGGCTTTGAGATTCTGAGGTTTTGATAATGTGAATCCCGATTTTCCCTTCGACTAGATGTTGGATAATCGGAAATGGAAACCTTTACTATATTCGAATGCACGTCCCCTTTCTTTGTTTGATTTTGTTTTGATGCATTAATCGTTCTCTCTGATGAGTTAAAGAAAATTGCAGTTTCACTGGATTTAGTCCCAGTGGGACCTTCATGAAGCTCTGCGAATTGCACAAATCTCTAGAAAATGAGGATAGAGTCCAGTCGCACTCATACGGTTGTCGCCCTATTAATCGTTGAAATTGTGTTACCAGAAGGTCGAGCACTTTGATTGTTGGGTCCGACTTTAACGCCATCTGGGTTCGGACATTTGGTGGTCCACTATGATACTTAGCAGCCTGCGGCTTTCTGGTCGTTTATTTTGCTTCTTGCGCATTGATGTTGACTTGGGAATTACAATGCTTCTGGCATTACGCCAGCGCCCTTTGCTCATTGATTTCGGTTTGGAACTTGAATCTGATTCTAGTATTTGCTATTACTATTGGTTATTATCCTCTATTTGCTCACTACTTTTTCTTTGCCATTTGATCGAGGCACATACATACATAACTTGGGATGAAGAAGAAGCTAACCGCATGAGCTGCTTGGAGTCGTCTACAGGTTTGCCAAAGTTGTCTGTTGATTCAGGGGAGTTTATTCCTTCTCTTATCGTGTTCATGTTTCTGGGATGTTTGTTATGCATCTGTCTGGTCCAGCAATTTGGTGAATACATGAGTGATTCATCAGGTCTTTATAGACTAAAGGACTCATTAGTGCGCTCTGTAAAAAATGGTTTAATACTTGGCATATAGCTCCTGACTTTGCTGTTGACTTACGGTTAGTAATTTTGTAAAAGGGGAATCGATTTAACCCAATTCTGTGTGCTTTGTAGTTTGGTTGCTACATCTTTTTAAGTGCATAAGCGGCCAATGCAGTAAATAACTTACATTGACATAACATTTTAGTTTTGACTAGTTTGGGTTCGACTGAAAAGAAATCAAGAAAAAAAATTAGCAGAAGAGAAATGACCACTTGTTTGTTTCGGTGCGTGCTTAATATTTGAGTTAGGTGATTTACTTTCAAGTTTGATCGATATACAAAAAAAATCGCTAGTTCTGTAAGATGTAAGGGGACAAGAAGAAGGAAAAATCTCCACCTAGATGTAGATAGCAAGACAAACACCTTGAGGATTCGGCTCGCTTTTATCAGTTTCATTCCATTACTCATACGGTTTACCCTTTGGATTCATTTTTACAGTATACATGTATATGCTTTGTATCTAATTTGGTTACAATCTTTTAATTCATTGTCTTTTGTTGTTGATTATTGTTTAAGCCCTAGTTACTATGTCCTTAGGTCTAAGCCATTAGGATAGAGGGGTCCCCTGGACTGATAGGTCATTGACCAATCTCGTGGTGGTGACACCCCTAAACCCTAAAACACACACCTAAAATATGTATATGTATGTATATAAACCAACATTCTCATTCAAAATTTCTCTCCAACAAGCCTAAAAAACAAATCAGGCCCAAGCCCACAACCGGCCCAAATCCATTTCAGCCTGGTTCTAATTCGGCCTGATCTAACAGCCCAATTTAGGCCCAAGCCCACAAATTGGCCCAAACCCAAATAAAAAGGCCCAAGGCCCATTTCAGTAAAAAAACAATCTTTAGCCCAAATAAAAAGGCCCAAGGTCCATTTTAGCCCAAAAAAATCTTTAGCCCAAATAAAAAGGCCCAAGGCCCATTTCAGCCCAAAAACAATCTTTAGCCCAAATAAAAAGGCCCAAGGTCCATTTTAGCTCAAAAAAATCTTTAGCCCAAATAAAAAGGCCCAAGGCCCATTTCAGCCCAAAAACAATCTTTAGCCCAAATAAAAAGGCCCAAGGTCCATTTTAGCCCAAAAAAAATCTTTAGCCCAAATAAAAAGGCCCAAGGCCCATTTCAGCCCAAAAACAATCTTTAGCCCAAATTAGAAAGCCCAATTCCAAAGCCCAAATTCCAAACCAAGCTCAAGGCTTAGTTCGGCCCAAAACCCTAAGCAAGGCCCATTTCGGCCCAAAAGCCTAAACAAGGCCTAAAAGCCCGACTTTGACCAAACCCATATTTGATCTGGTCCAACTTTGACCAGCCCGCTTTGACCTTGACCCAAGTTTGAGTTGATCTCACTTTGACTCGGTCAAACTTTGACCAACCTGAACTTTAACCTAATCCAACTTTGACCAACTTGAATTTTGACTTTGACCCAACTTTCAAGCCCAACTTTGACCCCACTTTTAAGCCCAAGCATTGACCAATCCCATTCAATCCCAAATTGTAGATTCCATCTGAACTCCAAAAATCCAAAAAACATTCCTCATTATTCAGCTTTAATTCAAAAATCCTGAAAATCTCTTTTCTCAAATTTTCAAGCAATCATTTTATTCAAACTCCATCAAGTTTTCAAAAGAAACCTTTTTGTGGAATTTTTAAGGAAAGACTCTTCTCACATCACAGAAAACTCTTCTCAAAACGCAGAAAGTTCTTCTCACATATACAGAAAGTTTTCTCCTAAAAATATTTCTCAAAATCAGTGTTTCTTCATCGAGAATTCCGAACAACTTCAAAGGTTTTCCAACTCAGCTTTAAAACAAAAAAATAAACCGTTTTCGGGGAACAGTGAATGTCTAACACCTTCAAAATGTTTTCTTCCTGGTTAGATGTCTCTTGTCTCCCTTCCAAAATAAAAATCCGAGGCAGGGCACTGGGGTCATAACCTCCCTTGTCGCAGTTTGGATCTCTTTAGGCGGGGCATTAGGGTGACAAACCTCCCCTAATTGCAGCGGGATTTTAGAATCGTCTAACTCCCTTCCGCTTGATTTCAATGTTTTCGGTTTTTAATGTTTTAAAACCCGGGAGTTAGAGACATTATTAGGGTTTGACCGAGAGTATCCCATTCATGATACTTCTCTCTAAAACCTATATTTCGACATAAATTTATTGCCCCATCTTTCGAGCCTTGGCACTTACCATTCATTAAGTGTTTGCGCCCGAGGGGGTACATAGGGTGATCCCTTGGGATCATCCGCCCTTTCACAACAAAATAATTTTCCTCAACCATTTTCAAACCTAAAAAACCCGGGATCTCTCCCAAATTCTAATTGCCTCCCACACTCAAATCATTATCCAAACTACAAATCATTCCAAACTCTAATCATCTCTTGAATCCCAACTTTTCCCAAACTTCTATAGTCTCATAGGCCCGAGTGCCCCACAGACTCGAACATCTCAATCTCTCCACCATTTTCAGATTTAAAGGTCTCACAGACCCGAGCATCTCACAGACCCGAGCGTCTCACAGACCTTGATATCTCATACCTCCCACTACATGAACACCCTTAATGTCTCATAGACCCGAGCGTCTCACAGACTCTAGCATCTCAAAACCTAAAATCTCCAAAACCCCAATAATCCTGAACTACGTAAGGTCTGATCTCAACAGGGAGTTGAGTACGTAGGCAACCCACACTGGGTGCGACCCCATTCCAAATAAAAAAAACCGTTTCTCTTTCAAAGGTGGCTCTCACATCTCTCAAACCTTCTTTGAATCCCACAAACTTCAAACCATCAGATTTCAAGTCTTGTATATTCACTCAATCTAAGACTTTCCTCAAATCTTCATTTTGTACTCATCCGAATTCACCAATCCTTTCATTTGGCGCCAGTTGGCAGAAAAGCTCGCCTCATCCACTCGTTTCCACTCTTCCTATCTTAATCCTATCATTGTGGCCCTTTGAAATGAATCTCTCTAAAAAGGTTTTGAAAGAAGGCAATCCCGAAAATTGGAGACTGAGGTTTCCTCGGGCACCAATCCAAAGTCGTGGTCGTTGCCACTTCTGAGGGGTGTAACCCAGTGCGAACCCACAGTAGAATCTCTATAAGACCAGGTGTCCTATCCATAGCGACAATTTCAGAGTCAATTAACGGTTCTTAGAACCCTCCTTCCCTTCCTTCCTAGTATCTTAGGTCAAACTAGGTGGCGACTCTAGTCAACTTCCACCCTTAGAGCATAAGTCCACGTGGGGCCCATTGGGAGTGGGTGTAGTGTTCATTGACACTCCCCTTAAGCTTTCTGGGAAAGACGGACGATTTAGTAGGTATTTGAGGGATGCCAAGAATAACGGGTTTTCACCCTCCACAGAATGGCATTTTCTTGGATCTCGACTTTTCAGTCAGACCATATTTAGACCCCCCCCAGACCCCCCCCCCATACCAAAAAATCACCCTCCACAGAATGGCGACTCTGTTGGGGAAATCTTGAGTAAGTCTTTTCTCAAACTCAAGGAAGACTGAACTCCATTCAAAATTGTCGGGACTTCCCCACTTCTTTCAAAGCCTTCAAGAGATTCTTTTCAAAGCCTCCAGGATTACTCTATTCCACACTTAGAGTGTGTAGCTGATGAGGACAGCTAGGATTTGTTAGATCCTCAACAAACATTACAACAATTGGGTTAATCATTAGCTCACGATTAGAAAGAGACACTTAGGATTGAATGAAGCTAACTTCCCTTTAGGTTAATAAACAACCAATTGGAATCATCACCTGCAAGACAAAACAGTTAGTAAATAGGGTTCTTTGTTCTTCTCTGCTTTATTTACCGCATTCATATTATTATTGCTTGTTGCGGGGTGAGACGGTCACTGACCTACACCATTACCGCCTTTACATTTACAAGTTGTGAGTGCATGGGTAGCTTAGGACATGCATTCCTCTGTGTCACCCCTATTTCCACGAGTCACGGAATCCCAATCAGTCCATGATTGATTTCCCATGAGTCGGGTCACTCATTGAGTGGTTATGCCCGCGAGGCGAGACGGTCACCGACATATGCCCTGAAGACTCATGATCCAAAATTATCCTCCATATCCGAGTCAAAACCAGCATATAGTGAACCATGAGCCTTCAGCGTCCAGCTGCCTAATCCGGTGTCTAGGACGGGTTTTATGGGTAGTCACCCCCTTTGTATGCCGCCTGTCTGACCACCCTTCTGCCTTACCCTGAAGATTGTATGGGCTCAGTTCTCCATTGTTCCTCTGCACCACGGGTGTCTTTAAAGCCCAATGTCACGCTACACATCCATAGAGGATCCCGTAGTTACCGGATACCCATACATGGCACAACGTAGTTAGTGAATAATTTGGACTTTAGACACACCTGACCGTGCAGATGACGAGAGACCCGTTCCCATGCAGTACTTCCCCGAGTTTCCCGAAAAGTGGTGTGTTGTCGGATCATCACTGGCCATGGCGTATGTTTCCTTATCACTTCGGGTATCCTGACCTTTCGAACTTAAGCACTCCAGACTTTCTTGATGACGTGCCCCACAAGGCGTAACAGAGATAAATCCCGAGAGATGAACAGTGAAGGGACGACGGTTCCCCCAGTGGTATGGAGGCATTGATTGACCTGGAAAGTGATTATCCCAACATTAACACTTACAGCTCCACATCAAAAACAACTACGATTTACTTTTTGTTATACATGTGTGCAAACCGTTTTTCAATCCAATCCGTTTTAAAACATTCGGAATTCTCCTTTGCATATCTCTTGAAGTTGTTTTACGAGCTCGTTCAATCTAGAGTCCCACCTTAGTTTTGCTCCTAAACATTTGGGGTTTTAAAACCTGTCACTTCATCTTTGAAAACTTTATTCCGTTAAATGTTATTTCCAAAATGATTTTCAAAAAATAGATTTCGAAAAAACCTACTTTCTACAAACGAGTTTCAAATAACATTCTTCACCAACATTATTTTCAGAATAGTTTTCGAAAACAGTTTTCAAAGCTAATTTTCACAAACATATCTCAAAAGAAATGAGCTAGTCCCCATGTTGTGACCCGCTATTTTTGAAGTTCTGTCCACCTTCAAGAGTAGCGGTTATTACCGTGGTGCGTACTAACCATTTCGTGTTTTCACAAAAGTGGTGGATTTTCACATAAGATTTAGTGCTCGGTCATTCACTTTTCCTTTTTCCAAAATATCCCTCATTCCTCTCGTCGAAGCAAGTGAAGCAGCATAAAGATCGACTATATGAATTGAACCGAAAGCTAGAGGTGCACCAACCTGTGGAGCTAGCCGAGCGACGTAAAGACCAACACCAATCAGAGGTGTACCAATACAAGTCAAGCGACATGAAGATTAGCAACATGTTGTGCAAAATAATGTTGAAACTATCTTGCTAACTATGAGCAGTGAACCCAATCATTGTAGTACAACAAGGTCGTATCCACAGGGACTTCGTAACTATCTAGCTAATTATAAGCTTAGTAAATATGCAAGTTGATATATACAAAAGTGCATAAATGTAAATTAGGGGTTTTAGGTTTTTGGGTTGTAACTGGAGAAATAAAGCAATAAACACTAAACTGTCTAATCTAGGATAGGTGTAGCTCGGGATAGGATATTCACACCCGTCATCCCCTTTCTACCAATCGTCGAACCTCGAGCTTATAGCTAAACAACGGGAATTTAATTAATAGCCAAATTCAGGTCTATTAATCCTAACCAATTTAACGGGGACTGAATGTTCGTTCAAATCCCCAATTCAATCAGAAGCATTAAGCACAAATCTACCCTAAGTTGCAATGAGAACCTCATCTCAAAATTAGTGAAAATCGGCTAACATTGATTTAGTCCCAACGGTTTAGGTTTCTATCTCAGAATATCATTTTGATAGAATCCCACAATAATGCTAAACTAATCGGTAGGCCAAACCAACCAATTTAACACATAGAAGACATATTGAGCAAAACCCTAAACAAATCCCCAAATCATGAGCAACAAGTTTAGAAGTCATAAACACTCAATAATCATCTTCATTAAGCTCAAAGACCAAAATAAAGCACAAACACAAGTTCAAGATTCAACAAAGGAGTTTTGGGGGATTTGGGGCTTTATCCAAATCCCTAGCTACAAATGATTCTACACAGCCATAGGAGAGAAAATAAAAGAGCAAAAGATAGAAGTAGCCATTAATGGAGCTTGGAAGGAGGTGAGCTTCTCTTCTCCTCTCCTCCCTTCTCTTCTCTTCTTCTTCTTCTATTCTCCTCTTCTTTTCTCCTTTAGAATCGCCCTTCCTCTCTGTGTTTGGGGCGAAACTCGACTGAATGAAGAATGGGGAAGTTTTTCCCAAAATTCCTCGTTTTAAAACGCAGATCTGGGCTAATTTTCGACCCGACCGACCTTGCAAGGTCGGTCCTAGGGTCGGTCGGAGTCAGTAGCAATTCCGGGCATGTTTTTAAGTTCGACCGACCTTGCAAGGTCGGTCCTTAGGTCGGTTGATTCCAGTAGCTTGCAAAAACACAAATCTGGGCAAAATTTGGACCCGACCGACCTTGCAAGGTCGGTCCTAAGGTCGGTCGGAGTCAGGCTAACTTCAAAACGCTGTATCTTCTTCGTTTTAACTCCGATTTTGGATCCGTTTGCGCCCACGCATTCCTCTCTCCGTCTACTTTACTCCTAGCTATGTTACTCCTCCTGTTTAAACAATAAATGTGTAAAACACCAATGAAACACAAAACTAGAGGAAAATAAGCTAGAGTGGAGAAATGAGCATGAAAAGTGTTGATTAAACATATAAAATACACCCCTAAAACATGCTCATTTGGACACTCATCACACCCCCACACTTACCTTTTTGCTTGTCCTCAAGCAAAACCAAGCACCCATGCAAGTAAGGAATGCTCAAGACTAACAAACACTAACATGAATTGTAGGATAAAAGAAGAAGCAAAAAGTGATTAAAACCTTTGAGGAGTGTGAACCATCTCTTAGTGGTGGCATGGGTGTGCTTAGGCAAAACAAAATTTGAGTTTCGGGTATGAACCGAGTGCTCAAAGTTCTAAAGATTAGGTGACTTGGAGAGCTTTTACCATGTCCAACTTCTCTCAAGAATGGGTATTGAGAAGAAAACAAAAGGAAAAATAGATTTATGCATTTGTTTCACTTTTGCATAAGAGATGAGAAGATAAATTTTTGGCATCAAGCCTTTGCATTTAAGAACACTCAACTCTCATTGTTGGTTAACAATGGCGTCTCACAAGTCCCTTGATGGATTTTCACAAAGAAGCCCCCTTAGCAATCCCTAAGAAAGAAGACAGAAGGAACCCCAAAGCAATAAAAATCCAGCCATACAAGATCACTTGGCCACACCGCATGTAAAATGCTCCTCAAAAGCAATCATAATGAAAAATTTAAGCATTTATCCCACAATTCATAACAGTATTTGTTCTTAATGAGAACAACTCACAACACAAAGGTCCAAGTTTTTATTTTGGACAATCGCAAGATAAGCATGAAGTATTAAGCATTTAAGCACACATTCACTGAAAAGGTCACTCCCCCACACTTAAATTGAACAATGTCCCCATTGTTCACCAATCAAAACCGGGGAAGGGTCCAGAACCTTTGCGGGAAGCAGACAAAGGAAAATCACACCGGGACACAAACAAACATATAGCACAGAAGCTATCCCCAGATTTGCAGATCAAAATTAGAGAAGAGAGAACGAAAACTAAAAGGAACTAGTACTCCCCTGAGATTGCTATTGTTATCAGTTTGTAGAACTCCCCCACACTTGAGCTTCAGCCTCAAGTAGCGTAGCTTGATTGCGGTGTGGACTGGAAGTTGCACCCGCATAAAACACTAGAAGCAACCAAACTACAACTGGAGTTAAGGGTTAGCAAAAACAAACCAAAGGAGAACGAAAACAAAAACAGGAAATAAAAATAGTGGAGTCGTTGTGGGCAAATATTAAAGGGTGAAACGAGTACTCCCCGATAAGATGCGGATGGAAGATAGGGTGCCCGCACAATTACTAGTGGGAGGGGTCGTTGAGGTGCTACCTTCAATCGTTGGAGATGAAGGTCCTCTTGGAAAATTTCACCAGCGGTTCCTTTATAAGTGTTCCAAATTCCATCCCTTTGTCAGAGGGGCTTACCTGTTTCCAAAATATTCACAACATAAACGCCACCAATTGGGCGTAAAAGGGCAAGTCCAAAGAATGCCAAAATAGCCCATTATTGAAAACAATACAAAATCTAAACTAATAGAATTTAAAAGACAAGACACGAAATGAAATCTGGGTTGCCTCCCGGTAAGCGGCCCTTCTTTAAGGTCTTTGGCTAGACCATACCACCGTGAAGTCATCCGGGATCGAATATGAACGTTGAAGTCGGCTTCAACGGGTGGTTTGGGCGGGCATCATCTAGCAATGAAGAACGACCCAGATCAAAAGGAAATGTGGCCTCAACACTTAGGATGTGAAAGTGTAAACTCCACCGATCGTTCATCATGTGGAAGTGTTGAGGTGGGTGATCCTTGGTATGAGGATCAAACTATGGTGGAGCCTCCTCTTCAAATTCAAGGATGTAAACATCCTTATCTTCAGTGAGCGGTGCAGGGAGAACTCCGAAGCGGACTTTGTCTTCAATCTTTGGTCTCGGATCAAATGGGAAGGTGGCCGCCACACTTAGTGGGTGTACGTTGAGCTTCCACCCAACTTCATTAGTGCACGGGTGCGCGCACCCAAAGGACTTTAGATGATGGTTATTGTTAGAACCGTCATCTAAAGTGTATTTTTTTTTATTATTTTTTTTACAAATCTACACAATTGCAACAGAGACAAATTGTAACAGATAAGCAACAGAGGGCAGAAACTGCCATTGAACACCTGAATCAAATACCAACAACACAAATTCATTCTCTGCGCACAATTGCAACAGAGATAACATCTAATAAAGCACCAGATCGAAAATCTGTAACATATTCAATTGCATATTCAATCTGTTACACAATTGCAACAGAGATAACAATTGCAAATTCATTCTCTGCACAATTGCAACAGAAATATTCAATACAACAGCTAGAATCTGTTACAGCAGCAGCAGCTAGCAATTCATTACAAAAATATAATCTGTTACAGCAGCAGCAACTAACAGAATCAGAGGGCTACAAAGGTAGCAGTGTAACCTATACATGGTAGATACAGCTAGGATGACTCCCAGCAAGAAATAGCATAAAACAGAAGCGTAAAACAGTACAAAAACGGTGCAGAAAACTGTAAAAAACAAAATCCATGATAGCAGCATCAGAGCTAGCTAGTCTACCACTCCATTCTCATAAACATGGCTTCCATGCTCTCTCTGACATGCAACAAGTCGGCAGGAGCATAAGTCTTGAATCTGGCATAATGCTCTTTAATCTGCAACAAGAAAAGGAATGGAACACATAATGAGATTAAGATAAAGACACAAAAAATCTGCCGAAAGAATTAAATACAAGACAGCGTTCGTATTACCTTGTCTTTATCATTCTTAAAACTTGGGAAGTACCCGCAGAACTCGTACATATACCGCATCACGTAGTACCCGCAACTCTTAGAATCCTTTTGGGTAGGGCACTAAATCACCAAAATTCACAAATGTAAAACAATTGTACAAAGATAATAGCAACACGAATGAAATACATGAATTACCAAACCTTGATGTAATCGACGGTCAAATCACCAAACTCTCCCTGAGGGGTTTTTTTGTAACAACTGTTACATATATTAACAAAAGCGTTTAGCAAAATGAACAAGTACATTAATTTTGGTTCAAAAAACTTACAAACAATTAAATAGTAATAAAAACTTACTCTTTGATTAAGTCTTCAGTGTTGAATTCTGTCCACTGCCCTAGTGGATCTAGAACGAGCAGAGTAGCGGTGGCAGCGCAGAATATAAACAAAGCCCAGTGGTGGCTACAATGTCAAATACAAATGAAATGAGAAATGAAGGTAAAAAAGTTAGCTAATTAGTATGTAATTTTATATTAGAACTCACGTTTGGTGATACGGCATTAGAATGAATAATTTATTCTGTTGATCAACAACATTGAAGCAATGAATCATGTATTCACAAAACCTCCCCGGGTCCCTAGTGACTGAGTCGTACGATAAACGCTCCGGGCACACCGCAGTAATGGAGGTCATGTCCTTCTCAGCACATCTCTCAAGCAGACATCTATTATATCACATGTACTATAAAAAGTTAGCCAATGCAACTTCATAGATACTTATTCTATATGTTTTTACAGTATGAGGAAAGAACACTTACTTTAGATAAGCTTGAATAATGTTAATGTTCAGATAATCTCCACACATCATCTCTCTGATGTCCTCAAAGTTGATTGCCGTGATCATATCTTCTTCGTAGTGAAACATCGACTTTGGAAGCGTCATCATGAAGTTGTTAGTTTGAGATGACTTCAACATGATCTTGTCGTAGAGATTCATCTGCTTGGCCCCCAAAACATTAACAAGTTTTTGTGGCAGTGCGAGCTTATTTTTAGGCGCCTCAGAAGTCCTGGTGCGACCCCGGACGGGCGCTGGATTCTTACCTTTCGCACCCCGACTCACTGGATTCTTACCCTTCACACACAAACAGTAAAATAAATGTAAGATAATTACTAATTGATTATTATAGTAACATTAAACATTTATCTAGAACATACCCTTGTACTTCTGACAGGATTCGCCGGCGCGCAGATCTCTTTTCTCTGGGCCGGGATACGCGGCGAGGAAGCTCAGGGATCTCAGGATTCGCCGGCGCGCTGGTCTCTTCTAGTCTGGGCCGGGTTACGCGGCGAGGAAGCTCAGGGATCTATAATAGATTAGATTAGACACTTAATGCTAAATAATGCATTTTATTAGATACTAAATGGTTGTCAAACAGTCTTACCTCATCGGTGAAACAATATAACATGCTGGCCAGGGCAATATGTCTCCCTTCGCTTCGATCAGCGTGCATTTGTTGTCAAACGCCATCGGAAGGTATGCATGCTCAAATCCATCAACTATCAGGTCCAAGGTCACACGCGCGTAGAATGGGGGTAGACGTACGAAACTGATGAGCGTGAGTGGACCTGATGGCAACACCGTCCCGTAGGCCGCATCTACAGGGTGCCCTTCTAATGGTATTTGGAGACGACATTTTTTTTCTCCTTTAATAAACAGAGATAATACGTGAAATAAATAAGTGAGTCCAATCTAATACTATTTAAATAACTTTATTTTAGGAGAAAATAGTTAAACAAAGTTAACCTGGATGTTGGCAAACGGGTACGGGTCAGCGGCCGGAGCACAACTAGACGAGGAAGACAGTCGAGGAGGATCTAGCTGCTGCTGCTGAGTAGTCGCATGTGCAATCGCATTCAACGCTTCCTGCAGCCTCTCCTCGATAGCCCGGCGCTCAGCAGCCTGTTTCTCGTCATTAGCTTGGCGCTCAGCAGCGAACTTACGCTCTACCATCACCTCGACTTCAGCAGCACTCATCTGACCCTTCCTAGCAGATGGCGGGAATACGTTCTTCTGACGTACTTCTCCCCCAAATCCTCTAACACGCCCCGGGTGATCCTTCTTCCCAAGCATTTGATTGAGCGCGTCGTCTTGAGAAGGAGGAGCGTGTAAGTCTACTTCTCCTCTCTGTGCCGCTTCGTACTGTCCAATTTTCAAAGAAGTTAACACTAAATTTAAGATCAACAAACACTTGAGTATATAAGTAAATTATTTAACAGCTACTTTCAAATACTTACAATTTGGTTAGCCAGTTGTTCCATCGCAGCATTAGGAAATATCCTCTGACCTTCGCTGGTCGTTTTCTGGCGTCCCAGTATGTACATCTGCACCCTCCTCGCCTCAGAGACATCCTCGATCGGGCATTCACTTCCATCCTCGTTCCTCCGTGTCAGCAAACCAGCTTCTTTCCATCCCTCGAGGCTGCCCACATATCCCCTTCGTCCCATGGTGTGGGGGTAGAGATTAGCTTCACGGTTTTGCCGTGCTTGTTCTTGTATTTGCTGTTAAGAAAGTACAACAGGAAATTAATTAGAAAATCAGGGATAAAGCATTATGAGCATTAATTAAGAAAAGAGTACACACAAACATACCCTGAACTCGGGGGTGGCGTGCCGCTCAACGAACTCCTTCCACTCCGTCACCCGTGGCAGAGTCTTTACACTTTTGTATCTTATCAACCTAAATCCATCCATGAGTATTAAATCCCACCGGTGAACGTGTTTTTAATATGTAATTTATTGAAAATTTCGGCAGCATCTCCCTACAGTTCTTCAAATGCACGATATTATGATATTAATCAATAATATATGCATTCGAAGAACAATAAAGAGATACTGCTGAAATAATCAATAAAGTACATATTAAAAGCACATTCACACCCTAGGTGTGTGATTTAACAATCGTGGACAGTCCCGACAGGGACTGCCGAAGATATACCTCTATTAGGTATATCTTGGGCGGATAACTATGTTTGGTAGTTTGTCAAATATTATATGTATATATATAAATCTTACCTCTGGTAGACGATTAGCCGATGCTAAGACGGTTGAGGTCGGAAGCCTAAATAAAGTCGTAGTCCTGATGCATAAATGAAAAATGACAACATTAGAATTCATCAAAAAATCAAGGTTAAATGCTAGCTAAACCGCGGAAAAAAATCGACAGCATCTCCCCTATATTTCTAACGTCTCCAAATCAGTTTTATCAAAGTCAAATTCGCACGCACCATCTAGAACTGGTAACATACATAAACTTATCTTCACTGATGTATTTAGTTTACAGAAACAGAAGTCTAAGTTTTAAAACTGAAACTGAGGTCGATGTTCCTTCCTTCTGTTATTTAATTCAATCTGTTATATTGGCTAGCCCTTCTCAATGTGTTTATGTCTGAGCTATTAGGTTCAATAGTTTTTCACTTCTCTAAACAGCCCCAACATCTTTCTGTTGCCTCTACTGAACAGATTCACACAGAACTCAAACAGAAATAGAAACTGAAAGAAAAGAAACAGACAGACAGAGATGGTGTATGACTCCTCTCTGTTTGTTCACGTGTTTGAATTCTCAAACCTTTCTAAACTGTCGATCCTGTCAATTTGGTGTGTTATAAAGTTTCTAACTCAACTAAACCCAAGGCAACTTTGTTACAGATGCAGAATTAGTCAGAACCTGATCTGATAGGAAACTGAAGCTGAAATCCAAACTGAAATCAAAACAGAAACTGAGTTGTGTTCTTGCTTTCTTCCCTGTCTGTTTTTTTTTCTTTCAACTGATTATACTTCTCCTAACTCCTTACCCAGTTACTTAAATATTCCATTAAGCTTTTAAATCCAGACCAAAACTCAAACAACTTGTTACAGTTCTGTTCCATTCATGAAACTGAGATATGCTACAGTTCTGTTCCATTCATTTTTCAGGAATCGGTAATATACTTGAACTTACTTTCTTTCCTGTGGCAGTTTTAAGTAGTAGCATTTTTAAAACTACACTATTATGTATTAATTGTAATACTAAATGCTAAGAATAAATAAATACAGCAGTTTACAGATTGGTTTGCAAAGTTACCGTAACTAAGCACCGAAGTGGGCAAGTAGTGTAGAAATCAGCCCATGAACTAGGTCGCAATTAACTGTGAATCTGGGCACAAATATATGAACAAGGTTAGAACATTTGCCATTACACTCTCAGGATTCGATACAAACGAGGTTAGAACTTGCAATCGAAATGCATGTATATGAACAAAGTTAGAAAAAAACGACAATCAATCGATCGCATACCCAATACGCGATAGAGACGTCGACGGTGAGACCAGTGGTAGATGGGTGGTGACCGGCGGTGATGGGAGTGACAAAGGTGGTGGGAGCGACGGCGGCGATGGCCGTTAGCAAGGTGACGGGAGAGAGGAGGCGATTTCAGTGAGGAAGATAGCGCGAAAGAGAAGAAGAGTTACTGTGAGTAGAGTGTGCAGAGTGTAGGCAAATGTTTAAATGGACTTTAGATTACGGTTTACATGTAAACCGTAAACTAAAGTCACACTTTACATGACGGTTCCCAAAAAACCGTAATCTAAAGTGTAACGAAATTTAAAAAAAGCGCGATAATTATTTGGCATATGTTGGGTTTCAAACATAGGTAACACATTAATATAAA
Organism: Limonium bicolor; assembly: GCA_023374045.1. Lineage (NCBI taxonomy): Eukaryota > Viridiplantae > Streptophyta > Magnoliopsida > Caryophyllales > Plumbaginaceae > Limonium > Limonium bicolor. Next base: position 231,100,138 of record CM041780.1, on the reverse strand, counting down.
GTTTTTATTAATCTAAAATACACTGGTAAAACGACGTCGTTAACCGTAATCTAAAGTGTAACGAAATTAAAAAAATAGCGCGATAATTATTTGGCATATGTTGGGTTTCAAACATAGGTAACACATTCATATAAAGTTTTTATTAATCTAAAATACACTGGTAAAACGACATCGTTAACTGTAATTTAGATTACGCGCGGAGTCAAAAAAATCAAATAATACGGGAAATATTTGGCGTCAGGTCAAAACGACGTCGTTGACCATCAGTCGGAGGTAGGCGCCCTTTTTTAGGACGGACTTTAGATGACGGTTATTAGTGAAACCGTAATCTAAAGTCCGTTGACCGTAAAGCGCGCGTCAACACGGGACTTTAGATTACGGTTTCACTAATAACCGTCATCTAAAGTCCGTCCTAAAAAAGGCCGCCTACCTCCGATCGATTATTGATTACGGTTAATTCAATCATCGTCGCTAATTAATTCCGGCCTTCCTATTAATCACGGTGTCTGTTAAAGCCGTGATTAAACCACCGTCATTAAAGGCTCACGTTCCACCAGTGACATCCTCGACCTCGGGGTGAGGCTCGTAGGAAGAGCCGAGGTGGACATCAACTTCAGATGGGGATGGCTCCTTGAAGTCGGTGGTGGTACTCTCCTCTGAGGAGTCAGAGGGAGACAGTGTCTCCTCCTTCTCAAAGTTGAGGATGTGAGCATCCTCGTGATCTTGATGGAGCACGGAGAAGGCAGGGAAATATTGGTAGCTGACTTCAGAGGGAGAAAGCTCCTTGAAGTCAGAGTGGAGACTCTCTTCTGATGAAGTGTCTTCATAGTCAAGCCGGGGGTGGAGTGGTGCTGGGCTTTCAAATTCGCACAAGGGAGGAGTTGGAGAGTAGCTCAAGTCCTCAGCAGGCTGTTCCACATCATGAACTGTTTCGCTCTCAAGTTGTTGCACAATCTGATCAATCTGAGCTTGAACATTCATGTTGAAGGTATCTTGCTTCATGGTAAAAGTATCTTGCATAGTCGAGTTAGGCTTGCAAGAAGAGATAAGATCAGACATGAGCTCCTCCAAACTGGGTGAATCAACCTCTACTGTGATCACAGGACAGTGAGCGCTCTCGTGGTCTCCTCCACACTCTTGGCACACAAGCCTCCGATAGACATATGAGTTGAGGTCCTCCATAAGAGCTCTCAATTCTGCCATTGTTGTTGGACATTGGGGGCTCTCATGGTACTCTCCGCACCTTTGGCATACACTCCAATAATCGGTGTTTTGCTCGGTGTAGTCGCCATGCCAACCTTCTGCTGGGGGAGTGACAGATGGTTCAAAGTTTTCCATAAGAGCTCTCAATTCTGCCATTGTTGTTGGACATTGGGGGCTCTCGTGATATTCTCCGCACCTCTGACATATATCCCATTGATTGTAGTTCTCTGCGCCATAGGAGTAACCGTACCAACCTCTTGCTTGATCGTAGTGACCATCCATGAGAATTAAGTACCTAAAAAAAAGGGAACAAAAATTTATACACAAAATGGGCAAATAAAGGAACTGAAAATCTGCACAAAACTAAATAGAGAATTAACCAGATAGTTGGACCGAAGTCCCCGGCAACGGCGCCAAAAACTTGTTGTGCAAAATAATGTTGAAACTATCTTGCTAACTATGGGCAGTGAACCCAATCATTGTAGTACAACAAGGTCGTATCCACAGGGACTTCGTAACTATCTAGCTAATTATAAGCTTAGTAAATATGCAAGTGGATATATACAAAAGTGCATAAATGTAAATTAGGGGTTTTGGGTTTTTGGGTTGTAACTGGAGAAATAAAGGAAATCAATAAACACTAAACTATCTAATCTAGGATAGGTGTAGCTCGGGGTAGGATATTCACACCCGTCATCCCCTTTCTACCAATCGTCGAACCTCGAGCTCATAGATAAACAACGGGAATTTAATTAATAGCCAAATCCAGGTCTATTAATCCTAACCAATTTAACAGGGACTGAATGTTCGTTCAAATCCCCAATTCAATCAGAAGCATTAAGCACAAATCTACCCTAAGTTGCAATGAGAACCTCATCTCAAAATCAGTGAAAATCGGCTAACATTGATTTAGTCCCAACGGTTTAGGTTTCTATCTCAGAATATCATTTTGATAGAATCCCACAATAATGCTAAACTAATCGGTAGGCCAAACCAACCAATTTAACACATAGAAGACAAATTGAGCAAAACCCTAAACAAATCCCCAAATCATGAGCAACAAGTTTAGAAGTCATAAACACTCAATAATCATCTTCATTAAGCTCAAAGACTAAAATAAAGCACAAACACAAGTTCAAGATTCAACAATGGAGTTTTGGGGGATTTGGGGCTTTATCCAAATCCCTAGCTACAAATGATTCTACACAACCATAGGAGAGAAAATAAAAGAGCAAGAGATAGAAGTAGCCATTAATGGAGCTTGGAAGGAGGTGAGCTTCTCTTCTATTCTCCTCCCTTTTCTTCTCTTCTTCTTCTGGGCAAAACTTGGACCCGACCGACCTTGCAAGGTCGGTCTTAAGGTCGGTCGGAGTCAGGCTAACTTCAAAACGCTGTATCTTCTTCGTTTTAACTCCGATTTTGGATCCGTTTGCACCCACGCGTTCCTCTCTTCATCTACTTTACTCCTAGCTATGTTACTCCTCCTGTTTAAACAATAAATGTGTAAAACACCAATGAAACACAAAACTAGAGGAAAACAAGCTAGAGTGGAGAAATGAGCATGAAAAGTGTTGATTAAACATATGAAATACACCCCTAAAACATGCTCATTTGGACACTCATCACAACACCTATTTGAGTTTGAACTATTGAAAATCAGAGGAACCCCATACCCGTTTTGTTGGGTCATGGTACTGCTTCACCGCAAGCGCCCAAAGACGAGCAAGCTGCCAACCGGAGCCCGAAGGCGAGCTGAGCGGCCATCCAGGAGCCTGAGTGTGAGTGAGCAGTCAATCCAAAGCTCGAAGACAGACTAGAAGAGTTCAAGAGAAGTTTGACTCAAAATTCCCCCTTTAATGACTTTTTAGGACTGATGATGTATAGGTTTTCCCCTATGATTCTTTTCTTTCTTGTCCATTTCTGAATAGACTACATGTATATGCTTATACATCCCCTTTGAATTTATTTAGATCAATGTGTATAGGGTTCCCTACTCCCTATTTTGTTTGCGAATGACCGAGCGTCAAAGTTTATATTGAGAAAATCCACCACTTTGAAAACACGCGTTTTCAAAACTATTTTCTAAAACTTGGTTTCTTTTGGCACGCACATATAGTAAAAAGAACGAATAAGGGACGACCCCTCACATCTATATATCATTCGTCAACTTTGCTTTATGGGGTGAAAATTCACGGTATCTACAGGAGGCATCCCCTAAGTAAACAACGCCAACAAATACAACCGAGCACAAAGCAAACCGCATGCATTGCATTTATTACAAAAAGTCCCATGCATTCTCGGTCAGTCCAAATTCGTCAAACATGTACAAGTCCTGTCCACCTCAGAAAAATTGCATAATCATGTGTTTCATTGTCACCATACCACATACCAGCTTTCATCCCCATATCTTGACCGCCAAAACCCGATCTCAGAGGGATAAAAAAAGAAAACCGAGTTCAAACCTTTTCCAAATCCAGAATCACCATGGGCACCAGTGACCAGAAAGGTTGAGAAGAAATAAAAAAGAAGAAGAGTGCAGTCGTTTCCATATTGTGGGGCTACCATGCGGGAGTTGTCACTCCCTAAAATGTCCTAAAATCTAGGAGCTAGTCACCAACCCGACAGCAACCCCGACAGCTACATCTTCTTCAAGGCCGACATTGAAAGGATGAGCTTCATAGACCATCAACTAGAACCGACTCAAGCGAGACTAGGTGTAGCCTTACCACGCATGCATTGCATCTAAAAAGAAAAAAAACAACTCAAAAAACAAACATTCGGTCAAAACTTGAAGTCGACCATCTCCATTCATCATTTTCAGCATTTGACGCATCCTATACATAGTAATTCCATATTATCACAACACATTGCATGGTAGATCGTTGCATTTGCATACTCCCGTATCGAAACGATGTCTTTGGCGAAAATCTTGATTGATTGTTTGAATAGAGTGTGTGAACCGCTAAACTCTCAACCCGTCAACGAACACAAGGGTCCAATCAAAATCAGCACCACAAACCAAAGTGAGTAGTGTGCGAAGGGCGGTATTTTCTCTTGAATTCCAAAAGAGGGTATTGGACCATCCACCGAGCGATGAGGGAAGATAGAGCGAGTCCATAGAGGTAAAACCATGAGCGACATGTGCATTCCTTCATCACATGGAGAGGCATAATTTAGAGTAAGATCAATGTTGATAACAAGACACGAACTGTGATTCATGCAAAGATTCGAGAAGTAGTAAGAAAACAATCATTGACTAATGAGAATGACGAGGCACTTAGGAATAAAACCTCCACAAAACCAAAAAAGCTTTGACTGCCCTGTACATAATCCCTTAGTGAGCCCCGCTGAGCCTTTCATGAAAAACTCTTTCTGAAAAAAAAAAGAAAAAAGAAAACTCCACAACATGCCAACTCACACATACACTTACTTTCCCTTGCAATAGAGGATCTCGAAGGAGCCGGAGCCATGGCCCCTCCCCACCATCTCCCACAAAAAGAACAAATGAAACATTCGAAGAAATCAGTGAGTCAATGCAAATTCAAAGCCAAACACCAAAAAAGAACACCAAAAATGTTCAAGAAGATCAAAAGTCAATGGAACTCCAAAGCTGAAAGCCAAAATACAAAGCAAAAATGCTTGAGAAAGTCGATGAGCCAAATGCAAATTCAAAAACACAAAAATGAGAAGAAAGTCCAAACCGTACACCAGAAAAGACAAGGAGAGGAAATCCATCAAAAGGACCAATGATGTCCCGTAGAAACCAATAAAAGGTTATCGAAACCCGTCTAGCCATTCCACCCATGGCAAAGGCGAAACATATCCTCTATTGCACAAAAAGCTCCACAATCCCCAAACAAATCCTCCAGTCCCATGTGACGTACATCACACCTCACAGCCCCGCTATAACCCAATAGAAGACCTCTGACTCATAAGTTGATGAGTGTTAAATGAAAGTATCGAATCTGAAACATGAATCATAAGCTTCGTACTTGTTACCTACATGTCCCGTCATACCAAAGGGACCATGAGCGAATGAGTGCGACCTTACTTCACAAGGTCTTCCGAGTGCGAGTGACTCTTTGATCTAAGCACCAAATCATAAAAAGCTAACCCCATTGTAGGTGAGGAACTTGTAAGGATTGGAAAGTCCAGAACCTTAAAAAGGAATTCTAAGGAAAATACTGCTCCGACCATCGAGAGTATCATCACACCATTTAGCACACACGGCCATACTCACGAGAGATTGACCCGCATCCCTCCATGAGAGGAAAGCGATTCACGCATTTCAGTTCAACAGTCACTCAAGATCAGACCAAAGATGTCTTATATTCGTAAACCTCATAGTAATAGAGATAGAGCCATCCTTCTCTCCAAAAAAAAAACTATATATGCATCTTGCATCTAGCACTTAGTATTTGCATGCATCATAACCATTCCACCTTCAACATCCGACTGGCAAGAACTCTACCTAGTCTCGCTGAAAATCGACTTCAGTTGCGGTTGTTGAAGCATAACTTTAGATCAAAAGATGTCAACTTGAGCCATCCCGGACCATCATCAAGCTACATCGAACCATCTCGGAGCCATCCTAGGCTATCCTCGAGCTACGTCGAACCAAACTAAAGCCATCCGAGGCCGTACGAAGACAATTCTGGAGCCATCCAACGTCATGCTCGAGCCTCATCAACACCATATCCAGAACCAAACTGGAGCCATGCGGGAGCCATCATCTAACATTAAAACCATCCTTGGAACTACACAGGGGGCATCCTAATAGTCCAAGAACAATACGGGAGCCACCTCAAATCCACGTCAGATCTATTTCATCACCAGGGTCTTGCCTACAGAGTTTCGAACTACATATGGTCTAATCTCAATACAAAATTGAGTACGTAGGCAACCCCCCCAGGGTGCGACCACCTCAAAAGAAGATTCCCCTTTTGTTCACCACTATCATCAAATGGAGCAATCTCGTAGCCTCCCCGAAGCCATCCCGAACTATCCCGGAGCCCTCTCGAGGAATCTGAAGCTGAAACTGACCGTACTAAAGCCATTCATCCACAAAAACAATTGTCAGACACAGTAAATCACATCGACCCACCACTCGATTCAAAATCCATACCAAAACCATTCATCCACAACCAAAAAAAATTGTCAACCACATCAAAGGACACAAATCACATCGACCCACTACTCGACCCAAAATCTCAATCCAAATCGAAACCCACCAACCATCCCAGAGCCGTTGCTCACAAGGGGATCATAAATCAAACCGGAGCCATCTGACCGCACCAGAGCCATTTAAAAACCGTTGAGTTCTAAAAGTCACTCATTTAAAAAAAAACATCCATTCAAAGACCGATTACCAAATCAACAAAACCAAAACAAAAAAAAAAGACTCAGGAGCCATACCGGAGCCATCTCGAAACTCTGGAGCCAAGAGTTCTATCAAATCCCGAAACTATAGTGCAAATCGGGCGAGACTATCAAAGCAAAACCAAAGCACAAGTCCCACACTGACAAAGTCAAGGGCCACATCAACAAAAAAACATTCGACTATCACATCCCTCATGAAAACAACCGAAAAGCATCCAATCCCAGATCAATCCACAATCAAAGCCATCCTCAAATCAATCTACCACCACAAACAACTTCAGATCAAGCTTTCACCACAGCGAGTTTTGTACAACTCCATCAAAGTATTATAGGCTCAGCATAAGTCCTATAGCTAGATATCAAGAGGTCTAGTTGAGGCACTCCTAAGTCCTCGTACTTTCAATCGCATTCTAGGCCCATCATAAGCCCTAGGACTGGATATCAAGAGGTCCAGTTGAGGCACTCCTAAGCCCTCGTGCACCTTAAATCAATTCGGGTTGTTGGTATTATAGGCTCGGCATAAGTCCTATAGCTAGATATCAAGAGGTCTAGTTGAGGCACTCCTAAGTCCTCGTACTTTCAATCGCATTCTAGGCCCACCATAAGCCCTAGGACTGGATATCAAGAGGTCCAGTTGAGGCACTCCTAAGCCCTCGTGCACCTTAAATCAAATCGGGTTGTTGGTATTATAGGCTTGGCATAAGTCCTATAGCTAGATATCAAGAGGTCTAGTTGAGGCACTCCTAAGTCCTCGTACTTTCAATCGCATTCTAGGCCCATCATAAGCCCTAGGACTGGATATCAAGAGGTCCAGTTGAGGCACTCCTAAGCCCTCGTGCCCCTTAAATCAAATCGGGTTGTTGGTATTATAGGCTCGGCATAAGTCCTATAGCTAGATATCAAGAGGTCTAGTTGAGGCACTCCTAAGTCCTCGTACTTTCAATCGCATTCTAGGCCCATCATAAGCCCTAGGACTGGATATCAAGAGGTCCAGTTGAGGCACTCCTAAGCCCTCATGCACCTCAAACCGAATCGGGTTGTTGGTATTATAGGCTCGGCATAAGTCCTATAGCTAGATATCAAGAGGTCTAGTTGAGGCACTCCTAAGACCTCGTACTTTCAATCGCATTCTAGGCCCGTCATAAGCCCTAGGACTCGATATCAAGAGGTCCAGTTGAGGCACTCCTAAGTCCTCGTGCACTCGGTTATCTTGTTACTCTCCCGTCACGTTCACACGGCGTGCTATCCATGATCGCATCTGGATGTACCCCGTAAAAGCCCTATTGAGAATTTTTGGCGCCCCGTCAACCTTGATCCAATTCTGCAAGCCTTCTATTGTAGAATTAAATCAAGGGGAGCCATCTGTAGACACCAAAAATTCTCACCCCATAAAGCAAATTGCGAAATAATGAGAGGGGTCGTCGCCTTTCTTTTTCAAAACGTATTAGCGTGCGTGCCGAAACCCTCGTTTTTTAATCCTTTTCAAAGCATTTCATAAATGCATGATTTTCCGAAAATGAATTTCCAAACGACAATACGGTTTTAAACCCGTCCCTTTTGTTTTATTCTATTCTCTTATTATTTTGTTTATTTAGCTATCTTTTATTATCCTTTTGTTATTTATTTATTTTATCATATTTATTGCTACTTTTAATTATCTTCTAGCATTTACTTTTTTTTTTTATCATCATTTTCATTGTTATTTCTATCATTTTATATGTTTCTCACTATTATTCGTATTAGTAAATTTCGTTTCATCGATAGTTTGATTAAACTTTTTTTCATTTTATTTCGTATGTGTTCATCCTATCTCATTTATGCTCGTACATATCTAATTTAATCCTCATTTTTGTTACATTCATTTGTATTTTTATCACTATTGTATTAGTACTATTTCATTTCATGTACTTATCATCATGTTATTCCGTTTTTTATTTTTATTACGTTTTATATTTTATTCTATAATTTCATGATTCTTAGGAAGAAAGCAATTCATTTAGTTAGATTAAACTCTTTTGTTTTACTGTATATCTTCATTTATAGCCCTAGCGTTTTTGAAAGGATTACTCAGCTCGAGGAAAGACTCTTGTATTATTTATCTCGTTTATATGTCAAGTTCAGTCATTAGCTCAACCGGTTGAGATTGGTGCGGGAGAGATTAGAGGTCTTGAGTTCGAGTCATGGGAGGAATAAAATCCAATTTTATTTTTTTGACAAAGCAATCCAAATGCAGCCTTGACCCCGGCCCATACCAAACACGACCTTGACCTCGGTCAAGACTTGACGCGGCCCACTGGCGCCCATACTCCATACTCCATTCTTCTTGTCTCTCGTTAATTGTGCAACCCATACTAGCGTGTGAACTCCATACTTTATCGTTGAAACCTTCGGACACAAAAACCCAGCCAACACCTTCATCTCCCTCCTTGTGCTTCTTTCTCGACTTTTTCTCTTCATGCACCTCTCTCCTTGTCGACCCCAAACAACTCAAAACCTAGAGTTTCTTGCCACTACTTCAATATCGATTTCATCTAAAAATCCATTTCCCCTCCAGAAATCCACCGCAAACTACTATCCCTCTTTGAGTTCCTCTTCGATCCCTTCTCCGGTTTCTCTAGATACGGCGGTCGATCTCACCAGTATACCCACCTCCCCTCTCGACGACCAGGGGCGGAGATAAGGGGGGGGGGTGGGGTTCGGCCCCCCCAACTCCCTCGGGTACATGCTTAAATCAGTTATACTTTTTTTTGTTATATAGTTTATTTATGTTATTAGATGTTTGTTCGCCCCCATAACATTTTGTAAATAGCATTATGTATTTCTATATCTATTTATTTTAAATTTATTTCTATTAATATGTAATATTTAATCTAGAATTGTATTATAAAAATCATTTTTAGTCTATAGTAGATAAGAAAATTCTTAATATTTTTATTTAAGCAGCATAGTCTAAAGTAAAACTAATTATTATGCTAGTCCTAGTAATCATGTACCCCTATTATCTATCGTATAGGTGTTTCTAGTTTTTTATTATAGATTTTGCAAATTAAAATAATATTACATTACTCAAACTAATTTTTAGATGAAGTTTTTAGAAAAAAAAACTAGTAGTTTAGAACTATTGTTCTATACTATATATTGACATTAACTTATATTTTGTATACCCATTTTTTAAAATGAGAAATAAAAAAGGTAAAACAAACTTCTTATTAATTATTATATTTCAATTTTAATGTAATTTTTATGTCAAACTATATATCTACTATGAATTTTGGGAAATTTCACGATATACCCCCGAGGTTTGAGCGAATTTTACGAGATACCCCTGAGGTTTCATTTTCATTACGAGATACCCCCGAGGTTTCATTTTTTTACGATATACCCCTGAGGTTTCATTTTCATTACGATATACCCCTGAGGTTTCAATTTTATTACGAGATGCCCCTCAGTTCAGATTCAGATATTTATTTGTCATATCCTCATTTTACCCTCGCACTATATGCCCCGTAACACGGGTTTATAGTCAATTTTTAAAAAATTTAAATATGAACAAAATGCACATAAAATTAAAGATCAATTAAAATTTTATTTCAATTTAAAAACATAAATAAAAGTATAAAAACAAATTAAAAAAATTAGAATCATGAAAGGTTTAAAATAAATAGAAAATGACTAACAAAAAAAATAAATAATCATTTTAAAAACTTATATTGTTACATAATTTAAAAACTGTTATAGCGGTGGCTTAAAATCATATGCCCGCAATAATCTCAGGGATATATAGTCAAAGTTTTGTTTGAATTTGAAACTTAAATAAAATGCTCATATAAATTAAAGTTCATAAAATTTGAAATTAATATTAAAAAGATGAATATAATTAAATAAACATAAAACAAAAAAATTAATAAATAGAAATGACTAAAAAAAGTAAATTATTTTGAAAAATAAACATAACTTGTTAAGGAGTTACCTAGATATGTATTAAAATTGTAAAAAGTATAACAATAATATGAAGAATATTAAAAGCAACAATTTCATATAGTACATAGAAAAAATCATTATTTCTTAATTAGAAAAATAAAGTATAAAAATCATTTTTTTGTTCTTTAAAAATAATTGTTATAATAGTTTTAAATTATGTAACAATATAAGTTTTTTAAATAGATTATTTTTTTGTTGTTTGGTCATTTCTATTTATTTTAAACTTTTTATGATTCTAGTTTTTTAATTTATTTTTATACTATTTATGTTTTTTAAAATTGTATTAAAATTTTAATTAATCTTTAATTTTTATGTGCATTTTGTTCATATTTTAAATTTTTTAAAAATTTGACTATAAATCCATGTTACGGGGCATATGGTGTGAGGGTAAAATGAGGATATGACAAATATAATATATCCGAATCTGAACTGAGGGGCATCTCGTAATAAAATTGAAACCTCAGGGGTATATCGTGATGAAAATGAAACCTCAGGGGTATATCGTAAAAAAAATAAAACCTCGGGGGTATCTCGTAATGAAAATGAAACATCGGGGGTATCTCGTAAAATTCGCTCAAACCTCGGGGGTATATCGTGAAATTTCCCTTTTATTTTACTTTTCAATTATTTATAAATTCTATTACATTTTTTTATTTTTTTGATTAAAATGAAACCTCAGGGGTATATCGTAAAAAAAATAAAACCTCGGGGATATTTCGTAATGAAAATGAAACATCGGGGGTATCTCGTAAAATTCACTCAAACCTCAGGGGTATTTTTAAAATATAATTTTAAATATTAAAAATTTAAATTAATTTTAAAATTAAAATTAGTTAAATTATTAAAAAAAATCTCGCCCCCCAAAAATTTTTCAAAGCTCCGCCCCTGTCGACGACGTCCATCTTCTTCCTCGAGCATCACCCTCGCCTTCGACCTTCTTCAAAACAAAAAAGACAGTAGCCGAAAAAATCCCGGACTCCTCTTATTTTTTACGTTCTCGCTCTTCATCTTCCTCCTGGGTCTGATGGAGAAGAGACTCAGCTTCAGAGCTTCTCATTCCCCTCATTTCTGGAAACTTTACAAACCCCACTCGTGAACTAGGACAACGGCATCAACACACCCTCCAATTCGATTATTCTCCAACTGTTTCTTCTTATCGAACCGTCATTCCAACCTTCATTCGTTTTCCTTCGACAAACCCATTGCCTGATATTTTCTTCACTCGCGGAATTTTTGCAAACCTGACAATCGAACAAGGAGCATCATGTTCACGACATGTTCCCACCTTCTCTTCATTCCCTTTTGTTCCCAAACCTGAACTGGCGAGCAGAATACATGCTCTCCCCTCTAAATCCCGTTCATTGTCCCAATTTTGGAGCCATGGGCCTCGTGATAGTTTAAGAATTGGGGGTTTACTCTCCCGATAGCTATGAAATTCGTCTCACTTTTGTCGGCTTTGAGATTCTGAGGTTTTGATAATGTGAATCCCGATTTTCCCTTCGACTAGATGTTGGATAATCGGAAATGGAAACATCTACTATATTCGAATGCACTTCCCCTTTCTTTGTTTGATTTTGTTTTGATGCATTAATCGTTCTCTCTGATGAGTTAAAGAAAATAGCAGTTTCACTGGATTTAGTCCCAGTGGGACCTTCATGAAGCTCTGCGGATTGCACAAATCTCTGGAAAATGAGGATAGAGTCCAGTCGCACTCATACGGTTGTCGCCCTATTAATCGTTGAAATTGTGTTACCAGAAGGTCGAGCACTTTGATTGTTGGGTCTGACTTTAACGCCTTCTGGGTTCGGACATTTGGTGGTCCACTGTGATACTTAGCAGCCTGCGGCTTTCTGGTCGTCTATTTTGCTTCTTGCGCATTGATGTTGACTTGGGAATTACAATGCTTCTGGCATTACGCCTGCGCCCTTTGCTCATTGATTTCGGTTTGGAACTTGAATCTGATTCTAGTATTTGCTATTACTGTTGGTTATTATACTTTATTTGCTCACTACTTTTGCTTTACCATTTGATGGAGGCACATCCATACATAACTTGGGATGAAGAAGAGGCTAACCGCATGAGCTGCTTGGAGTCGTCTACAGGTTTGCCAAAGTTGTCTGTTGATTCAGGGGAGTTTATTCCTGCTCTTATCGTGTTCATGTTTCTGGGATGGTTTTTATGCATCTGTCTGGTCCAGCATTTGGTGAATACTAGTGATTCATCAGGTCTTTGTAGACTAAAGGACTCTTAGTGCGCTCTGTAAAAAATGTTTAATACTTGGCATATAGCTCCTGACTTTGCTGTTGACTTACGGTTAGTAATTTTGTAAAAGGGGAATGATTTAACCCAATTCTGTGTGCTTTGTAGTTTGGTGCTACATCTTTTTAAGTGCATAAGCGGCCAAGCTAAAGTAAATAACTTACATTGACATAACATTTTAGTTTTGACTAGTTTGGGTTCGACTGAAAAGAAAAACAAAAAAATTAGCAGAAGAGAAATGACCACTTGTTTGTTTCGGTGGGCTTAATATTTGAGTTAGGTGATTTACTTTCAAGTTTGATCGATATACAAAAAAATCGCTAGTTCTGTAAGATAAGGGGACAAGAAGAAGGAAAAATTTCACCCTAGATGTAGATAGCAAGACAAACACCTTGAGGATTCGGCTCGCTTTTATCAGTTTCATTCCATTACTCATACGGTTTACCCTTTGGATTCATTTTTACAGTATACATGTATATGCTTTGATCTAATTTGGTTACAATCTTTTAATTCATTGTCTTTTGTTGTTGATTATTGTTTAAGCCCTAGTTACTATGTCCTAGGTCCAAGCCATTAGGATAGAGGGTCCCCTGGACTGATAGGTCATTGACCAATCTCGTGGTGGTGACATCCCTAAACCCCTAAAACACACACCTAAAATATTTATATATGTAGTATAAACCAACATTCTCATTCAAATTTTTCTCCAACAAGCCTAAAAAACAAATCAGGCCCAAGCCCACAACCGGCCCAAATCCATTCAGCCTGGTTCTAATTCGGCCGATCTAACAGCCCAATTTAGGCCCAAGCCCACAAATTGGCCCAAACCCAAATAAAAAGGCCCAAGGCCCATTTCAGTAAAAAAAAATCTTTAGCCCAAATAAAAAGGCCCAAGGTCCATTTTAGCCCAAATAAAAAGGCCTAAGGCCCATTTCAGTAAAAAAAAAATCTTTAGCCCAAATAAAAAGGCCTAAGGTCCATTTTAGCCCAAAAAAAACTTTAGCCCAAATAAAAAGGCCCAAGGCCCATTTAGCCCAAAACAATCTTTAGCCCAAATAAAAATGCCCAAGGTCCATTTTAGCCCAAAAAAAATCTTAGCCCAATAAAAAGGCCCAAGGCCCATTTCAGCCCAAAAACAATCTTTAGCCCAAATTAGAAAGCCCAATTCCAAAGCCCAAATTCCAAACCAAGCCCAAGGCTCAGTTCGGCCCAAAACCCTAAGCAAGGCCCATTTCGGCCCAAAAGCCTAAACAAGGCCTAAAAACCCGACTTTGACCAAACCCATATTTGATCTGGTCCAACTTTGACCAGCCCGCTTTGACCTTGACCCAAGTTTGACTTGATCTCACTTTGACTCGGTCAAACTTTGACCAACCTGAACTTTGACCTAATCCAACTTTGACCAACTTGAATTTTGACTTTGACCCAACTTTCAAGCCCAACTTTGACCCCACTTTTAAGCCCAAGCATTGACCAATCCCATTCAAACCCAAATTGTAGATTCCATCTAACTCCAAAAATCCAAAAAAAACATTTCTCATTATTCAGCTTTAATTCAAAAATTCTGAAAATCTCTTTTCTCAAATTTTCAAGCAATCATTTTATTCAAACTCCATCAAGTTTTCAAAAGAAACCATTTTGTGGAATTTTTAAGAAAGACTCTTCTCACATCACAGAAAAACTCTTCTCAAAACGCAAAAAGTTCTTCTCATATATACAAAAGGTTTTCTCCTAAAAATATTTCTCAAAATCAGTGTTTCTTCATCGAGAATTTCGAACAACTTCAAATGTTTTCCAACTCAGCTTTAAAACTAAAAAAATAAACCGTTTTCGGGGAACAGTGAATGTCTAACACCTTCAAAATGTTTTATTCCTGGTTAGATATCTCTTGTCTCCCTTCCAAAATAAAAATCCGAGGCGGGGCACTGGGGTCATAACCTCCCTTGTCGCAGTTGGATCTCTTTGGCGGGGCATTAGGGTGACAAACCTCCCTAATGCAGCCTAGATTTTTAACAAGCAGGGTGCTAGGGAAAGTAACGACCTTCCTAGTTGCAGCCGAGATTTTAGAATCGTCTAACTCCCTTCCGCTCGATTTCAATGTTTTCGGGTTTTTAATGTTTTAAAACCCGGGTGTTAGAGACGTTATTAGGGTTTGACCGAGAGTATCCCATTCATGATACTTCTCTCTAAATCCTATATTTCGACATAAATTTATTGCCCCATCTTTCAAGCCTCGGCACTTACCATTCATTAAGTGTTGCACTCGAGGGGGTACATAGGGTGATCCCTTGGGATAATCCACCCTTTCACAACAAAATAATTTTCCTCAACCATTTTCAAACCTCAAACCTAAAAAACCCGGGATCTCTCCCAAATTCTAATTGCCTCCCACACTCAAATCATTATCCAAACTACAAATCATTCCAAACTCTAATCATCTCCTGAATCCCAACTTTTCCCAAACTTCTATAGTCTCATAGGCCCGAGTGCCCCACAAACTCGAACATCTCAATCTCTCCACCATTTTCAGATTCAAAGGTCTCACAGACCCGAGCGTCTCACAGACCCGAGCGTCTCACAGACGAGCGTCTCACAGACCTTGATATCTCATACCTCCCACTACTGAACACCCTTAATGTCTCATAGACCCGAGCGTCTCACAGACTCTAGCATCTCAAACCTAAAAATCTCCAAAACCCCAATAATCCGACTAGTAAGGTCTGATCTCAACAGGGAGTTGAGTACGTAGGCAACCCACACAGGGTGCGACCTTCCAATAAAAAAAAACCGTTTCTTTTTCAAAGGTGGCTTTCACATCTCTCAAACGTTCTTCGAATCCCATAAACTTCAAACCATTAGATTTCAAGTCTTGTATATTCACTCAATCTAAGACTCTCCTCAAATCTTCATTTTGTACTTATCCGAATTCACCAATCCTTTCATTTGGCGCCAGCTTGGCAGAAAAGCTTGCCTCATCCACTCATTTCCACTCTTCCTATCTTAATCCTATCCTTGTGGCCCTTTGAAATGAATCTCTCTAAAAAGGTTTTGAAAGAAGACAATCCTGATAATTGGAGACCGAGGTTTCCTCGGGCACCAATCCAAAGTCGTGGTCGTTGCCACTTCTGAGGGGTGTAACCCAGTGCGAACTCACAGTAGAATCTCTGTAAATGACCAGATAAGTCCTATCCATAGGCGACAATTTCAGAGTCAATTAACGGTTCTTAGAACCCTCCTTCCCTTCCTTCCTAGTATCTTAGGTCAAACTAGGTGGCGACTCTAGTCAACTTCCACCCTTAGGGCATAAGTCCGCGTGGGGCCCATTGGGAGTGGGTGTAGTGTTCATTGACACTCCCCTTTAGCTTTCTGGGAAAGACAGACGATTTAGTAGGTATTTGAGGGATGCCAAGAATAACGGGTTTTCACCCTCCACAGAATGACATTTTCTTGGATCTCGACTTTTCAGTCAGACCATATTTAGTAACCCCCCCCCCCCCCATACCGAAAAATCACCCTCCACAGAGGTATATAAATAAATGTAAGGAATAGGCAAGTGCACATAATCGGTGTAGTACAACAAGTGTCGTATCCACAAGGAAATTGGTCCTAACTTCATAGTCTCAGTACTTAGTAATTGAAATGAAAACAGTAAATTGGGGTTTAGCCGGCGGCAAGCTCGATTGTGTTGGTTGAGTAGTTGCAAAAACAACAAATAAACTAAAGTGATAGTTTAATGGATTTGATGGTGAAGTACTTTGGGAATTTGGAAATCACCCAACCTACCTAGATATGCTAGCAACTCTTCTTATGCCATAGTTGTCTTTTAGAACAATGATAATATCCCTCTAAACCAAAGATGGGTTAATTCTTACTTAGTTAATTTTATCCTTCAAAATCAATTAGGGCTAAACTCACTAAGTAGCATTAAGCAAGTTCTAGATAAAAGTCCTAAATTATACCCACTATTCCTAGGAGCATAAATCAAGGGTCGTCTCTCAATTTGATCACAAACCCTAACTCAAAACCAAATTGTAGAGAGGGTTCACCACAAATGCACTCAATGGATCAATTCAAGAACATTGAATGATAATTAAGAGAGAAACAACTATATTAAGGCATAATCAAGATTCACAAGCACATTTTAGGGTTTGGGGTCAAAAACCCATCCCAAAGCACAATAGAGTTCTACTCAAGCATAGAGAAAAGAAAAACTAGAAAAGAGTAAGAAGAAGCCATTGTTGAAGCTTGGAAGCTTTGGAGAAGGTGATCTCTTTCTTCTTCCTCTTCTTTCTCCCCTTTCTCGTTTTCTCTCTCCTCTTGTGTGTGTGGAAGTGTAGAATGAAAGAATATGTCAAAGTGTAAGTTTTTCCCGTCTTTAAAACGACTTAATGGGCAAAAATTCCGTCCGGACCGCCCCTGTGGGCGGTCCTCCTGGGGCGGTCCACACCAGAGACAGATCCGGACGCTGGAATCAACCTGACCACCCCTGTGGGGCGGTCCATACCAGAAGCACTTCTTCTGCATCGAAATCATCTCGTTTGACCCCTTGTCTTTGACACACTCCTCAGGGCATTAAAGCTCGGCTACAAAGTCTTGAGAGTCTCCCAAAAATCATTGCTCAGGTGAGCTTTTACCTATATTTTAATCAAAACTCTATGAGTTCACCTATATTGACAAAATGCTCTATAAAGTGGTGAAATAGGTCAATATTTGCACGAAATAAAGGTAAATAAAGACCTTATAATTACATCATTTCACCACTTATCACCAGCTTTAAGAAAATGCCTCAACAACTCCAAATATCCATAGTCCATAGTACGACTGTCATAGCTTGGCATCAGTACTCCACCAATTAGCCTCATGATGAATGCTCGCGTATTGTTGGTGCACCCGAGCTGATTGGTTATAAAACCTATCACTATAACTATCTGGTACCTAAAAATTCTTGTGCAACCAAGACAAAGAAATCTTGTAATCCCTAATGTCGTGCTCTTCTGGGTTTTCCTTAACAGATTTAGACACAAATAAATCACATACTGGTTCATTGGTCCAACAACAACAATACCTTCAACTTTCAGACCAAACAAACGATGAACATTCTCTAGAGTAATTTTTGTCTCACCAAATGGCAAAATGAAGATATAAGTTCCAGGTCTTCATTTTTCTATTAAAGTGCTAACTATGGAATTATCTGTCTTAACAGTAAAAAATGCAGGTTCAAGAAAACCTGAAACCCTGATGTAATCATGTAGAGCCGGAGGGGGCTTCAACATCCACATTTATGGCACTGGTACGGCGCGAGGCAAAAGAGGCGGTTCAAACTGCCTAAAAACGACGGTTTTGAACCGTCTCTTATACCGTCGTCGTTATTAGAGATTTAAACGACGGTTCGGAACCGTCGTTTAAGGATAGCAAGGCGCGCGTCTTGGGGACTTTAAAAGACGGTTATAATAAAACCGTCGTTTATAACCATTCCAGCGCGCGTAAACCGTCGTTTAGCCATGTTTCAGACGCGCGAAGTTTGTATAAGAGACGGTTTTATGATAACCGTCTTTTAAAATCGTAGTATATAACACGGTTCTTTACCATAACCGTCGTTTATAGGCTTTTGGCGGTCGCGCCAATTTTAGTATAAGCGACGGTTTCTTATGAACCGTCTTTTATAGTGTTTTTTTTTAAAAAAAAATTTCTGTTTTTTTCTTTCCCTCTGTAATCACAAATGATTACATCCACAAAACCAGGGTAATATAGCAGCATTCCCTCTGTACAACAATCATATTTACCAAAATATGTAATGTGTGACATACTTCACACACAAATTGCCATTGCAATTTAAAAAGCTATAACAATGACGGCATCAGCTAGCCCAACAGTTTAATCGATATTTTTTACACTAGTTAAACAAAAAAAGTCAGGGGTAAAACACATAATGACAGGACAGTCTTGTAGTCACCCTCTTTTTTGACCTCCCAGTGCTATCCATGAAATCATTTTCCTCCTTTGAAACACTTGACGATAAACAAACACATCTGCTCTCTAACTAATTGCAGATCTCTGACGGAGTAAGTTTTTCCCGAGTTCTTGAAATGTTCTCGAACCTGTAGAGAACAAGATAAACAAATATGTATGTAAAGACACATATTTATTTGTTTTAAACAAAAATGATAGACAGATTTATAAAATGTATATGTAATGGAAAGTATAATATACCTCTTCATCTTTTGTGAGCTTCTCTATGTTTAAGACAATTTCCAACATGTATCGCATTACATAGTAACCACAACTCTTAGAGTCCATTTGCCTTGGACACTGACAAGTATATAGAAAACAAAAACAAACAGTCAAAAATAGCAAATTACGACTAACACAATAATGATAATAACTGTACCTCAAGATGAACAATTGAAAGGTTGTCAAACTGTTGAAAAACCGTCTTCATATAAGCACTGTTAAGTTCAAAAATTAAATCATTAATTCCGGTTCATCATATTATATAGACAAACAATAAGTTGCATTCATTAACTAACACTTACGCTTTGAACAAGTCGTCGATTTGCAACTCACGATACATTCGTAATGGGTCAAGCACAAGTAATTGTGATGTTGCCGTGGAGAACAGAAGGAGTACCCAATGGTTGCTACGATTGTAATTTTGAAAAGAGTTATCATATAATAATACAATAAGTCACAAACTTAACAAAACGAATTAAATGCAAGAGGGATAGTATTACGCACGTCTGATGGAAAGGGATCATCACGTATCTACTACTGTTTTGAACAGCCTTCGTTAATCCATGCGACACATAGTTCCTGTATCCGGCCGGGTCTCTGTTTGCAGAATCTAGTGATGTTGTTTCAGGGCATAAGAATGTCACCAAATCTCCAATTTTTTTATGACGCAATCTAGCTTTCAGATACCTTCAACAAAAATAATAATAATTAAAGGTGGAATAGCAAAACAAAAACATAACAAGGTAGTCCTTAAATTACAAGTTATTTTATTTAAATTTATTTTCGAATGTAAGAAACTAAAAGTAACACTTACAGGGAATATGCTTGGATGATAGATATATTCAACAAATCTCTGCACAGCATCTCTTTGATGTCCTCAAAATTTATTATTGTTCTTTGATCCGCTTCGTAATGGAAAAGCCACTCAGGTAACAACACTGACACGCTAGTCATATGCAGACTCTTTTCCAATATCAGTTCATACAGCATCTTCTCATACTTCGCGAAATGCTTGGTCACAAAGGGGGGACACACAAACTTCTTTCGCTGAGCTTCAGTAGTTACCTCTGTCTGCATAGGTTCTTTCCCCTTGGATTTCTGGTTGCCCTCAGCCAACTGTGTGTTGTCTCGATCAACATCCATTGATTGGTTGATCTCTTCATCACGGTTTCCCAGTCTTCTCGTTGATCAGGGATCTACCCAATCATATAATACAAAGAACAAAGAAGTTAAAACAATGTATACATTAAAGGGAAAACAATTCATAAAAGATTTAGACATACCTCATCAGTGATGACAATAAAACCGACTGGCCATGGTACAATTGCACCCTTCCCATCAAATAGTGTCACTTTGCCATCAATATCCATGGGAAGAAAAGCATTCTCAAATCCATCAATGATGGTCTGCAGGATTACTCTAGCATAGAATGGGGGAAGACGCTTGAGATTAATCAATGTAGTTGATGCTGATTGTAGCACAGTACCGTATGCAGCATCAACAGGATAACCATCAAGCGTGATTTGCAGACGACATGTTTTTTGTTCCTAAAATAAGTAAAATTACAATTTAAATGTGAATAAGGCTAGTATTTTTTACAGTCATTCATTTACCATGACGAACAAGATTAATAGAGACATACTAACCTTCAGATTAGCAAACGGATACGGATCAGAAGGGGCGGTACAACTAGATGAAGAAGTCGGTCGGGTTGATCAGTTTGTTGGTTTCGTCCTCCCAAAGCCTTTGAAACAACCTCATTCACCCTCCGATCTACAAGTGCAGACACCTCATGCTCGGACAGACTTTTGGAGGTGGACTTTTCAAAAACAAATTTCTGACGCACTTGTCCCCCGAAACCCCTAACCCTTCCAGGATGATCCTTTAATCCAAGAAGTTGATTCAGCGGATCATTTTGACTTGGTGGAGCAAATATATCTATCTCCCCTCGCTGGGAGGCTTCAGCCTAGTAAGATGATCCAAAAAATAAGCAATAAGTTATAAATTGTAAAAAATAAACTAAACACAACTGTTATTATTGAACAAGTTAAACACTTACAATCTGTGCAGCCAACTCTGCTGTCTCTGGTCGCGGGTGTACTATCTTCCCATCCTTATCTACTTTTGAGTGACCCAAAACGTAGAGCTGAACTCGGTTGGCTTCATACACAGTGTCGATGGGAACTTCAATGCCATCATCATTCTTTTTTGTGAGCAAACCGGCATCTTTCCACTTGGGAATGCTACCAGTGTATCCCTTCCGGCCCATATACTGCTGAAATCTATTTTTTCCTCGGTTTGCCCTTGCTTTTTCTTGAACCTCCTATTAATACAAATCATTAAATGAAAGTATTAAAACAATATACACACATATTAAAGTTGGTGTTATTAAAATTTAGATTCAAACTTAAATTTAATAGGGCATATACCTTGAATTGCTCCGTCGTGTGAAACTCCTCGAACTCTTTCCATTCTTCCTCTGTGATCATGCCATCATAAAATATCCATGGTGGCACATCACGCGATTTCCTAATCCAATTCGCCACCAAGAAAGATCTGA
This sequence comes from Limonium bicolor, assembly GCA_023374045.1. Taxonomy (NCBI): domain Eukaryota; kingdom Viridiplantae; phylum Streptophyta; class Magnoliopsida; order Caryophyllales; family Plumbaginaceae; genus Limonium; species Limonium bicolor. Next base: position 231,078,525 of record CM041780.1, on the reverse strand, counting down.
ACTGCCTCGCCCGTCCAGCTATGAGTGAAAGAACCGTCGCCCGCGCTTCATCTGGTATCTTGTACCGTTGTTGTACTTGCTGCCACATTGATTCTTTCACTTGCTCGTCCTCGTGTTTCCAATATTTATTAATTGAGCAACGGGACTTCGCAAGATTTCCTAACATGCTTGCGAACTCAGCTTGACAGTCTCCCCAGGCTCTGAAGTATTTATCCCAAACTAGATTAATTTCTTTCTTCAACCTCACCCCTCTGCTCGGCCCCCTACCCCTTCGTTTGTTTGACGGTTTCTCTGTCTGGGGCTGCTGCTGGACTGCTGCTGGGTACACTGCTCAGGTGGCTGCTGCTGTCTGTGCTGTGGTGCTGCTGTGCTGCTGCTGTGGCTGCTGCTGTGTTTGCTGTGTGTCTGCTGCTGTGGCTGCTGCTGTGTTTGCTGCTGTGGAGATTTTCTAGCTCATCACATAAAAGTCTAGCTCATCCATATCGATGTCCATTTTGATTCCTGCATGCAATATAAATAGAAGATTTAGTTAATTAACAAGTAAATGAAAGTAAGAAATTATAAATACGAAAAAAAACTATCAATAATAGTAGACATAAATACAAAAAAACTATCAAAAAATGAAGATATAAGCTCACATTAATCAATCCACATTCCTTCGCCATGGTCAGACCGCACAAAATTTGTAACATGGTCCAACTCTGGTAATTGAATCGAAAGGCTTGGTATTTCATCTTGCATGTCGTATTCATCCTCATCGACCACACCATCCACACCAACTATTCCTCTTTTTCCTTGAAGTACAAAGGACCATCTAGGATTAGATTGGTCAGAAATGTAATATACCTGTTTCGCCTTAGTTGCAACAACAAACGGCTCAACTGTGGGTGTTGCACCACTAAGATGAACTAGTTTCATACCATGTTTCTCCTCACGGTAACCATTTCTGTTGTCAATCCAGTTGCAACGAAACACACAAGTCTCATATGCGGTGTAATCTAGAACCCAAATATCTTGTACAACGACCGTAATATGATTGTTTCAACTCCACTGGATTTTGACCCATACCTGTGACATTTGTACATACTCTGGTAAGCAACCACATTGATGCCACTGTTTTGATTCATTGATTTTTGATCTTGCCGTTCCGTATAAAAAGTGTAGCCATTTACGTCATACCCTTCGTATGAAACAACGTCAAGATTAGGACCAAGTGCCAACGTCTTCACTAATGCAGGCACTGTAGTTGACTGGTTCGAAAAAACTTTATCCTTGAACCATTTCACAAACGTTTTATTCTGCTCCTTTTTTAGTCTAATGTCACTCATTGTTGGATTTTGTGCTCTGAGCAGAGTCAGGTGCATTTCAAAATACGGTTCTACAATTTCAAGGTGACTCAGCACAACTAAGTGAGCTTTGTTAAGGGTTTCAATATCAATTCTCTTCATTTTTCTCCCAACGGTACCGTGTCCCTGGAGTCTTCCTTCATGTCTAGATCTAGGAAGACCAATGGATTCAACATCTTCCAGATAGTGAGTACAAAAATCAACAACTTCCTCTGTTATATATCCCTCTATAATACTTCCTTCAGGACGACGACGATTCTTCATTTTTCTCTTCAATATACCCATGTACCTTTCAAAAGGATACATATAACGAAGATATACAGGTCCACACTCTTTAATCTCTCTGACCAAATGAACCAATAAATGAACCATGATGTCGAAGAATGAAGGAGGAAAATACATCTCCAACTGACACATCGTGACAACAAGAACAGCTTGTAATTGTCTAGATTATCCACATCGTGAACTTTAGCAGATACTGCTTTGAGAAACACGCAAAGGTTGGTGATTGCGTTTCTCACCGCATCAGGTAGGATCCCATGAATTGCAACGGCTAAAAAGTCTTGCATTAACACATGATAATCATGGGATTTCATTCCAACTAATTTCAGATCAGACATTGAAACAAGATTTCTTATGTTAGACGAATACCCTGATGGCACCTTGATATTGTGGAGGATATTGCACAGACTATGCTTCTCCTGTTTAGACAATGTGTGACATGCAGGAGGCAAGAACGTGCGTTTCCCACGTTCTTGTGGCCAAAGATCTTCCCTTATTTTCAAATCAATCAAATCTTTTCTCCCCTTTATGTGATCTTTGGTCTTGCCTGGTATGTTCAAGAGGGTTCCCATAACACTTTCTCCGACATTTTTTTCGACATGCATTGCATCAATACAATGTCTGACATCTAAATATTACCAACACTCAAGTTCCCAAAAGATTGAATTTTTCCCAAACACTTTTCTCGGTATTTCTTGTCGAAGGACCAAAGTTGTTGACAATATTTTGCACCTTTTTATACACCTCTGAACCTGGTAAAGGAGGACGAGACACACTGTGATCAGTCTTTCCGTCAAACTCAATCGACATCTTGCGATATTTGTGGCCCTTTGGAAGCATTTTACGATGACCCATGTAAACATTCTTACCTCTATGTTTCAAGCGGATATTTGATGTATTCTCACCACAAATTGGACATGCACATGCACCTTTGACTGTGTAACTAGAAAGATTACCATACGCAGGAAAGTCATTGATTGTGCAATATAACATAGCACGCAAGTTAAAATTCTCTTTCCCAAATGAGTCATATACCATGACCCCTTCATTCCACAAGAGTTGTAGGTCATCTATCAATGGTTGTAGAAAAACATCTATTTTGTTGCCCGGTTGTTTTGGACCAGATATCAAAAGTGACAACAAAATGTGTCTAGGTTTCATACACAACCAAGGGGGAAGATTGTAGATCATCAATAATACCGGCCACGTGCTGTGTATGCTACTCAATGTACCGTAAGGGTTCATCCCATCAGTACACAGACCGAGTCTCAAGTTTCTTGGATCGCGAGCAAACTGAGGAAATTTCATGTCAATGTTTTTCCACTGGGACGCATCAGCCGGATGTCTCAACTTTCCATCATTTTTTCTGTGAGTCGAATGCCACCTTAGATTCTCCGCATCTTTATCAACTGCAAATAGACGCTTCAATCGTGGTATTATGGGCAAATACCACAACACTTTAGCAGGGGATTTATCCTTATGACGACCAGTGCATTCATTTTGGTTTTTCCTCGCATAACGTGATTCCCCACATTCTGGACATCTATCAGCAAATTCATTATCCTTCCAGTACAAAATGCAACCAGATGGACAAGCGTGGATCTTTTTGTACCCCATACCCATTGGACACATCAATTTTTTTGCTTCATAAGTCGATGTTGGTAAAACATTATCCTTTGGTAGTATGGTCTTCATCATCTGTAAGAGAGCACTGAAACTCACATCACTCCAACCAAATTTCGATTTTAGATTGAAGAGTTTCAAGACTGCGCTCAATTTACTCAATTCTGTAGGATCACACCCCGAATACAGCGGTGTTTTGGATGAATCCAGCAAAGTCTCATAGGTGTCTGGCCTATTGTAAAACTCTTGTTCAACATCTTCCAGCATTGCAGCAATGTCATCGTAATCTGGTTCATTGTCTACTATGTCGTGGTCATCGACCACAATTGTTTGATTATCTTCAACTTCCTCTTGTTCATTACACATGACATCTACCGCCTCTGACCATGCCACCGGACTATATCTTCATAGTCTTTTGTAAAACCACGACGAATCAAATGTTCCTTTATTTTTTCTATCCCTCGATACTTCAAATAGTTTCTGCAGTCTATACAAGGACAAAATATGTAACCCTTATTGGCAGGAGTCAGATTATCGACCAAAACATTGCAAAATTTGTCAACTCCCTCAAGAAACTTGTTATCCAAATTTCCGCTGTACATCCATGAGTTTGCCATCTGATATCCTTTAAAATATTGTTTAGCGCCACATGTGAAAACCCAAGGGCAAATTGAAGAATTAATAAAGCAATAATCACGGCAAAAGAATTGTTGTGATGAAGACGAGGATATGGACTGTTAAGTTTGTTGACTTTGCATCTTTGTCAGTCACGACGAGGATGAACAAAAGGAAGTCTACTTCATTGTGGAGGGAATAAGGCGTTCAATGGAAGGTGGGAAGATAAAATGTTATATTTACAAGCTATTCTTTGAATGATAGAAACTAAAGGAGAGAAGATAAAATGTTATATTTGCAAGCTATGCCCTATTAATACTAAATAGTAAAAAGATATATATTTCGAGTGTATTCAAGTATAGAATGAACAGTTTTCAGCCCTTATTGGGCTGTCGAAGATTTTACCCTATTGGGTATATCCTGGACGGGTAATTAACTATATATGTTGCATAAGCATATATTACTTAAGGAAAACATTTTAAATGTACCTTATTCGATGCAGATGATAAGCGTAATAGTTTGGTGATGAACAATTGTGAGAAATCCAATCAGATTAACTCTGTTTAAGAAAATAGAAAGTAACAGTACAAAAAATTGTAACTACAATTGTAGTGCAAATGTGATAGTCAAAACATAATAATGCAAACAGCAAAAACAGAGGCGAAGTAGTGCGTTTTAAGAAGGTAAAAATTATTGTAACATACCTTAAAAATGAGGAGTACAATGGTCAAATTTTCAGAAGTGAAAAAGCAGCAGCAGTTCTTCATCAACAGTAAATTAGGAGCAAATCAGCAACAAATAAGAATAGCATTAACAAATCATCAAGTGCAGGTAAAAATCAAAAGATAGAAAATTTCACAAGAAAATTTCGGCATGGTCTCCCCTGTTTTTCTTTGTTTTCCCGGTTCTAAGAACCTCCACAACTTCTCTCAATAGGATACCATTCAACTCATCAAGCGCATCACTAGCAATTGCAACCAAATAATCTAGTAGCTTAGGCAATTAAGGATCAAAATTGGGCGCACGAGCTTCCGGTATCTTCCATAATGCAACATTAAATGTACCTTATTCAGCAGCCCGGTGAGAATATATGCCACAGAGAAGATGCAGCAGCCCGGTGATTATATCACTGTAGAGGAGGGGTCAAAATAAGAGAATGAGATTGCAGAGCTTGTGTGTATTCTTAACTGAAGCTGAAAAGGACTGAAAAAATTACCAATGGTTGCTACGAACACATATCTGATCGCTCACGTACTTGACTGGTTAATCGTCCCTGAATGCTGCATTACCGTACAAAACAAGTCATAAGCCCTATTACTATTTAGTCCATCATGTATCATCAACTTGTAGATTAATAAGCACCAATCAAGATGAGTAGGAGGTATGTTCTGTATGTACTTTCTTGATGTTTGATAGTGAGATTGAATGTAAAGTTTATCTTTCATAATAAAATAGGATACTTACATCCACTTGATGGATTCGGTTGAGTAAGTGTAATTAGTGAAGGACATATTTTATAAAACGTGGATTAATACTCTTCAACTATTCATAAAACCATAAAACTACAATATATGATCACCCGACAACCCATTTATTGTTTCCCCTAAACATCAATATATTAACCCATTAACAACTCGGGTTAATAAGCAGTTGAATTATACCTCCTATCTTAATGTTTTCCAACACAGTTCTTCATCAACAGTAATTAGGAGCAAATCAGCAACAAATAAGAATAGCATTAACAAATCATCAAGTGCAGGTAAAATCAAAAGATAGAAAATTTCACAAGAAAATTTCGGCATGGTCTCCCCTGTTTTTCTTTGTTTTTCCGGTTCTAAGAACCTCCACAACTTCTCTCAATAGGATACCATTCAACTCATCAAGCGCATCACTAGCAATTGCAACCAAATAATCTAGTAGCTTAGGCAATTAAGGATCAAAATTGGGCGCACGAGCTTCCGGTATCTTCCATAATGCAACATTAAATGTACCTTATTCAGCAGCCCGGTGAGAATATATGCCACAGAGAAGATGCAGCAGCCCGGTGATTATTATCACTGTAGAGTAAGTGTAATTAGTGAAGGACATATTTTATAAAACGTGGATTAATACTCTTCAACTATTCATAAAACCATAAAACTACAATAATATGATCACCCGACAACCCATTTATTGTTTCCCCTAAACATCAATATATTAACCCATTAACAACTCGGGTTAATAAGCTGTTGAACTATACCTCCTATCTTCCCGTTTAAACATTTTAACAAACACCTAATCTGCACTCAATAGACAATTAAACCCGTAGATTCTAAGCAACCATCATTAACAACAATAATAATAATAATCAATCGCAAACCTTATTGCTAACCACTTACATAGAAGTGAGAAGAAACTCTTTCCCAACAGAATATGTATTTGTTGCAGTCACATTTATTTATCGCTACAGAGGTGCACCAACATGAAGATAATTCATTAACAAGCACTAATCTGCTCGATTAAAACCACATCAGCTGCTCTTGAAGTCAATTCTCAACTCAGCCTATTTTTCTTTTCTTTCAATTCTGAACAGCAAGAATATAATGCTGATGTTTTTTTTTCTTTTCTTGAAACAGCAAGACTTCTACTGCATATATACTTAATCAATTAGCTTCTAACGTTGACAGTAGCTCAAGGGAAGGGGAATTCTTCACTGTTATATAAATTACATTCCAGCCTGAATTTTGACGTTGGTACAACCATGTCAATATGATCATTCAGATTCTGTTTACATTAACAAAAGCAAAATTACCTAGAATGTCCACATGTACCATAAAACTTTCTTTAATTACTTAAATGTTCTTAATTGCTGAATATAAACGCTAAGCACTTAATTCACTACACTAAAACTTTCGGTGAACTAATACCAAGACTAAATTAATCACCTTGTTTTCTGTTTTGTCAGAAGTTAGTCTCCCACCATCATACAACTTCAGATGCATTATAATCAAATTTATAATAAAATTATGCAGAAATTTTTTGAAGACAGACGAAAGGCTAGCTAGCAGAGATCGGTTGATGCAGAAATTTATAATAAAATTATAATCAAATTTAGTCTTTTAGCCCTGATCGGTTGATGAAGAGATCTAGGGCGCAGCAACAAGGCTAGCTAGCAGAGAAAGAGAGGGGGCGACGAGTGTATTACCGGTTCAGTGAGCAACAATGGCGGAAGACAGCGAGCAGAGAAAGAGAGGGGGCCGGCGACGCGCGGTGGTGTTAGGTGCAGCGGCTAGAGTGGAGACGAAGGGGCAGCGACTGGATGAGGAGTAGGCAGCGACGGTGGTGGAGTTGAAGTTGATGGGCAGCAACAATGGCGGAAGAGGAGCACAGAGAAGGAGGTGAAGGAATTCGACTGAGAGAGAGCTACGGTGCGGGGTTTCGACTGAGGAAATTAATTAGGGCGGCGAAATTAATTGGGCGAGCGAAATTAATTTAGTTTTAGGCGTTTTAAAAGACGGTTTCTTCAAAACCGTCGTTTATTATGCGTTTTAAAAGACGGTTTATACAAAACCGTCGTTTAAGATCTGAACACTTCACACTTTTAAACGACGGTTGACCCCAAACCGTCGTTTATTATGGGTTTTAAAAGACGGTTTTTAAAAAACCGTCGTTTAAGATCTATTACCGCCGAAAGCTTCACACTTTTAAACGACGGTTGACCCCAAACCGTCGTTTATTAGTCGTTTAAAACGACGGTTTATAATAGCCGTCTTTAAAACTTAACCGCGCGCACAAAAAATTAACATTTAAAACGGTTTTGTGTAGAACCGTCTCTTATAAGCCGTCATTTTTGATATTTTTTCTACCAGTGTGGACCCCAACTTTCTTCTATTGTATTTTGTTTGTTTCATAATCTAAATTGCACAAAGAAAGGATAAAATAGTATCAACAAATTTAACACAAAGTATAAACTAAAATATAACAAAGTTTCATGTTGACACTTTACTTACCGGGTCATAAGAAAACAAGGCGGATGAAATGTGAGTTGATTGGTACATGAAAATGTCAGCTTCATCAGGGCCAACATTTGTCGTTTGTCTTTTGAATGCCGCAACCATCTTGATAATAAGTGAGATCTGCGCACACAATAATGTAATTAATTGCAATATTCAATTACTAATTAAAATATATACTTAAACAACAAACATTAATTTAGAAGTTTATATCCGATAATAATAAGTACATCATTTTTAATTAATTCTACAACAAATTTACACAATGTAAATTAATTGCAATAATTAATTAAGAAAAAATATAAAATTAAATTTTAAAGTAAAATTTAAAAATTCAATATAGCCAAAAATAATATGTGTACATCACTTTTAACTAACCCTACAACAAAGTTGGACAATTACACATTGTTAACTAATTGCAATAATTGATTACGAATGAAATAAATATAGATTAAACCACAAACTAAATTTTTAAAAATACAATATAACCATTAATAATATGTTTACATCATTTTTAACTAATTCTACCACAAATTTGGACAACTACGCATTGTTAATTAATTGCAATAATTAATTACGAATTAAATATATAATTAAACAACAAATTAAAATTTAAAAGTTCAATATAACCAATAATAATATGTGTACATCATTTTTACCTAATTCTACAACAAATTTGAACAACTAAACTATAAATTAATTTCCAAAATTAATTATGAACTAAATATATAATTAAATTTTTAGCAAACTATACAACGATTTAGAAGACTACACATAATAGTTAATTGCCATAATTAATTACGAATTAAATATAATTAAATAATAAACTAAAATTTGCAAAATTAATTTTACAACACATCTACACCAAAATATACATCAATTAGAAGAACTACGCATTATAAAGTGAATTCCATTATTAATTTCAAATTAAATATATAACTAAACAATAAACTAAACTTTTCAAAATTAATTTAAACCTACAACAACACATCTACATCATTTTTAGCTAATTATACACAAATTTAGAAGAATCACACATTATAAATTAATTGCCATAATTAATTAAGAAGTAAATATATAATTAAACCATACAAGATTAATTTTAACCTATAATAACATGTATATATCATTTTTAGCTAGTTATGCACCAATTTATAACAACTAAACATTATAAATTAATTGCTATAGTTAATTATGAATTAAACATATAATTAAACAATCAACTAAAATTTGCAAAATTATTTTTAACCTATAACTACATGTATACATCATTTTTAGCTAATTATACACCAATTTAGAACAACTAAACATTATAAATTAATTGCCATAATTGATTGCAATTTCAATATATAGTTTGACAATAAACTAATTACAAAATTAATCTTAACCCTTAATCTACATCATTTTTAGCTAATTATACCCCCTATATAGAATAACTACTAATAATATAACTTGTTAAATACATTTAAACTAAAAATTAATAATAGTGTGATCTATTGCTAGAAAACACAAATGAATTCACATACAACAAAAAATAATATTGTAAAAACTGGTGATTGTACGGGTAGTTTTACTAGAGGATCTCGTAGATTATCGAACCAAAATAATCTTTTCAACAGATAAACAAAAGAATATTGCTCACTACTTCTCTAGTTCTTCAGTTCTCCTTTCTATGTAGGGGTGGCAATAGGTCGGGTGGAGCATCACCTGCATCCATCACCCGTTTAATTTATTCCACCCGAACACGACCCATCACCGATAATTATCCCATTCCATTACCCGATCCACCCGTCACCCACGTGAACCGGGTGGATTGGGTGACAAACGGGTTAAATTTTAACTGTTGAATGCTTGTAACTATGGGCAACTTCAGGCTAAGTGGAAATTCAATACATGTACTAATATTTTGATGTGGAAGGAAGTTGCTTACCTAACCTTCCACATCATTTTTATACTATATCAGTTTTGTATAGTTGAATACTCCCTCCGTCCTGAATTGACCGTCTTGTTCACTATTTGAACATGTCGTTTGACTTCAACATTTAACATTAAGATAAAATAATTTTCAAATTTTAAGTTTTGCAAATGATTCCTTACACGATAAACTATATATTACAAAATTTAGTTTTATAAAATTATTTTATCTTATATTCTTAATATTGAAGTGGAAAAACGTGTCATAAAGCAAACAAGACGGTCAATTCATGACAGAGAAAGTATATAATACTACCACAAGGGCAACATTCCCACCCATTCACTAGGTAATCTTGCATTCACTCCCACGTTGGGAAAAATATCCTACTGTGGTCTATGAAAAAATATAGACTGCTTCCATGGGTAACTCCCACATTGAAAATCACTCTATTGAGTGCGTGATTCATACATAAAAGAGAAGTTCAATCCTCACAAAATTAAGGATTAACAATCTCAAATTTAAACTAAAAAATTTATACTCTTAATTGCAGCATATAGTAACGATTAAGTTAATTGTTCAGCGCCATCCCCCTTCAGTCATTGACGGGTCGGGTACGCGTACCCTTCAAACTAACTACTCAGACGTAAAAAACCATAAACAGAAACTACTATAATAAAGAATAGAGAAAGCACCATCAAACCGCTCGAGAACTCTCTATCTTCCTCTGTTCTAAGCAACCGTATTCTTTGATATGTAAAAGATTATGTTTTTTTCCTCCTTTCCTTTTGAGTGCACTTCTTTATTCCGTAGTCAGTGACAAGTCTGGGATTGTGTCTGGGACACATACCCGAACTACATGTTGTGTCACATCTGTGCGAGAGAATTGTGTCCGGGTTCGGACATATGTGTCGGGGTGATGGGGGTGTGTATGTGTGGGGGGAGTTCACTGTCACCATTTGACGACTTTTTTTCCGAAAAAATCACCACAAAAAAGAAGGGTCAATACGCTCAGTCGTGTTTTTACTTCGCACAGTTGAAAAATGACCATTTTGCCCCTACTTTAATATCTTTCAGAAATTACTATATTTACCCACAATTTGTGACATATTACGAGATGATCCCAAATTTCATTATGCACAGTCGAAATTCCAATACGCTCAGTCGGAAAATGACCAATTTATGGGCTAATGTTGTAACACCCCAACCCGAAATCCAATAACCTGAACGATGGTAGCCCAAAAATAACTAGAAATACAGCGGAAATATATACATAACAAGGGTGGTGCTACAACGCCGCTAGTCACCCATGTGACTAACAAGGCTACTCCAACTTAATTTACAAATGATGCGGTCTGAGTACTGAATACAAACCTCTTAAAAAACAGAAGATAATAATAAAAGTACAATACTGAATGATGACACCGGTGGTAATAAACCATGTCTTAATTCTACCCCACCTACACTCGGTGGCAATCTCTTCATTCTTCAGGTACCTGGAATTATTTAGCCATGAAACGGCTCAGCAAAATAATTTGCCGGTATGAAATCGTGCAGCCCACAAGCTACTGGGCCACACCAACTAATTGTCGAAACATGCAGTTCATTTATAAAGCTGTAAATAAGCATAGCATGATAATATCAAGTATCCACACAAGGACAATAATGTCACATAGAACAAGACTTCAGAAGGTCAAGTTAGCTGAACTGAAATCCTTAAATGATAGTCGGTCCACACAATGGGATTGACAGGTATAACTGAATATCTCAAATAGTGAAGGTATAGTGACCTCGTTAAGATTGAAAGGTTGGGTATTAAAACCCAGAAGATAACGTAGTTAACCTCTGAACTGAGAAATGTGGGAAATAGAACCCTCGAGAGGAATGTAGTCTTCCTCTCCACTGAACTGATGGGAAATAGATCCCTCGAGAGGAATAAGTCTTCCTCTCCACTGAATTGTTCCGTCGCGACGTATAACTGAATAGGAGACGACCTGAGACAGGTACAACTCCTGTAGCATGCATGGCCAGATCCAACTGGGCTCCTCGTTCTCGAAGTATAGAATTGTCAAGTGTCATATAAAGAGTTAAACAAGAACACAATGTGTATTGTCAATTATCACGTTTAGGATAATGACGTTTGTTATAAAGTGAAGTTAGTGAGAGACTTGAGTACAAGTTCTCGGTATACTGAAGCGCAGGTATTTAATCCACTGGTATAGTAGTGTTTGTATGCGTGGGACATACTCGTAGTAGTCAGCATCATTCACGCACATAAAATATACAACAGCGCACAAGAGTAAACAACATTATATTAATTATCTTGGTCGTTTAATTCAAACAACAGATAGCACACAAGCCGGTGTAATCCGGTAGAAAGAAGACTGCAATAATTCCATACCGTTCACCGTAGACTGTACTTGTTTAGTTCCCGGTCAACGTCTGGTCAAACAATGTCCTAGAATAGGATTAACTGAGAGTGTTAATTATGTAACTCTCGCATAATAATTTTATTGGTTCATGAAACGATTTTCGTATTCGTTATTCCATGTGAGGTTTATTCCTTTATATTTAGGTAGTTCTTTTAACCTCTTTCCCTTATTTTAATTAAGGTACTTAAATATTTCCAAAACATGCAGTCCTGATTTATAAGACTTATATTGTGGGGTAATTTCTTTTAATTACCTTATGATTGAATTTATAGCTTATTGTCACTCATTGTGATTTATTTCCAAATCCTTTAATGTATAATTATACATATACATATTTATTCATGCACTATATTTGTTATCTATTTTTAATTGTGTAGGTGACATAACAACTTTATAATTCCTTAACTACGTTTATATGTCACACATGGACATTATATTCTTATAATTCTTTGTTATTCTCCTCTTAACCATAAATAATATTTATTGGTTACAATTAAATTCCTTATAACTATATAATCATAGTTTTAATCCCTTAATCACTTATTCTCATTTCCTTTTGACTTGCTTGAAAATCTAGAATATATATATTTCACACACATGTAGTATTTATGTTAATTATATATAATTGTCTAAATGACATAACCTCTTAATAAATCTCAATTTATATTTACATGTCATACATGGACATGTTATTCCCATATCTTTTATTGATTACAAACTAACCCCAAATAATACTATTTCTTTTACAAGTAAATTACTTGTGCTTGTAAGTCATATAGTTTTAATTTCATAAATCCTAAATCATAATTCTTTTCTAAATTTCTTAAATATCCATATAGGACCTACAAGTATTTTTATTCCCATAAATACAACATACTTTCCGGTTATCTTATTATAACCACATTTATTTCTTAAACTTTACATTATACTCCAAAATACATTATAATACATAGTTTTGTTTTCTTAAGTAATTAATTCACTAAACAACCACTTTAAATTTAGTAATTATATTTGAACACTATAACTTTCATAAATCACCAATTAGCCACATTCATTTTCGGCTTTGCCATATTTTTTCTAATAATTACATTTCAACTCTAATCTCATTTATTATATAGTTTTAATTCCTTATTTGATTATATTACAAGACCACCATTAATATTTTGGTATATGACTTTTGAACATTATAACTTTTCAAAAATTACAATTTGGCCCCCTCAAACTTTCGGCCTTAATATAATATTTTCAATAATTACAATTTAACCACAAAATCTTATAACCTTTACATAATGTCTTATAAACTTAGTTTTAATTTTAGTTCTTCTTAATTGCTGAATATATACATATAAATTCTTAAATTACAAAACTAGCCCAAAATAATTCGGTTTTGGTCATGTACTTTCCATTAATTACATTTTCACCCCAAAACTTTATAATAGTTATTTAATAACTTATAAACTATAGTTTAAATATTTAATTCCTCAAAATTTCAAAAGTGAACTTCATGATTCCCTTAATTATGAATTCGCCCCATATTAAATTCCAAACTTTCATAATAACTTTTATAAATTACATAATGTTCCAAAACTTATAAAGTGTTACTTTAACACTTGTTTAAATTATCTAAAATTCATAAACTTAATTCTCAACCTTATATTATATTATAATTCACCAAATACACTCTTAACTTTCGGCTTTCATAATATATACACTAAACTTTGTAAAAATCACATTTTAGTCACATAACTTAATTAATTAGCCATTTAAGCACTAATAAAATATTTTCAACTCACCAAACTTTATAGTATAAGTTTATATACATAAGTAGCTCATTAAAATCTATTTAGCACTTAGGCAATTCGGCCATAATTTAATAGTGACCATATAGTATATAAAAGTGGATTTATATGTCATAATAATGTACATAAATTCCTATGAGTCATATAACTTATGTAAAAATTATTGTAATGTCTTATATTGATTCTTAGCTCAAAAATAAGCATTTTTGCCCTTGACATTTCGGCCTTAATTTATTTGTAACATAAATAAATTTTGTGACACAAAAATGTGTCTTAAGGTAAATATTTTTTATATGTTATAGATTATATTTTTGGCATATAAAACCATATAGTTTCGGTATTAATTAACCTAGGAGATGTACATAATTTTGTATAATTTTTAGAAGCTTACAAAGCTTATAACATAAGGATTTACTTAGTAAACTTACTTCTTAACAAAAGTGGTTAAGTGCTTGAACTCTTCTTGAATCTACAAGCTTTCTCCAAGGTAATATTGATGCTCCACTTCGGTTATATGCAAGTGGTGAAGGAGTTTAGGAGTTAGATCTTCAACAAAGATCTTAAGTAGATTTGTAAGTAGTTTTACAAGAATTTACCTTAAGCTTTTCTCCTTATATTTTCGGCTCACTAATGGTGGATGAAGAACAATTTTTCCTTCATGAAAATGAATAAGAAAAGAGCCTTAGAAGAAGAAGAACTTGGTTACACATAAAAAATGTGCTTTAAGGATTTTCAAGCATTAAAACTACCTTAAGATAACCTTGAGATGCTCCTTGGTTTAATGTTGGTTTGGACAACCTCCTTGGAGAACTAATTGATGTCGAATGCTTATTGATGTGCTAGGAAGAGTTTTGCTTCAAGGCTTGACAAGAAATGCTAGGAAATTACCTTAAAGATGAAGATAGAAGTTAAAACTCCATTAATGGACTTAAGAGCTTCAAAGGAAGAAGATGAAGAAAAGAAGAGAGAGGAGGGAGCCTTACCAATTCGTGAATGAAGAATGCAAGGAGGGAAATGAGGCTAACTCACGTAAGAAGCAAGAATGCCTTAGAATTTGATTTTTGTTTTGTTAATTTTTAATGTCATTTGACTATTCTTTTCCTTAGTTTATTACATGGGTTATTGGCTCAATAAATGCCCATGTTATCAGCACATTTTCGGACATGTGGGGTGACAAGGCAAGAGTGGAAAGAAATGATTGTTGGCTAGAAGACAAGGTAAGAAAGTAATGCTTTATTCCTTTGATTTTTCAATGTTAAATGACTTGTCTTCTTCTTCATGTAGGTGGCCGAACTTGGGGCTCAATTGGGGGGTCTCAACCGATGATGAAGAGCCAAGGAAGAACAAGGAAGGTCACATGGAAAAGAAAGAATCAAAAAAAGGTGGAATCTAGATCCACTTTTACCTTTTTGCATTTTGTTTTGTATCTAGCTCACATGGCCTTATTCCATGGCCTAATTTCGACAGCTCTCTGGTCAAATGAGACCTACATACTTTGACATTAAGTAATATAACACATGGGAGGTGAGTCACCATGTTCTATGCCTTTTATAAACTTTAAATGCAATTTTTATACTAGTTTTTGGACATAAATTCGGCCCCTATAGAGAGCCTTGTTTACTAGCCTCACCAACTGATTTAGAAGGTCATTTTAACCCTATTTAAGATTACCAATTCGTGGCATGTCAAAAACTACAAGACAATTGCGTAAAAACGCGTTTTCGTGACACCCGAAGGTGTGTTTTTGTGCTCTAAGGAAATTTTGGGAAAACAAATTTGTTTTTATGAGTTCCAAGTGTTTGTAAACACTTATTATATTAAATAAACATATATTAAGATGTTACATTGAGTTATATGGGGTTACATCAACCCATGACATAATTTACGGGCCATCGGGACACTCCCGGGCAAAAAAGGAGCGCTAAGAAAACCTCCTGTGGTTTTTGCTGAATTTTGAGAAACCACTTCGTGGGTTCTCTTTATAATGGTGGTTAATATTGATGTTAGGAACTCAAGGAATTAATTTTATAGGAGTTCGTGCCACCTCGGCACTCCTCCGGACTTTTCGTGCTTTAAGGGGCGTGCGTGAGCACTCCCGAGCGTTTTGCGTTTTTGACTGAATATAGCTTAAGGAATATGTTTATACATTCATATAATAAGTGTATGACCATTTGGTTTGAGTTTTAGAAGGTCATACAAAGTCATGCTTGATCACATGTTTCTAAGGCGTTTTACGAGCGTTCTTCTTGTCAAGATGTTTAGTGCGCATCTTTGACCTTGATGAGATATTATATCTTCATAATATATACAATAGGTGTAACATAAGTTGTTACTTTTATCTAAATGTGTAGTTCAATTTATTGTAGTCATTTATAGATGCTTAGGCATTCGTAAAGTATTTACGTTGCTCGTTTGTATACACGTTGGTATTGTTCTTTTCTTGTTGACGCTCTTTCTATCGAGCTGGTTATGCAAGAATTTAATCCTTGTTAATAATCGTACATGAACGTTCGTACAAGTACGCTAATACTTTTAGTAACATTACGCCAATTAGCGTTTATGGTAAAACGACTGTTTTTCGTGACGTTTGCATGCGTGAGTTTGCATGCGCACATGTGATAATGTTAATTCATGAAACGTTTGCATGTATAGATTAGCATGCGTAACTAAAATGATCTGTTTCTAGATCAATTCTTCATTATTTAATAATAAACAAGTATTAATTAGATTCGGGGTATTTCACTTTGTACTAAGAATATGTATTTGGTTAAGATTTAGTATACACTAATGTTTAGTATATTCGGGTGCATCAGATCGTAGCTAGATCTTGGAGATTTTAGTATGCCTAGTTAGTCACGTGGGTAACGGCGGTAACACCATCTTTGTAAAAATTTCCTCTGCAATGCTAATATGAGTAAATGGAGGTTTATGAGATGATTATGGTTTTATGAGTGGGGTGGGTTACAGTTTCTCGGGATTTTGAGTTTGTCGGTTGGCTTCAGTGAAAAAGAAAATCTAGAGATGCAGATTGAAGAAGACAAGTGATGTGTTGGTGCATGTCCGTCAGTTATGGTTGTTTTTCAGGAATCAAGAGAGGCGCTAGCAAAATATGTTCCTTGTTTAGTTTAGGGTTACAAGTCACTGTAAGTGAAAGATATAGAGTGGTTGGACTTATTATCTTTAGCCTATTGTTATTTTTATTTTTTTTGTACTGGACTGGACTGGGTACGTTACCGATACCGTGAGTTAAAGGAAGGTTGGGCCGGCCCAGAATGTCGGCCCTTTTTTTTAAATGTTATATTCATAATGTCATTTTTAGCTCGTTCTTTGTTGGTTTTCGTGCCGTTCACGACACGTTGTCCCATTTAACGAGACGTACCTTTTTATGCATTAAAATTTATAATTTTTAACAATAATCATTATTGTTTTTTATAAATTTGATTAATTATCATTTAATTTCTACTTGGCTTGCGTTTTGCCATTTTAGGCAAAAAAACGTGACATCTTAATCCTGGCTACCTAACCAATTTTTCCAATGCTTCCAAACTTACCCAATTAATCTTATAAGGTGTCTAAGACCTCGTTCCACTTCTAGAATATTTATAGCACGTTTTTCGATAAAAACGAAAAATAAATTTTTTTATATTTCTTGTTCATGTAATAATGTGTAATATGATAAACCAACTTGTGAGTTGGTTTCCTCCTTTATAATGTTTCACTTGTGTCCATGTTTATGTAAGGTTTAATAACCTTCATGGACTTTGCTTTCATGATATAATATAAGGTTTAATAACCTTCATGAAATGTATGTATTTATTTATAAAGTGTGTTAGGAGTTTTTTTTTTTGTCATAATTCATTTAGGCTTATTGGTCTTTATAATTCCTTGATTTGTCTTTTAATTAGGTTTATAAACCTTTGGGTATTTCATTTAGGGTTCCTGAAAAATTTAGGGCGAAATGGTAATTAGGAGAAAATTATGGACGAGAATACAATTCTGGAAAATTAGGGCAAAATTGTAAATTCTGGAAAATTGGGGCTTCGGTTGTTCTAAGTGGTTTAGGGTGTGATTAACTTCATAATCGGGATAATAAACACAGTTTGGTGAATAAGTGGTAAATCTTAGTTTTGGTTACCCGTTAATTGAAAGTTTGTGGGTTTATCAATGATTTAAAAGTGCTAATCTTTAATCTAAGGCTTCGGTGGTTATAGGTGTTCCAGAGATTGATATTAATAGAGGCATTAATCTGAAGTTAATTAGACCAAAAATAAAATGAACTGTAGTGCTAAGTTTTAGTGTTCAAATGTGTAAACATGCAGTTAGCTAACTATAATGTCATTTTGGATTAATTAAACGTAATTTGGAAGCTGTGGGTATAACTATGGTCGAATAAACTTAAGTACTAAGTTAATGATCTGTAGGGTTTTGTAGTCAATGGTGGTTAAATATTAATCTAGGTAGATTGGAAAAGAGTAACAATGTTTTAAATAGGTTATGACAATAACATAATAAGTAGTAGCCGTTAACCTTAGCTTTGATAATAAAAATTTGTTGAACTATGTTAAGGTGTAAAGACGGTTTGGACATAGGGGTATAAAGAAATAATAAATAAAATAGAACACTAAGAACTTAATCTGGTGTTTAGTGGATTATAACACTTTCGGTTATTCTGACGTGAACTAGTGGGTAAAAGTCTAGTGGTTAGCTCATAAATTTATAAGAGAAAATTTATGAATGATAGTGTTTAAAATAGTGAACTAATAGGTATGATATTACAATGGGATTAACAATTTTAACACAGGAAAATGTATGGATTAAATGATTAAGGAATCATTTTATAATTTTAGTATTAATTTGTAAGTATCGAGGTTAATGCTAACCTTATGAGAACTTAGATGTATATATTTGTATATATTGGGCTAACACTAGAATTTATGAGACTATATATGTGAGTGTATAAATATGTATGTATGGTGGCTAAGAGAATTTGGAACAGGTTGATCCCTTCAAACTCCCGCTCTATTTTTTACTCCATGGATTTTGGGGCTTGGCTGAAATACTATCTTTCTGGTTCTGGGAGGTTCCTCTTCAAAGGTAACAGGGGTGCTATTTTCGCTATTGTATGTTATACACTGTGGAGATGGTGTAACAGTAAGGTGTTTGATAATGAGCACAGAATGTTTCTTCCTTTTACAAAAATTGTTGGTGCTTGTTTGATCAATTGTAGGGTTTGGAATGTGGAGAAGGTGACTCATCAATATATGTCTCGGTTGCTTACAGGAAGTTGCCCTGAAGGCCAAGGGATTTGGTGGCCCCTGATCCTGGTTATGTAAAAATCAATATTGATGGTGCGTATAATGTTTCTGCAGGAATGCAGCGGCAGAGGGTGTTTGTGGAGACCAGACGGGTGCTTGGATTACAGATTCACAACTCTTTAGGAAAAGTGTAACACCCCAACTACAACCATACATTTAACAACACATTGCAGCGGAAACTCAACTCATCACATTACTTATTTCAATGGTGTTACACGCCGTTAACCACCCACGTGGCTAACAAGGCTAATACATGTACTTTGTATCGGTCTGATGGACTAGACTCCCGAGCAACTACACGTTACATTGCTTCCCTTAACAACAACCCATATACTTTATACATTCCAACCGTACCAAGTATTACAAACTAATGCCGATAACAATTTCGGTCTTACTACGCCTACAATGCTTACGCCATTTAAATGGCTACCCATGTATAAACATCTACCCCGTCCTACTCTCGAACGGCTTCCAGCTCCTTGTACCTGAAATAGAAAAGGAGAGAAAGGGTGGCCCCCAAGGGGCTCAGCACCTTTGCTGGTATGGTAATCCCGCAGCCCACATGCTACCGGGCCACGCACAACTAATTGTCGTCTTAGCATGCAGTTGATTATATTTAAATCATGCATACAAACCATAAACACAAACACTTTGCATACACCCAACAATAGGGCTCAACATATATCCAACACATCCACACTTAACAAATCATCCAATGATTCCTTTAACCCTAGAGTGGCTCTCCTCTAAAACGGAGCTACTTCCTTAATGAATGACACGTACCCATTAATCGGGTATCCTTAAACGCCTCTTGTCACAAACTGGGATTCATTTCCATGATCCACACACTCCATATCCTACAACATATCTCATTCCTCACATAACAAACATAACAAAAAAACCTTTCTTGTTTCGGCGTACACATGATAACATCGCATTCATTTTAAACACCTAACATATACATATCATAGCATAGCAAGGGAAATTGCCTAGCACAATAACAACACAAAACACCATAAGGTCGTTCACACAAGGAACCTTCCACCATAGTTAGTATACATAGTGAGCCTAGAGATTAATGCCAATCTCATGCTAAGCTCGTTACCAACCTCGTTACCGTCCAGTTATATCGAACGGTTAACTTAAACCCAAGGTGTGTCGGATATAGTAATCCCAAGCACACCGAAATAACATTTGTATGCCCCTGTGGCCCGACGTGAGTCAGTAAACTAGCTTTGGATAAGCTAAGGGAAGATTGAAACCAAATTGGAATACAACCTATACATACACCAAGAGAGCCGAACCGGATATGACATCGACTCCCGTCCTCACACGCGTGGCCGGAACAACCGGACTCCTCACCCCCATTAGTACATATATACTTATAAATAAGTAGTTAGAGATCCATTATGGAGCCTATCACATCCACACACCATACGGTATCATAACCGAGTTAAGCACACAAGGGAGGTTCACACACTTGCATACAACAACAATATCCAACTAACTCACACATAGCCGTGGTTAGAACGTTCCCAAGGTTTGGGTCGTTAACTCCGAATACCGATCTCTCTCGTGTTCCTAGTTCTAGTTAGCTAAGGTTCGACACTTATTTGAGGTTAACGGTATCGGAGACCAGATGCGCCACATAAATGAATTACTATAAACTCATTACATGTTTTAATCTTACAAGGTGGCAAACACTCAGAAAAAACACATTGGCATACAAGCCGGTGTAATCCGGTAGGACACAGGTTGCAAGAAAACCATACCTGTCGCCACGGTCCACTATATCATGTCCTTTAGGTTCCTCGAACAAATCCCGTACAACTGGTAACATCACAATTACTTTTATTAATATTGGGGTAACATGTTTGCTTAACGTTTAAAGCGCCCATAGTTTACCCGTCATTCCCGTTACACTTAACTTACTCTTGTGATATTAAGTTTACAACTCTCACATCAAACCCAACACTTGTTTACACATTTTAAGGCCTTTATATGCCACCAAACAAGGCCTAAACATCACCTAAAACCATTACCATTCAATTCCCCATGATTAGAAGCCTTTAAAACAGATTTTGCAACACTTTTGACCTGGTCCGGGACTTGGTCCGGACCCAAGTCCCGGACCACTTGTAGAATGTACTCTCGACCTTATTTTACCCTTGGTCCGGGTCTTGGTCCTGGACTAAGGACCCGGACCACTTCTAAACTTCACTCTCGGCTCTTTTTAAGGGGTGGTCCGGGTACCTATACAAGGGCTAGGTCCCGGACCATGTTATTAACTTGTCAAACATCATTTTTCAACCCCTAAACCAACCTTAAACCTTACCTAATCATTCCATAAACTTTCCACATGTTTCCTACATGTTTAAACACCTTAAAACAAGCACTAAACTTTCCTAAATCATCACTAACTGGTTACTCAATTCCTTACAACAATTCCTAGCACTTATAACATTTTTCTTAGATTTCTAAGTGGTATATCATGCCTACTACCTCAACTAACCAAAGTGTTGTCTCACAAACATTACCACCACTCCAAAAGCATTATTTCTTATACACACCTCCTTTGCACAATTGCTTATAATTTCCACAAGTTTTCACTTAGACCTTCACTAGGCATTTCTTTTCCTTTGTTTACCAAATCTTGAACAAGACTTAACACTTCACATAACAATTCCTTGGTGTGTTCAAAACACCCATTTGAGTTCTAAATCCTCCAAGACAATGCCCATGGAACCTTAACACCTAAGAACACCATGATTCACCTTCTTCCACCATCTTAACACTTAACAAGTTCCTAGTACCTTCTAGGTCTTAAAATCTCATTTCATCACATAAACTCCTTTGTTTATCAACTAAATTTTGCCATAGCTTCTCTTGTAAACTCTCACACCCAAACACTTAGGTTTTCACCTTTAGACAACCAAGAACACTTAATCACTTAATACACATTCCTTACACACAAACATATTGTTTTCATCCTTTAACCATTCAAGACATTCATCTTTACAAGAAATGCCCTTTACACACAACTAAGCCTTTAACTACACTACATCACATATAGTGCATAAACTTAAATTGCTTGGCTCTTAGGCCCTTAAATTGCATAAACCTTAAACACTGAATTTCCCACATAATAATGCCTTCAACCTACAAGTACACACAACAATGCTCCCATGTATTTTTAGTCCACCTTGTGGATAGTTTTCTAGCTCATTTCCCATTGGCTCTTTAAGTCATTTATTAAGCAAATATAGCTCAATTTCCTAGTACAATAAACCACATTAAGAGAGGTCATTTACCTCTTTGTTTTCCAAGCTTTCCCATTTGTTTTCTCTTGTTCTTTCTTGGTTGAAAACCGGCAAGGAGGTTTTACCACTTGTCAATCTTCTAACCAATACACATATAAGGGTAATGAGCATTAAGTTTAATACTCAAACTCATAGTTAAACCCTAGGTTTACATAAGTGTCTTAAAACACTAAAATTTGATGATTACCTTTGGAATTCGAAAGAGAGCTTGGTTAAGTGGCAAGATAGGACTCCTCCTAGTCCCTTGAAGATTGAATTAAGCTAAGAAAATAGCAAGACAAGACACCATTGTAAGGTGAATTTTCGGTTATACAAGAAAATGGTGGGAACTTGGATTTTCTTTGATTTTCCTTACCTTGAAACAAAGGAGAATGACAAGGCATGGAAATATGAGCTCAAGCTCCTTCAATGGTGAATCTCCATGGCACCGAAATGGAGCTTTTGAAGATTTGAAAAGATAGGAATGTAGAGCTTACTCTAACTAAGACAACGGTAGTCTCGGAATTGAATTCGGAGCTTGGAGCCATGAGTTACAAGCATTTAAAGATGGAGAATGGCTACTTGCTGTAGCAAAACGAGAATGGAGAAGGGAGGATGAGGTTGGAGACGGTGGGAACCAAAAAGAAAAGAAGAGAAAGTGAGGAGAGAGGTAAGTTTTGGAGATATTTAAGTTATAAAGCAAAAAGGTATCCTTTACTTACTTTTCTTTCTTTCTTTTAATTTGCAAGCCAAGTGTGATGACTCACACACCCAAAACCGTGGCCCCTTCAATATATAACATATATATGGCCTTTGTTGACCAATTAAACAACTTATGTTGACTTATAACTTAAACTAGCACTATTTGAGCACTATTCACAAATTAAGGCACATATTTGTGAAATTTTTGATTTCCCATTGATTTAGACTTCCTAATGTGATACTAAGTAGTACACATGTTAATTAAAGAGTAATGATGGTCATTTAGCCACTCAAAACTCATCTACAAGACAATTTTTCAAAAATGTGCTTTAAGACTCCTTAAAGCACATTTTGTGTTTTAGCTTGTTTTCAAGCTTGGTTTTCTTTGGTAATTGGTTTAATATGTTCATTAACATATAAAAAAGTCTTGGTAAGCTTATTAGGTCTTAACCAAACTTATCCCAAGCTTAGAGCACATTTTAGCCCATTGACCTTAAAGTATTTATTTATGTTTTGTTTGGTTTCATTGTCTACCAAGGTTGCCTAAGGACTTAATTAGCCCTATAAAATCATAATTAAATATTATTAAGTCTTGGTAGGCTCTTTGGGTCCTAGCCAAGTTCACTCCAAGCTTAGAGCACGTTTTGCTCAAACCGTGCCTTAGTGTTTTATTGTGTTTTACCATGGCTTAAATTGTACACTGATGTTTCTAAGGCACTTTTTAGCCTTTAGATGCCATATTTCAACATTAAACCAACATATCAAGGTTTGGGGTATTTCAATCTACCCCCCTTAAAAGAACTTCGTCCTCGAAGTTCACTTTCCACGCATCATTGGATTAGAATACGGGAATTACTTTCAAATAAACTTCCATTACCAAACCACCTTTACATCCAACCTCGGACTTAACGGTCCGGGCAACATATCCACATTTACATAACCATATCGTAACATACTTACATGATAACCTCGGACTCACGGTCCGGGTACCTAATAACATTTTACACTTACATAACAACCCTTAGACTCTCAGGTCTGGGTAACATACAACAGTTAGACTCATAGGTCTGAAATAATATTCTTACTCATACCACACAAAATGTCTTAGCATGTATAACAAACAGAAATACCTTTTCCATCTCTCCATGGGCTCCAACCATGTTGAGTACATATACACTGTGATCCCGCAGAACCCGGTCGCGATGGACACCTTCTGGTCCCCGTTCCTTGGGAGGTCAAAACAATCACATACATTTTTAAAATATACTTCTCATGTCACTGGTCCGAAGACAAAGGCTCATACGTCCTCAGCTCGTGAGCAAGTATTACAAAAATATTCTTTACTAGGTTAAGTATAAGAGGATCCTTTATTCAAAATATTAATCGATTGTTTGAAAATACCAATTGAAAATCCTTTTGAAAAACAAACCAACTCCAAGTCCAATTTATGCTCTTTGTATCTTCTTAACATGGTTGTTTGTGACCACTTACAGGGAGCTTCAAGAGTCATCCAACCCTGATGTGATCAGCATCAGTGTTGAACTATCTTTCGGCCCCAATTTGTGTTCGGCTTCCCTTGATCTCATGATAATCAAGTTTCACCTCCCACTTCATTTTCAACCAACAACTAATTCAAGCATATTCCATTTTCTATCTTTAATCCTTCTAGTCATAATCATTACATCTCCAAGGGATAGAACTCCGTCTATCAGTCATCATCCAAATCCAACTTAATTCAAGTTACCTAGGGAATTTAATTCTCATTAAGTTCTATGTCAATCCCATTCCCCTTCATAAACCATAACACTGTATATATATATATTTTTATCAAAATACAATACACGGTTTACATTTATACACCGTCGGGGTTTAGTTCCCCGGGAGTTTCTTTACTCCCTTACACTTGTACCTTCACACACAACCGTTAACAAAATACACACACCTCACAATGGCATTCGCATCTTTGTGCGCAATTACCACAATTTAACCACGAATGAATGCGTATGTTTATATAACACACGCGCCAACCATCATAGCAAATCATTTTTGTGCTATGCACAACATAGTTCACGTACACTTGTACGGTAAAACACACTAAGCGGCTTTACGCTCTACCCCCCTTAAAAGGGATTACGCCCACGTAATCAATCACTGAACATTAGCTTAAAATGTTCTGCCGTCGTGAAGTGTTTTAACTTCCACGCGGTCTATTACACAATGGATTCTGATTAGAGGATCTTAACCATATTAGCGGTTTAGTTCCTAAACCAAGAATTCTCATTGGAGTTTGCTTTAACTCTTAGTTGGTTTCGATCCTGTGAGGCTTCTCGGCATTAATAATTAGCCATTCACTCATGTTCACCATGTACATTCAACACTTGAATCACTGGCTCACTAGTTTCTGCTGCGAAACTCTAATAACTGTAGAGCTTAATTGCCCCATTTGTTATTCTTACTGTATTGTACATCCCCAATTGTCACCTTCATCTTGGTAACAATGGTTTCTCAACCAACGCGTGGTATCTCTTACCGTGTATAAAGCTATGTATTCACAATGATTGACTTGTTCCCTTCCGACTTACTGTCAGTTGAGATTGAGCTACTACCTAGTGTGTAGTGCTCTCTCAGCTATTTACAGCATTTGGGGTATATTCCATACCGATATTTGGCAGTTAGTGCTACTGTAGTCACTTACTGTTAATCATGTCTCCACATTTGGTTTTGTACATGTATTCTTTCATTGGTGCGGGCTTGCATTACCTATGCATCGGCCATTATAACATTATTCCTCCACAATTACCATGCTTCTGATTCCTAGCTATCCCACTTGATCATTACTGCGCAAGTGCAATACCAAAACACTCAGTCATACAGAGTGCAGAGGCGTAAACTCTTGACAGTAAATCCTTATGTGATTCGCCATGGAATTCACACTGTGTTTCATTGAGATTTTGATCTCGTAATACTGGCTACTGGCTTACTGCCTAGTTTGTTTGACATCACTTATCTTGCATCTCTACTAAGTTTAACTCATAACTGGTCTTATCTGCTACATTATCGTTTAACAATACTTATACAACGGTCGCTTGCTGCGCACCGTGCTCTTACTCCTGTATAGCATCAGCTTATATCATATTTACTGCCATATTAACTTCCACACATATACTTACATTATTCACATTATGGTTCATCACTCATTTGGATGACTACTGAATGCTCCTTGAGCATCGATCATTCGAGTCACAAGCCGGCATTATTCAGCTCGGTGTTTCACTTATACACACATACTACTAAGCTAACTGCTCTCTTTCAATAATAACATCGTCCATCCTTAACATATTTCTTGAACTTGGTTCACATAACTACCGCTCCAGCGGTTTCACAATATCGAGAGGTATCCCCACTCTTAATGCAGTGGTTCGTTCTCCACTCTATTCACTTATATAACATAAACTTCTGCAATCAATCTAATTTATATAACACATTTTATTGTGGCCTATAAGCCTTATTGCCTTGAGCTGCGCTCATTGTAGGCTGTCCACATACATGTACTTCTTTGTGCAACATTACATAGTTTGGATATCATATTGAGCTCCATGACAAGGTCGTTGCATTCGTTTCCTTTCATGGGATGCCCCTTAGGTTTGTCAGTCCATCTCCTGACAACTTATATCTAATCTGGGTGTTAGTTTCAACCCTTGTGCTTCTATCATGCATTTCGTGCAACAATACTGATGCGAACACCCTTTATGGATTGCTCCTGGGTGTTACTAAGTTATGCCTTACATCAAGTTCACACTATTGGTACATTCAGTTAGCCACGCTTTTTGCTCCTGATAGTGTAGGTACTCATTCTGGGAGTTTCATCCCGTCCATTGCACATTAATGTGTCCACATTAGGCATCTGCCTTGCCCTGCTTTCCAGCTATCATGTTTATCCCTGAGGATCCTTAAGACATATGCTGTCTTTACTTAACAGTTTGTGCACTTCGCACTTCCTAACTCTTAAACATTCCCTTGAAAGGAATTCACTAATCCTTTTAATCTCGTTAACTTAACTGAGTTCCTAACTTCAACCATTCATGGTAATCCTTAGTTCTTGTTTGACTTATACTGCTGACCGTAGTATGGAGTCGACTACTTCCCGTGTTTCGGATTCTACTCGTATACATATGTGGGGTACCATACTGATACATTACTACTTACCCAACTAACCCATAAGTAGGTCTGTCAGGCCCACAAGCTCCTATCGGAGTGCGGTCGTCCCACATTTCAGTTGGTACACTCGTAGTGTCCGTCACACGCCTAGGTGAAGTATTCTGTTGTCAACTCCCTTATATTGTCCCTTGACAATATGCGTCCCGTGCTTCCCGAACTTAATCGAAGGAAAGTTCATCCACTGTTGTATCCTTGTCAACTGTCTTTGGCTTTACTGGTTCGGTTCTTAAAAGAAGGTAGAAAGGAGTGTTGGTTTGAAAGAAAATTTTGGTTTTGAAAAGAAAAGAGTTTGAATAAATCTAGGTTTGAAAGAAAATTTTCATGGTTTCACAACATCTTCTTACCTTAGCCAAGTCTAGCTTCTTGCTGACTGGTGTACTTCCAATTACAGAGGTTAGGCTAACAGGCCCTTCCACTGTTATGACGATCACATTTAACCTTATGGTACTTTACCAAGTACTTGTAGTGGTTATAAATTTCCGAACAGCCCTGTTATAGCAGCACTTGCTATGGCAAGTGCGCCATGCTAACTGGCTATCGGTTTAACACATACCGGTTGTGGTATTGTTTTTATCCGCACTGTCATCAGTGGCCTTGTTGGCCCTTACTGATCTTACAATCTTGATAATAACTCCTCTAGGTGACTTCTCACTGTCTTCACATGACGATCATCAACTAGGGTGTTTCCCATTCTGGGAGACCCCTTTACTTAATATTGTATCCTCTTGTAGCCCGTTCCACGTATTGTCGTGGTTGCTGAGACTTGTCTCTTGTTTGGGCACTACGTTGTAACCTTTGTAGGTTGGTGTTACCGTTGGTGTATCACTTAACATCTGTGGTTCCGTAGACACTTGTCTCGGTTTTAGTAATCAATTCTTGCCTGTTGCACGGTTAGTGCGTGCAAGCTGGTTATTCTCGACTGCTCGGCATGTCGACCCAGGTTGCCGGAAATTTCATTCTCTTTTATGTAGATTGTCCATTCTTCACTGTTTAAATGCAGTTGACATTGTTCAGATGGAGACCGTCTCTCGGATTCCCAGTTTTTGGGATCTACCGTATGACCGGTTCTCCGTACTCACAGAAGTACTAATTAACATCAGATCGGGTTTCCCGAGTAAGAGAGGGCTTTCATCTCTCTGGCGTTCTTTCCCAAGTTATTAAAATAGGGATTGTGGAGGGCGGGAAGGATACTGTAGGTTTCCAGTATTCACTGGTAGTTCCTATCTAGCGTATCTCTCACGCTATCACTCAACCCTTAACCCAAAGTACTTTAAATCCTAACTCGGTACTTTCCTAAGCTCGGTAATTCAGTCATCAGAGCGATACTTCGCTCTGATACCACTTTTTGTAACACCCCAACTACAACCATACATTAACAACACATTGCAGCGGAAACTCAACTCATCACATTACTTATTCAATGGTGTTACACGCCGTTAACCACCCACGTGCTAACAAGGCTAATACATGTACTTTGTATCGGTCTGATGGACTAGACTCCCGAGCAACTACACGTTACATTCTTCCCTTAAACAACAACCCATATACTTTATACATTCCAACCGTACCAAAGTATTTACAAACTAATGCGATAACAATTTCGGGTCTTACTACGCCTACAATGCTTACGCCATTTAAATGGCTACCCATGTATAAAATCACTACCCCGTCCTACTCTCGAACGGCTTCCAGCTCCTTGTACCTGAGATAGAAAAGGAGAGAAAGGGTGGCCCCAAGGGGCTCAGCACCTTTGCTGGTATGGTAATCCCGCAGCCCACATGCTACCGGGCCACGCACAACTAATTGTCGTCTTAGCATGCAGTTGATTATATTTAAATCATGCATACAACCATAAACACACAACACTTTGCATACACCCAACAATAGGGCTCAACATATATCCAACACATCCACACTTAACAAATCATCCAATGATTCCTTTAACCCTAGAGTGGCTCTCCTCTAAAACGGAGCTACTTCCTTAATGAATGACACGTACCCATTAATCGGGTTATCCTTAAACGCCTCTTGTCACAAACTGGGATTCATTTCCATGATCCACACACTCCATATCCTACAACATATCTCATTCCTCACATAACAAAACATAACAAAACCTTTCTTGTTTCGGCGTACACATGATAACATCGCATTCATTTTAAACACCTAACGTATACATATCATAGCATAGCAAGGGAAATTGCCTAGCACAATAACAACACAAAACACCATAAGGTCGGTTCACACAAGGAACCTTCCACCATAGTTAGTATACATAGTGAGCCTAGAGATTAATGCCAATCTCATGCTAAGCTCGTTACCAACCTCGTTACCGTCCAGTTATATCGAACGGTTAACTTAAACCCAAGGTGTGTCGGATATAGTAATCCCAAGCACACCGAAATAACATTTGTATGCCCCTGTGGCCCGACGTGAGTCAGTAAACTAGCTTTGGATAAGCTAAGGGAAGATTGAAACCAAATTGGAATACAACCTATACATACACCAAGAGAGCCGAACCGGATATGACATCGACTCCCGTCCTCACACGCGTGGCCGGAACAACCGGACTCCTCACCCCCATTAGTACATATATACTTATAAATAAGTAGTTAGAGATCCATTATGGAGCCTATCACATCCACACACCATACGGTATCATAACCGAGTTAAGCACACAAGGGAGGTTCACACACTTGCATACAACAACAATATCCAACTAACTCACACATAGCCGTGGTTAGAACGTTCCCAGGTTTGGGTCGTTAACTCCGAATACCGATCTCTCTCGTGTTCCTAGTTCTAGTTAGCTAAGGTTCGACACTTATTTGAGGTTAACGGTATCGGAGATCAGATGCGCCACATAAATGAATTACTATAAACTCATTACATGTTTTAAATCTTACAAGGTGGCAAACACTCAGAAAAAACACATTGGCATACAAGCCGGTGTAATCCGGTAGGACACAGGTTGCAAGAAAACCATACCTGTCGCCACGGTCCACTATATCATGTCCTTTTAGGTTCCTCGAACAAATCCCGTACAACTGGTAACATCACAATTACTTTTATTAATATTGGGGTAACATGTTTGCTTAACGTTTAAAGCGCCCATAGTTTACCCCGTCATTCCCGTTACACTTAACTTACTCTTGTGATATTAAGTTTACAACTCTCACATCAAACCCAACACTTGTTTACACTTTTAAGGCCTTTATATGCCACCAAACAAGGCCTAAACATCACCTAAAACCATTACCATTCAATTCCCCATGATTAGAAGCCTTTAAACAGATTTTGCAACACTTTTGACCTGGTCCGGGACTTGGTCCGGACCCAAGGTCCCGGACCACTTGTAGAATGTACTCTCGGCCTTATTTTACCCTTGGTCCGGGTCTTGGTCCTGGACTAAGGACCCGGACCACTTCTAAACTTCACTCTCGGCTCTTTTAAGGGGTGGTCCGGGTACCTATACAAGGGCTAGGTCCCGGACCATGTTATTAACTTGTCAAAACATCATTTTCAACCCCTAAACCAACCTTAAACCTTACCTAATCATTCCATAAACTTTCCACATGTTTCCTACATGTTTAAACACCTTAAAACAAGCACTAAACTTTCCTAAATCATCACTAACTGGTTACTCAATTCCTTACAACAATTCCTAGCACTTATAACATTTTTCTTAGATTTCTAAGTGGTATATCATGCCTACTACCTCAACTAACCAAAGTGTTGTCTCACAAACATTACCACCACTCCAAAAGCATTATTTCTCATACACACCTCCTTTGCACAATTGCTTATAATTTCCACAAGTTTTCACTTAGACCTTCACTAGGCATTTCTTTTCCTTTGTTTACCAAATCTTGAACAAGACTTAACACTTCACATAACAATTCCTTGGTGTGTTCAAAACACCCATTTGAGTTCTAAATCCTCCAAGACAATGCCCATGGCACCTTAACACCTAAGAACACCATGATTCACCTTCTTCCACCATCTTAACACACTTAACAAGTTCCTAGTACCTTCTAGGTCTTAAAATCTCATTTCATCACATAAACTCCTTTGTTTATCAACTAAATTTTGCCATAGCTTCTCTTGTAAACTCTCACACCCAAACACTTAGGTTTTCACCTTTAGACAACCAAGAACACTTAATCACTTAATACACATTCCTTACACACAAACATATTGTTTTTCATCCTTTAACCATTCAAGACATTCATCTTTACAAGAAATGCCCT
The DNA here is from genome assembly GCA_023374045.1 of Limonium bicolor. Classification (NCBI taxonomy): domain Eukaryota; kingdom Viridiplantae; phylum Streptophyta; class Magnoliopsida; order Caryophyllales; family Plumbaginaceae; genus Limonium; species Limonium bicolor. Next base: position 231,046,740 of record CM041780.1, on the reverse strand, counting down.
TTACACACAACTAAGCCTTTAACTACACTACATCACAATATAGTGCATAAACTTAAATTGCTTGGCTCTTAGGCCCTTAAATTGCATAAACCTTAAACACTGAATTTCCCACATAATAATGCCTTCAACCTACAAGTACACACAACAATGCTCCCATGTATTTTTAGTCCACCTTGTGGATAGTTTTCTAGCTCATTTCCCATTGGCTCTTTAAGTCATTTATTAAGCAAATATAGCTCAATTTCCTAGTACAATAAACCACATTAAGAGAGGTCATTTACCTCTTTGTTTTCCAAGCTTTCCCATTTGTTTTCTCTTGTTCTTTCTTGGTTGAAAACCGGCAAGGAGGTTTTACCACTTGTCAATCTTCTAACCAATACACATATAAGGGTAATGAGCATTAAGTTTAATACTCAAACTCATAGTTAAACCCTAGGTTTACATAAGTGTCTTAAAAACACTAAATTTGATGATTACCTTTGGAATTCGAAAGAGAGCTTGGTTAAGTGGCAAGATAGGACTCCTCCTAGTCCCTTGAAGATTGAATTAAGCTAAGAAAATAGCAAGACAAGACACCATTGTAAGGTGAATTTTCGGTTATACAAGAAAATGGTGGGAACTTGGATTTTCTTTGATTTTCCTTACCTTGAAACAAAGGAGAATGACAAGGCATGGAAATATGAGCTCAAGCTCCTTCAATGGTGAGTCTCCATGGCACCGAAATGGAGCTTTTGAAGATTTGAAAAGATAGGAATGTAGAGCTTACTCTAACTAAGACAACGGTAGTCTCGGAATTGAATTCGGAGCTTGGAGCCATGAGTTACAAGCATTTAAAGATGGAGAATGGCTACTTGCTGTAGCAAAACGAGAATGGAGAAGGGAGGATGAGGTTGGAGACGGTGGGAACCAAAAAGAAAAGAAGAGAAAGTGAGGAGAGAGGTAAGTTTTGGAGATATTTAAGTTATAAAGCAAAAAGGTATCCTTTACTTACTTTTCTTTCTTTCTTTTAATTTGCAAGCCAAGTGTGATGACTCACACACCCAAAACCGTGGCCCCTTCAATATATAACATATATATGGCCTTTGTTGACCAATTAAACAACTTATGTTGACTTATAACTTAAACTAGCACTATTTGAGCACTATTCACAAATTAAGGCACATATTTGTGAAATTTTTGATTTCCCATTGATTTAGACTTCCTAATGTGATACTAAGTAGTACACATGTTAATTAAAGAGTAATGATGGTCATTTAGCCACTCAAAACTCATCTACAAGACAATTTTTCAAAAATGTGCTTTAAGAACTCCTTAAAGCACATTTTGTGTTTTAGCTTGTTTTCAAGCTTGGTTTTCTTTGGTAATTGGTTTAATATGTTCATTAACATATAAATAAAGTCTTGGTAAGCTTATTAGGTCTTAACCAAACTTATCCCAAGCTTAGAGCACATTTTAGCCCATATTGACCTAAAGTATTTATTTATGTTTTGTTTGGTTTCATTGTCTACCAAGGTTGCCTAAGGACTTAATTAGCCCTATAAAATCATAATTAAATATTATTAAGTCTTGGTAGGCTCTTTGGGTCCTAGCCAAGTTCACTCCAAGCTTAGAGCACGTTTTTGCTCAAACCGTGCCTTAGTGTTTTATTGTGTTTTACCATGGCTTAAATTGTACACTGATGTTTCTAAGGAACTTTTTAGCCTTTAGATGCCATATTTCAACATTTAACCAACATATCAAGGTTTGGGGTATTTCAAAAAGAAATGTTATTCATGCTGAAGCTATGGCATTATGGTTTGTTGTAATTTTCAAAGGACATGGGTGGAGTCATGTTGTAATGTCTGATTCTATACAAGTAGTTGAGTTTTTTCATTGTTGTCTAGTAACCTGCCGTTGAGGCCTTGTTCAGGACTGCCCAGATCGTTTTAGTCCTGATTGGGATGTTAGTGTTATGTATACTCCTAGAGAGAGTATAGGGTACTGATGCATTGGCTAAGCTAGGTTTAAGTGGTCCCCTTGGCTTCTCTCATTTAGACGCTCCTCCTGTTTGTATACATTCCCTCCTCATGGAGGATTCTCTTCTATTTCAATAAGAAATGAGGAATAGTCCTCCTGTTTGAGATAAAAAAAAAGGGCTCTCTGTATGTGGTTATGAATGTATATTTTAGTATGACAATTAAATTAGTGGGAGCACACCTATACGAGATATGATATACTTATATTGAAATAAAGTTGGGAGTTACTTGGTAAATAATAGAACACCATTAAGGATTTTAGTACTTAATAAAACCTATGTATTATACGTATGATATGAAAATTAGGATTAAATTTTAGACTATGGTCTATAATGTTATAAATGTTACAACAATTATAAAGTATTAATGTCATTAATGAAACTAGTACAAGTGATGAAATAGTGAGGTTATAAACTAATGTGGAATATTAAATAGACCTTAGAAGCTTGGTAATGTACTATATAATGTTACGTAACCTTAGGATTATAATCTTAATATGGGTTTGTGCAAAATGACACAACTAAGTAAATTAACCTACTCTACATAAAATGATAAGATATATCATTTAATAAATGAGTTTATAATTCTTATATATATAAAAATATATGAAGTGAATAGATTATATGATATGGTTGGGAACCATATAATATTGATAAAGATGTTATAAGGTGGGAAGAAATTATAACACATTAAACATAAAGTTCTAATGTTAAGTATAACATATTAAATGGTGGGGAATTAATATGAAACAAGGGTTATAATATGCATTATATAAACTTATGTACTTGGATAAACTAACCAAGTCAACATAACTGGTCAAGTCAACTCAATTGACTAAAGAGGTCAAGTTGACCAACTCATAACTTAAAGAATAAATAAAGGTTCATAAGTCAAGGATATAATTAACATGTAGTAACAACCTATATGGACGTGTATATTATATATATAAATAATAAACTTATGAATAAATGAGATAGGTTATTTGGATTAAATCCTAAGTAGTGAATAAATACTACATGTTAATTACAATATGATTAGAGGATGATTTAACTAATCCCAAACTGTTTAAAGCCTGAATGATAAACGTTGAACAATCACGGGATAATCACTAGGGGGATTAGTAACTAGTCGGGATACCGAATTCGTCCGTATTACAGAGAGCTAATATGTAGTTTGTATTACAGAGTTGAGTGCATTAGAGGACATGCGCTAGAAGGCGAGCTACAAGGGTACTGGAGGAGCGTGAATTTTCACGCTAGCGACTATTACGGTGTACGGTATGTGAATGTGTGGTCTGAACCCTTGAGGGTTTCCTCATGTTCGAGTATTATTTGTTATCTGCCTAAGAGTGATATGTGTGATATGCATGATGTGTGTGAATTATTTACTCGACTGTCAAGCGTTATTATTGTGCGCGTACGTCGTTCGGACATGTGATACCGATTATCACCTAACTCGTGTATGAAACTTTAGGAGAGACTATGAGTATTAATTCATGAGAGTAATCATTCCTAAAATACTAAGTGAGGAACTTAGGTTAGAGACCCAGTATTAACCATCTCTAGAGCGTTGACTCGACCTGTAAACATCACCTAGCAGACTTCTAGGTTGCTTGTAAGACCCGATAGGGCATCCAATGAATGTGTTCTCCAATAACGAGATTGAATCTCCCGGAGATTAACTAAAATGCACTAACAAATGAGAGTGTGATAATTAATGATACACTGTTTAATAAATCCTGGTCTGCATTCATTCCAGCAGGTTGCGCATAGTGATCACTAGAGTTTCATACCCATTTAGAGTTTACTCTTGTTAAGTCTAATGAGCCGGATACGATCGTTAGCCGGAATGTGCTACCGTTGGCACCTTGACTTTGGCCATATGGACGTCTACCACTGTGGACAAGTAAGTCCATCTACTCACTGGTAGATGGCATAGGACTATTGTCCAAATTATAAATGTGTGAAGCTAAACTGGAAATTGTCCTTAACATTACACCTGTATGATTATGTGAGATTGTGATGGAAGTGGGGCTTCATAGGATGGAAATGGAACTAGTGAGTATAATTAGTTTGGACTAACTGTTGATCCTTACTAACTAGATTGGTTGATATCTTGCTAATGATGTGACTATTGTGAATTGTTGTGTGGATAATTAAGTGCCTGTTGTATGTTTAATTCCACATTTACAGTATTTTATAAGCATGTAAATGGAACAGCATGAAACGAACATCATGTTAAGCAAGATGACTAATCAACCTAAGTGGCCTAAAGGGTCTAGGATCACATTTAGCATACCAGCAGTTGGCTGAGCCTTTATGGCACCACATTACAGGCGGATTGATCGAGTTATGACGTCGGAGTGCGGGACTTCAGGGTAGTCGACGAATACGCAAATGATGTTAACATCAACGAAAACGTACAAGGAGCCCATTCTAAGGTATTTTTTTAATGTTATTTTGGTAATTTATGTACTAATTTAGAACAAATATGGTAAAAAACTGTCAGAAAAAGTCAAAAATGACACCCTGTAGTAGACATCAACGCCAACCGAGAGTAGCCGACGCCAACGCCGGCTGTTGTCACCACCGCCTCCTCCTATCTCACGTCGTCGCCGCCCTCTTCGAGTTGGAGTCACCGCCTGTAACACCTCACAATAAACTCGTAATAATCACTCTCGTAGCATAATTAAAGACGTCTTACAATGGAAATTAAAACAACATTAATCCTCACTTGGGTGTCACATGCGAGTAAAGAAGCACAACGTAATACAATAAATAATGACAATATTAATCGCAGTGATGAACGAGATATATACTACATCATCCTAAGTTTAAATTGATACATAAGGTAAGTGAGCATCTAAGGTAATCCCAATGTTTACACGAAAATAGCGGGTTTGGGTCACGATTATTGACCCATTTAATTATTTGGTCGGGTATGGTTACCTATTAAATTGTTGGTTGAGTATGGGTTTAAAGTCCTAACCCGTTGTCAACCCGACCCGTTTATTTTATTTATTAAAAATAAATAAATAAATAATAGATAAATATAAATATATATATTACTAAGTAAGTGCTAACCTACTAATAGTATAATACATATTATGTAGTATCTTTTTTATTAGAGGTTGTTTATTTGATAATATTACTTTGTTGTATTTCTTTATAAAGAAAAAAAAGAGTATTCGTTATGTGGATTGTCAAAAGATAGTGTGCTGCTCTCTGCTCCACAGCTTCCACTGTGGTCCTATCTCTTCTGTACTCTGAAGATTTTTGTCTATGTTTTGATTCTATATTCTGAAGGAGAAAATACCTTTATATTTGGCCCAAGCGTGTACACATCACCTTCTTCTATTAAGTTCCACTGAGCACGACATGTATGTGGAAAAAGAAAAAAGACGGAGGATAATGAAAACTCTGGAATATCTACCATATTGAATGAATGATTTCATTCATTTGTAACTCTGTTTGAGCAATCATAAAAAATTAATTCCAATTCTTTTAAATTTTGCATAGCCTAATTATGTTGGGTTAAACGAGTCGGGTATGAGTTTAATCATTTTATAAGTAGGTATGGGTTGATAATTTGTAAACCGGATATAAATATTAATAGATTGGGTATGAACAATATAATTTTAATTGGGTCGGATACGGATTAGCTTAAACCCAAATTGCCACCCCCCCCACCCCCGCTAAAACAACCGAAGTCTGCTCGGAAAAAATATATACCTCTCCTCAGTCGCTCTTTCTTGTCGTCTACCCCATCCAATTTTTTGGTTCAATTTCCAGTCAGAAGAAACGTGTCTATTTTCTAAATTTCTGCAACTATTCATGTTCTATGGGATAACGAATTCGACTGCTTCCTGGCTTCCTATTCCGATTCCTCTGTAGGTATATTAGTTCTTTATCTAGTATATTGATCAGGGTTTAGTCTATCTGCATTCTGCAACTCTGTTGCGATTTCCCGAACTGTTTTGTTCTGACTCTATATGCAACTCTGTTCGTGCAAGTCGTTGGAGTATATGCAATTTGCTTTTAACTCTTTTTAGCTGTTTGCTTTATGTGGATACCTATTCGAAGCAGTAGCCGTAAACTGTTTTGGGCAAACAAAAGGAGCAGTAACCGTAAACGTACGTGCGAATATTGCAGCGTGAAAGTTGGTTGCCGTGCCTGAATTGTTTTCGAAAATATCAGTGTCAACCAGACACTCACGTCTCCAAGAAACCTAGGCGGATAGCGAATTCTTCTGCTTCCTGGCTTCGTGTTTCAATTCCTCTGTAGGTATTTTAATTTCTAATTGGTAGATTTATCTGGGTTTACCTGTTTTGCAACCCTGTTGTGACTCATCAAACTTCTCGTCTGGCCCCATATGCCACTCTGCTCGTGCAATTGGTTGAGTATATAAACTTATGATTACGCATTCTGCTTTATCTTGTTGTATCTGTTTGCTTTCCATGGATGCCCTCTCCAAAGCAGTAGCCGTAGACTGTTTTGGGCAACAAAAGGAGCAGTAGACGTAAACGGTCGTGCAAATATTGCTGCGTGAAAGGCTGGTTGCCGTGCCTGCACTGCTGTCCGAGATATCGATATAAATTAGACACTCACGGATCCAAGAAACCAAGGAATTCAGCTATACATATTAACCTTGGCCTTGCAAAATTGTCCAGCTATACTGCCTTCAGATTATCTCAGTACCCTGAGTCTGTCCTGCGGCTGAGGAGAGAGGTTCAAGCTTCTAGTTGGAAGTCTACGTCTGGGTTTGAATCAGTTTTTTGTAAGGATCAGGAACGTGGTCTTGTTGGAGAACGGACAAGTTGCATTATGGGGAATGCAAAATCTCTGCTTTTTAGAGCCTTTTCTTTTTGGCCGAAGGGTAACAAAGCTGCAGATGTGAAGCCTGATACTTATGAGGAGATTGTAATATCAGATGATTCCAGTGGTGAGCTAACTGAGATTACTAATGATGGGCCTGAGCGTGAATCGCTATTTCGCTATTTCGCAGCAGAGGTTGCATGGGGCAGATGACTTTGCATATGATTCAAAGAATCGGAGTGGCAAGTCTAATCTGGTGGATGAATGGGAAGAACCTGCTAGGATGTTAGATTCTTTGTCTCTTAGTCCCAAATGTTATCCAGGTCATGTACCTGCACACCAAGAGTTGCTTGAGTCTGGACATAGGTATGATTTAGGCCAAGTAGACTGCAGTCTGACATCTCCCTTCAGGAGGGTATTCAACAATCATTCATCTCATCAATGCCGGTGAAAAAACTAGGTGGAGAGGATTCTGAGTATCATGCTCTCTTGAGAGAGCCTTTTGTGCCTCTGACCAAGGCAGAACGGAGTACAGTGCTCAGAGCCCTTTCTAATGCCTCCCGGTAAAGCTCTTGGAAGATGCCTTGTCTACTTAGAAAAAAGTGTGTGCATTAGCATTGTTAATATTCTATCCTTTCTTTCAGGCAGAAGGTTTTGGTTACTCACGAGGATTCCAACATTGAGATCACTGGACAAGTACTTTCAATGCTTGAGACCAGGAGCTTGGTTGAACGATGAGGTTGGTACTTGTTATAGTTCCGTCTTCATGGCAATTTCATGACACGAGAAGGAAAAGATACCTGAAAATGGTTAATGGCCTTCTTGCAATCTCATGAAACTGATGGCCTCTTTTTGAAATCTTTTGCAGGTCATAAATGTGTACCTTGAATTGCTGAAAGAGAGGGAATTAAGAGACCGAAGAATTCTTGAAATGCCATTTCTTCAACACTTTTTTCTATAAAAGGGTCTGTTCTATTCTCTGGCCCCCTTGATGATGTTAATATGCAGTTTCTTTTATTCTTATGAAGTGCTTTTCTCAATGAAAATTATTGCTTGACCTTGTATTATGTGCTGCCAATACTCGACTGTCCTGTGCTCATGCCATGATTCTTTGTTAGGACTGGGGTTGGAAGGGTTTATTAGCTAAGCTTGGGTTTAAGGGTAATTGTCAGTTTTGCATTCACTGCTCTTATCTAGTATAAGTAGATGGCTATAGGGTTAGTGGTGGCATCGATGTATTGTAATCAAGAAAGTTTGGCCTCTTAGGAGGATTTAGGAGGGTGATACTCCTCGAATTGTATCATTCTTCCATTATGTATTCGGTGTTTTTTTAAAGTTATGTATTCATTTAGCAGCCACTTTACCATGGATGCCCTGATGGGTGGAAAGGAATACAAATATTGTTGTAAGAGCTCTACTGCGCCTGGGTAGTTCGATATCCTCCCTCTCTCAAAATGCTTGAGTAACAATAAGAGCGTAGACAGACAGAGTAAGCGGTATAGGTTTATGGGCTCCCATGGATCTTGGTTAATGTAATTAATAAGTGCTCTTAATCTATTGTCTTTTCGTGCCTCCATTAAGTTTGATGGCGGCTCTACTTTTTAGTGGACCCAAAACCTTCATGTGTTTTCTGTCTCAGTTATCTTATCATCATCATCTTTCCTTCGTCATATGCTTACAATATTGATATTTCTTTCATTTCTAAGACCTCTATACATGCCACATATGCTCTTTTGGTACTTACTAATACTTTTGATTCGTTAAGCCTATAATTATCAAAAAAAAAAAAAAACTACTCCTCCGTCCTGAATTGACTGTCCTGTTTGCTTTGACACGTTTTTTTCCACTTCAATATTAAGTATATAAGATAAAATAATTTTATAAAACTAAATTTTTGTATTATATAGTTTATCATGTAAGGAATCATATGCCAAATTTAAATTTTCAAAATTAATTTATCTTATATGTTAAAAATTGAAGTCAACCCATGTCCAAATAGTAACAGGACGGTCATTCAGGACGGAGGTAGTAATACTTTTGAATTATCCTACCACTATCCTTTATCTAGGTTCATAGTGTCCATGTAGGGCGAAAGTGATTCTTCAGCGTGCAATAGCTTTCAAGGAACCAGTATCATTTAGACAAAAACATTGTTTTTCTATTCTTTGTTGGTGCCATAACTCGTGTTATAAAGTTTATACTGGATTTGGGAAAATTTTATATGAAAAAAGAGATCATAATTTGTTATTATGCACATTGGTGAAAGGGTAGCTAAATGATGTGCATTTTTTAAAGTGCATGATTTGAGTTGTTAAGCCCACGGAAAGTTTTTGATAGTAGCGCAAGCATAGAGAAAATAAAATTCTCTGGGTGGAGCAAAATATCAGTTCCTAGTATATACTCATTTGGGCCTTTACAGCCTATCTTACTGTTTTTTCATATGGAGTCTGAGTTATATGGCATGAATTATACATCTTTGTCCATACTAAATGCACATTCCCTGATTTGTATACATAGGAAATTCATTATATTTATTGTGGGTTGCCAAAATTTTTCTACCGATAACAAGTTCATCACCACCGCTTATCAATTTGTGTTCTAATTCACAAGTTTTCTCAAATAATAAAACCTATGGGATGTTGCCAAAGTATGATGCTGCATGTAAGTGGATGTATCTGTTGGTGAAAAGCGTTACACTAAGCTGTTTAATAATTAAATGGTTATGTGAATAATGTGGAAATCAATCAGTTGTGTCTTTTTGGAATGTCTGGGTCACTGAAGTTTAATCGCGCTATTTGAAAATGAGATGATTGTTGTCTTGTATGATTCTTTTTCTTCTTTTCTTTTTATTTGGAAAAGTTTGTTTGTTATTGGAAGTTTTTTTCAGATAACTTGTTTGTGCTTGTTTAATTTCCTTCAATTTTAATTTTCAACCCTCATTTTCTTTAGGGATGACATGTTGTGTAAACCGTTTGTATCTAGAGAAATGATATGCCCCTTTCATCTTATGAATCATAATATGAGAGATGATGTGGGTATTGAATGAGCCAAAAGTTTGTTTATCTATGTGAATAGCTGGACACATTGCCTAATGTAATGCACAATTATTTATTTTCTTCACCTACTTTTGCTAGCAGATCATATTTAAGTAATTAGAATTTATTTCCGGCGTTTATATTTCTCGTTTCAGGCAGTTGATATGTTATCTATGTGATCTATTGGTTGTAGCTTACAGGAGGAGGAAATGGTTATGATTACAAGTCTGTTAGAAGGTGGACTACTCAAAAGAAAATAGGATATGGTCTGATTGAGTGTGATAAAGTGAGTGCTAAATCTTATCTGTTCCTTGTTTCATTTTGGAATATTTGTTTTTTTTACTTTGTGCTAAATGTTTCAGATATTCGTCCCCATCCACCAAGGGTCCCATTGGTGCTTAGCTGTGATTAACAATAAGGACAAGAAGTTCCAGTATCTTGACTCATTAGGAGGAAGAGATTTTCGAGTTGTGAACGTGGTGGTATGTGATGCTGTTTGCTGGTATATATTATCTGGATTTGTATTGTTGAACAGAATGGGTCTCCTTACACTTTTTCTGAAGTGTTCTTTGGTAAATTTCCGACTTTGCAAATGTGTATGTAGTTTGACGGCCATACGGCAGTAGAATCCTTAGTGTTTGATTGAGCAGCATGTATAATGATCAGTTATAAATTGGACAGGCCCAGTACTTTGTGGATGAAGTGAAGGACAAGAGTGGTGAAGACATTGATATCAATTCATGGAAAGGTGATTTTGTTGTGGATTGTCCCGCACAAATGAACGGGTATGTTCTGGCTTCTGTTTTGGTTTTTATACGTTAGAAATTTAATTCCTAATCGAGTTATTTGTTGGTGATGTTTTATGATTGTTTGTGAGAAAAGGGATTTTGCTAGTAACTTCCTCACTTTGTTGGTCTAGATTATTGTATTAGTTCCTGGGCAGCAATTGATAATCTTGGCCTTCGAGCTTTTCTCTATTACTGTTTGTGTTCTGCTTTTGAACGTTTTTATTCAATTGTTGTCCGTTTCAGTTCAGACTGTGGTGTTTTTATGATCAAATATATCGACTTCTACAGCAGAGGCTTGGGACTTGATTTCCATCAGGTGAGTGATACAGCATAACCTTGTTTGGCACTGTGAACTGTATCTTGACATATAGGTTTGAATACATCTTCGCTTTTCTCTTTAGCTTTCATATACTTGTAGTCTGAAATTGTCATTTTCTTGACTTTACTGAACCCAATCTCTACCTCTCGAACTTGACTTTGAGTAATCCTTTTCTCCAATATAAAAAGGGGGATATGGCCTACTTCCGCTTGAGGACAGCAAAGGAGATTCTGCAGCTCAAAGCTAATTGACGTCCTATCCGAAGCAGGACAAATATGGTTGAGTTTCTTAGACGTGGATCATGACGCATTAGTTTGAAGCTTTGGTGTCTGCAACGTTCCTGGTTTTCTCGTTCTTAGAGGAAGATGGGTGAGTTCATATCCTCCTTGCTTGGCCTAGTTGAGCTAAACTTTCTTTGGAGGTTGTTTTAAAAAAACTTTCTTTGGGGGTTGGCTGAAAATTAGGGTTGAGCAAGCTGTCAAATCGGTTAGCTGATAACCATGTTTTGAGAAATTTTTTTGTTTTTTTGATTAATTCGCTGACACTCCAATTTATAGCACATGCGAAACAACCAAAAAAATCTCTCAAATCCAATTGTTATCCCAACTCATCAACAGAAAGTATAAACATCAGTGGGTGGGTTTGGTAGCAACTAGCAGGCTGCAATTTCTCTTCATTAAACTTGTGCTTTGAGCCTGAACAATAACCTTTTTTTTAAAAAAGAAATAAAGTCGAGTGGTTGTTTGTTTCCAAGTTGTCGAACATACAGCAGCACTCGTTCTTCCACAAAACTCATGTGCAAAAAGCTAGATGCGCTCACATAATGTTTATACCCAGCTCATAATAGCTAAAAGGTCAATTTTATGTATTCTTCTTCTAAGTATGAAAACATCTGTCCCAAAACATTCAATTTTAGGAGCAGGTGAGTGATTATACCATTGTAGGCTTAATGAACTCTTAAAGTCATCAAAAACTCTCACTAGTGTTAAACGTGGATTTGTGTGCAATTAGTGGAAACAAAGACCAGGGGCGTACTTAAGGGGTGCACCGGGTCACATGACCGTATGAACTTTTGTGAAAAAAAATTAAGAGAAATTTCATGAGATATCCCTGATGTTTGAGCGAATTTCACGAGATACCTTTGAGATTTCATTTTCATTATGAGATATCTTTGAGGTTTTATTTTTTTTACGATATACCCCTAAGATAGCATTTTTATTATGATAGGAGATTTTAATTTTTTACGAGATGTCCCCCAGTTCAGATTCTGATATATTATATTTTTCATATCCTAATTTTATCCTCGCACCATACGCCCTGCAATAACCTCACGGATTTATGGTCAAATTTTAAAAAATTTAAAATATGAAAAAAATGCACATAAAAATTGAAGATCAATTAAAAATTTAATTCAATTTAAAAACATAAATAAAAGTATAAAAAATTAGAATCATAAAAAGTTTAAAATAAATAGAAATTATTAAACGACAAAAAATCTATTAAAAAACTTATATTGTGACTTAAAATCATAAATTTTTATAGCAATTATATTAAATACAAGAAATTATTAAATAATTTTATTAATTATAGTATGAGTTTATTAACAAATATATTATTTGATATCAATAATCACAGAGAAATGATCATATTTTATGTTTTTATACTTTATTATGTACTATATGAAATTGTTGCTTTTAATATTCTTCATATTATTGTTATACATTTTTTAGATTTTTAACAAATATCTAGGTAACTCCCTAACAAGTTATGTTTATTTTTCAAAATGATTTAATTTTAATTTTTTGTCATTTCCATTTATTAAAATTTGATGTTTTTATTTAATTATATTCATTTTTTGATATTGATGTCAAATTTTATATGAACTTTAATTTTTGAGCATTTTATTTAAGTTTCAAATTCAAACAAAACTTTAACTATATGTCTCTGAGGTTATTAGGGGGCATATGATGTGAGAGTAAAATGAGGATGTAAAAAATATAATATATCAAAATTTGACTGAGGGGTATCTTATAATAAAATTGAAACTTCAGGGTATATCATAATGAAAATGAAACCTCAGGAGTATATCGTAAAAAAAATGAAACCTCGGGGGCATCTTGTGATAAAAATGAAACCTCAGGGATATCTTGTAAAATTCGCTCAAACTTTGGGGGTATATCGTGAAATTTCCCAAAAATTAAATTATAGTAAGTTCTAATATAGTTTTTTATTTTATTTTATGATAGATGTTTTTATGTGTCAGTAACCCATAAATTTTAGAAAAAAATAACTATAGTAAATTTATTTGTTAATGACCTCACAAATTTGAATCTCTTGTCGCCCCTAATATAGACTACCAACACATCACAAGGGCACAAACCATTTCTCTAAGGATGGGGAAGTGTTCCTTGTTCAGTTTTCCATCCCTTTAACTTGTCAAGCTTGTCCTTTTTCGATCATCTTTCAAGTACTTTTCAGTTTTGACAAGTTATCATCATCTTTTCTCATTTGAGTATAACCATTGTTTTTTTTTTTTTCAGTTTCGCTCTCACCCATTGAATCCATCGTTATATTTCAGTATTAGAAGTTAGGGTTGCGAGTGAAGAGGCCTCGTTACCACCACTTGAATAAGCATGTTTAACATTGTTTTCATACCACTTAAATATCTCATTCAAAGAACATTTCACATGGTTGCACCTATGATTCCGAACCATACAAGTATTATCTTAAAATATCTATCAACCAATTTTATCTATAACTCCTATCCTAGGAGTAGTAGTACCGCAAGCATGCAAATCATAAGCCCTTTAGAATGCGACAACACCATTTTTTCGCCGAAATACTATATGTCAAAAAAAATTACTTGCGGTGGCTTTTTTCAAAAAAATTACGCGGATGTGCCAAAACGGGTCATATAAACCGCATCACCCTAATGCTGCTTACTGTAAACCGCATTGAGTTAATCCATTTACCGGAAAAATTTGTCATAAACCGCATTGGGCAAACGCCTCTTTGTTGATAACCGCACTAGAGCGGTGCGGTTTATTTGCACACAACGTCGATCCGCAACTCGCCTGACGGGCCAATCCTGGGCGTCCATTTGGGGAGATCGCGCCCGTCGATTTACGTTGGAAGGCCGCGAGTTTCGGCTGTGCTTTCTCCGCCCCCATGTCACATAAACCGCACCACTGCAGTGCCGTTATCAACATCCGAAAAAAATTCTATAAAAACGCATCCACCAGATGCATCCCCTCCTCACAACCACAATTGCCTCCATCCTCACCCACTCTCCCTACGGAATTGCAAAGGTAAGTTTCAGTTTTTTCAATTTCAATTAGTTATTTGTTTTTAATAACTTGTTCTAATATTTAGCTTCTAGCATATTTGTTTTGTGATATTAATTGATGTTTTTTTTGTAATTAATTTTAATGTGTAGGAATCTTTGTAATTGCTTCTTCTAATCCCATCCAAAATCTTTGAGGTTAGTATGTTGCTCTCTAATTTTAATTACTCATTTTATACTAGATACTTGTAATGTTGGTATTTTTAGTTGTTTAATTAGTATTTAAATTCGTAATTAATTAATGCATTAATTTTATTACTTGTTTTTAACTTAAAATGGTGCATAAATTAGTCAAATAATTAGGTTGGTTTTTTATGTTATTAGAGGGAATTAATCTTGCTAGTTTAGTTATTTATTTAGTATTTAAATTCGTATTTAATTAATGCATTAATTTTATAATTTGTTTTTAACTTAAAATGGTGCATAAATTAGTCAAATAATTAGGTTGGTATTTTTATGTTATTAGAGAAAATTAAACTTGGTAGTTTTAGATGTTTATTTAATATTTAAATTCGTAATTAATTAATGCATTAATTTTATGACTTGTTTTTAACTTAAAATGGTGCATAAATTAGTCAAATAATTAGGTTGGTATTTTTATGTTATTAGAGGGAATTAATCTAGGTAGTTTTAGTTGTTTATATAGTATTTAAATTCGTAATTAATTAATGCATTAATTTTATGACTTGTTTTTAACTTAAAATGGTGCATAAATTAGTCAAATAATTAGGTTGGTATTTTTATGTTATTAGAGGGAATTAATCTTGGTAGTTTTAGTTGTTTATTTAGTATTTAAATTCGTAATTAATTAATGCATTAATTTTATAACTTGTTTTTAAATTTAAATGATGCATAAATTAGTCAAATAATTAGATAGGTGTTATTATGTTGTTGGAGAAAATTAATCTTGGTAGTTTTAGATGTTTATTTAGTATTTAAATTTGTAATTAATTAATGCATTAATTTTATAACTGTTTTTAACTTAAAATGGTGCATAAATTAGTCAAAAATTAATTAGGTTGATATTTATATGTTATAGGAGAGAATTAAATATTTGGTAGTTTTAGCTATTTATTGAGTATTTAAATTCGTAATTAATTAATACATTAATTTTACAACTTGAGTTTAACTTAAAATGGTGCATAAATTAGTAAAATAATTAAGTAGGTATTATTATGTTGTTGGGGAGAATTAATCTAGGTAGTTTTAGTTGTTTATATAGTATTTAAATTTGTAAATAATTAATGCATTAATTTTATAACTGTTTTTAAATTTAAATGGTGCATAATTAGTCAAATAATTAGATAGGTGTTATTATGTTGTTGGAGAAAATTAATCTTGGTAGTTTTAGATGTTTATTTAGTATTTAAATTCGTACTTAATTAATGCATTAATTTTATAACTTGTTTTTAACTTAAAATGGTGCATAAATTAGTCAAATAATTAGGGTGGTATTTTATGTTATTATTAGAAAATTAATCTTGGTAGTTTTAGATTTTTATTTAGTATTTAAATTCGTAATTAATTAATGCATTAATTTTATGACTTGTTTTAACTTAAAATGGTGCATAAATTAGTCAAATAATTAGGTTGGTATTTTAGTTATTGGAAAAGTTTTTAAAAATGGTGTAAGTGTTTTTCGTTCCAAAAAATGTATACTTTTGCTTAAAAATATTTGCACATGTAGTTAATTCTGTAATTTTATTAATAATGTGTGTGTTGTTATTGTCTACTGAATTGAAATATGTGCTTGTGCAGATGGCATTCCAGAGAGAAGTTGCTGGTGTGGGGCCAGATGATGCAACTTTGTTCACATACCAGACTACCCACATATCTGCAGCAGCACTTTTTTCAGATAACCCAGTAAGTAAAGAGCACATGAAACCTCACCGTAATACGTTTTATGTTTTTAACTGAAGTTATGAACATCATTTATTTTATGCTGTGCAATCTAGGTCATGAGAAATAGAAAATACACCGAAAGGAAACTACGTTCTAGGAATGTTGATGTGGACCCTCCACATTTGGCTTTGCATAGTTACATCCGAGATGCAGGTTTTATTGGAGCATCCTTTTTAGAAGTTAAAGCAGATAATTCAATAGTTAGTGCATTAGTTGAGAGATGGAGGCCTGAAACTCACACCTTCATGCTACCATTGGTGGGGAGGCAACCATTACTTTGGAGGATGTCCATCGTTTGCTTGGGCTGAGAGTTGATGGGGATGTGGTGATTGCACCGATGAACCTTCCTGTGACTGATGTTTATGTTTCGAACTGCTGGGGAAGAAACCAGAGGAGAGCGCAATCAGGGGTCACAAGATCTCCTTGTCATGGTTGGAAAAGAATTTTGAAGTGCCTAAAAAGTTTTATGATAGCTTCTTCAGAGAGCCAGATGTGGTGCATCAGCGGTACGCCCGTGCATTCCTTATGAGGCTAATAGGTGGAGTGTTGATACCTACCCAGGACAGTCGCATGATGGACTGTGGATACCTGGAGTTATTGAGAGACTTTGACGAAGCAGGTCAATTAAGCTGGGGTTCTGCAGTGTTGGCACACACGTACCGTGGTCTGTGCAATGCTACCCAGTTCGACACTCCTTACATCGTTGGGGCGACGAAATTAATCACACTGTGGGCGTATTCTCGAATTCCCACATTCTTTCCAGAGCGCATTAAGGGGCTTTCTGATGCACAGATATATGGGGAAAGGTAAGGCTTGTTGTCAGCTAATTTTACTTATACATTTCATTTATGTGCATGCTCAATTTTCTTTAACATGTGCAGGTGGGACAGTCCACATGTTCCCCAGGTTTCTTTACGAGATGCTCGTAACATACTTGATTCGATTCCAGTCCCACCCACAAACGAACAGGTATATTTGCATTTCAATAATTGATACTGTTATTCCTTATGTCATCACTTCTTAATTAATTTCAAAACTTATTATGGCAGTGGGTCTGGCAGCCATATGATGACACTTCTGTGGACGAGGGTGCCATGGTTGTTCCTTTAATTTGAATGAATAACATCATAGAGGGTCATCAGCCGGACCGGGTTATGAGACAATTCGGCCGTGATCAACCGATACCTGCAGCACCACTAGACTGTGACCGGCTACATAGCCAAAAGCGCACAGGTAGAGTTGAAGCAAATTGGTCTGCCATTAATGCGGTATACATAGAGTTATGGAATGACCGGGAACATAGGCGGATAAACTTGGAAGGATTTCCTCCTGCTGTTCAACTGACTACACGGTCGGAGTAGTACATGATATGGTACCAACAAAATAGCTTAAGATGGTATACTCAAGAAGCACGTCGACAGTCCACATTGGTATGCATTTACAATATACATTACTGTTTTGGTATTATATAATAGGTGTGCAGTACAATTGCTTACGTATTTACCTTACAACTTTGTATGTTCTGCCACAGGCTGATGGATTAGACCAGCTGCAACATGTGGACATGATGCTGATGTAGGACCTTATGCCGAATATCTCTCCCAGCAATCAGGGACAATGTATCACCAACGGTATAGACATGTCCAGCCTCAAGTTGATCATCATGCACCCCCGGCGTTCAATGTCTACCAACCACCCTTCTCATTGAATGACAACCCCAGCAGAAGGTCTACACGTCGACGACCAAAGAGTGAGTTACGCCGACCGCCACAGGCTGAACCTGAGATTGAGGCTGCTCCCATTATCTTTCAATCTAGCTGGACATATCCTCCTCAACCTTCTTATCCGGTTAGCCAGCAAGATGCCCAGTATGATTATGATCCATGGTATCGTGCCCCTCCAACTGAGCAGTCAAGTATGTGGGGATCATCATTCGGCGGTCAGCAACAAGGTCAGTGGGGTTATCAGACCAGCACACACGATTACTCAGTTGGCCAGACATCCACCCAAGGTGGATGGGGAGGTGAAGTGGGCACCCTGGATCAATATGGTGGTCAAACAAGTACCCAAGACCAGTGGGATCAACAGGGTGGTTCAAGTCAGTGGGATCTTCAGATTGGTGGTCAGCCGACTCAGACGAGTCAGTGGGTAGTTCAAAATCCACAAGCTAGCTGGGATCAACCACAGTGGAGTTCTTATTCAAGTTCGTACGTTGATCCCACACCACCATCCATCACACCATACGGTGAAGGGTCTTCAAGAGGGGTAGCTTCAAATGTACCGACTACGCAAGCTGAAAGGTCGGCACACATGAGTGCTAATTTTGCAAATCTTAATGTGTTTGATGATGAAGATGAAGACGATGCACTTCGGACTTCCATGGACGCATATGTTCAGTCCAACCCAGTTACTCCTCCACCACAGACTTCCACGTTTGACATGACTTTGAGGGGACCAAACTCAATGAACCCTCCACAGCGTTATACACCGAGTGAGTACGAACAACCAAGGAGAGGAGGTGCAGGTGGAAGAGGACGAAGGGGTAGAAGAGATAGAGGCGGTGATGCTTGATACTCCTATGCATTGTTATTTTTATGTACTCGTTTCATGCTTGTTATGGATATTGGAATTTTATTCAGATGTTATGTAACGAATATTGCTATGTCTCGTTATTAATCTTCCATGTTACGTAGTGCAGCTTTTTAATATGCATTTTTCACGTTTGTAGGGACTTTGACTATTTTTTTGAATACGTAGCAGCTGTCCGTTGGCCATCATTTTTTTCCACAATGAAGTTTGTAGGTAGTACTACATTCATACAAAATTTGGAACACAACGTGAATCGTTTGATAGTCCTAACTGTAAGCGCAAAGTAGCACCGCAGTGCAGTTTTTTAATATGCATTTTTCACGTTTGTTAGGGACTTTGACTATTTTTTTGAATACGTAGCAGCTGTCCGTTGGCCACCATTTTTTGCCACAATGAAGTGTGTAGGTAGTACTACATTCATACAAAATTTGGAACACAACGTGAATCGTTTGATAGTCCTAACTGTAAGCGCAAAGTAGCACCGTAGTGCAGTTTTTAATATGCATTTTTCACGTTTGTTAGGGACTTTGACTATTTTTTTGAATACGTAGCAGCTGTCCGTTGGCCACCATTTTTTGCCACAATGAAGTGTGTAGGTAGTACTACATTCATACAAAATTTGGAACACAACGTGAATCGTTTGATAGTCCTAACTGTAAGCGCAAAGTAGCACCGTAGTGCAGTTTTTTAATATGCATTTTTCACGTTTGTTAGGGACTTTGACTATTTTTTTGAATACGTAGCAGCTGTCCGTTGGCCATCATTTTTGCCACAATGAAGTTTGTAGGTAGTACTACATTCATACAAAATTTGGAACACAACGTGAATCGTTTGATAGTCCTAACTGTAAGCGCAAAGTAGCACCGTAGTGCAGTTTTTTATTATGCATTTTTCACGTTTGTTAAGGACTTTGACTATTTTTTGAATACGTAGCAGCTGTCCGTTGGCCACCATTTTTGGCCACAATGAAGTGTGTAGGTAGTACTACATTCATACAAAATTTGGAACACAACGTGAATCGTTTGATAGTCCTAACTGTAAGCGCAAAGTAGCACCGTAGTGCAGTTTTTTAATATGCATTTTTCACGTTTGTTAGGGACTTTGACTATTTTTTGAATACGTAGCAGCTGTCCGTTGGCCACCATTTTTTGCCACAATGAAGTGTGTAGGTAGTACTACATTCATACAAAATTTGGAACACAACGTGAATCGTTTGATAGTCCTAACTGTAAGCGCAAAGTAGCACCGTAGTGCAGTTTTAATATGCATTTTCACGTTTGTTAGGGACTTTGACTTTTTTTTGAATACGTAGCAGCTGTCCGTTGGCCACCATTTTTTGCCACAATGAAGTGTGTAGGTAGTACTACATTCATACAAAATTTGGAACACAACGTGAATCGTTTGATAGTCCTAACTGTAAGCGCAAAGTAGCACCGTAGTGCAGTTTTTTAATATGCAATTTTCACGTTTGTTACGGACTTTGACTATTTTTTTGAATACGTAGCAGCTGTCCGTTGGCCACCATTTTTTAACTAGCCGTTGAACTAGCCGTTGAGTTAGTCTTTTAACTAGCCGTTTAAGTAGCTGTTGAACTAGCCGTTGAGTTAACCCTTTAACTAGCCGTTGAACTAGCCGTTGAGTTAGCCGTTTAACTAGCCATTTAAGTTGCCGTTCAACTATCCTTATAGTAGTAACCGTTACTCTAGCATTATAAAACAGGGTTTTGGTTACCCACCCCATTCATCACACACAAAGTTATACAAAATCTTTGTATTTCGGTAGTGAATTGATCATATCTTACCACAAACTGTCGAACAGGAATCAAATGGAGTTTCCTTTCTGTTTGCACGTTAACTATGCAGCTACTTTCGGTCGTCATGGTGCGCAGTTTGATCGTAGGATGGGGCACAGATGCATAGAAGTAAATATGCCGTATCCTAATAATCTACGTGATCTACATCGACGAGTCATCCGTGCTCTGCAGTCAACCCTAGGCAGAATACAGATAGCAACAATGGTGTATCTGGGCTTGGAGGGCGACTACGAGTGGAATTTTATACACGTACGCAATGATGCATCTGTTCAACGAATGATGGAAAACTACATGGAGTACAATGATTTCATGGCACATATTCCACTACTAGTTATCTACGATCCCATTGAACCCGACGACGATGATTTCCAGGTACAAGAGTCAATGTACGAGATGCGGCGTAACATAATAGCACAACAACTTGACAGACAGAGGTCAGGGAACAATTAGGTTTCACGTAATTGTGTAACAACAATTTGAATCCGATGGATTATATTTTATTTCTACAAGAGTATGTGGTGATGCGCTGATCCAGTACAATAGATTCATATTCCCCCTCATCCAATATCTTTACCACTTGTTGAAGCATTAGATGCTTATGTTATTGCAGACAGGCATAGTATCAAGCATCTGTACCATATTACGAAATAATCCTTATCATATACGAATATAATACATATCTAGGCATAGTATTAAGCATCTGTACCATATTCTAAAGCATCTGTTGTATTTCCTGACCTTCCCCAGTCCAAACCGAAATGGTTTTCATCTATAAATATCTCAATATGGTTCACTTTTCAACACAAACACACAACTGCAATATTGCCCTACGCTGGAGAAATGTTTATTCCTTGCGAGTTATATCTGCATTACATCCCGTGCGTGGATGATGATGGTTTCAACTTTGAACCTACTGAGCACTCACCAACACGCCCACTAACCATATCGCCTTTTCTCAACTTCAACGAATTCAAGTATCTGGTTCAATGTTGCTTAGATTGTGGTCAACAAAGGTTCACCGCCACACTCATTGTATACCGAAGAATGGTTTCTCCTAACCCAACACCCTCTTGGAGTCAGATGGTTATTGCGAATGACGAAGACTATCGTATCATGCTCGACAACTACATGAGGAACCACCGATACATGGGTAAGGTTGAACTTCTTGTGGAGTATGAACCAGAGGTTGACGATTAATCGTGACGGATGAATAAAAAACAAGACGATTGTTCGCATTATGTGTGATTGTGATGAAGGATAGAATAAAAGTAAGTGATTGTTCACTTTATGTTTATCTTTATAGTATTATGTATTATGTTGCTCCTGCTAGTCAGGTGTGCCTTAAGCAAGCACCCAAAAAAAAGTATGAATAAAGGTCCTCACGAACGCGTGGTGTTTTTATATAATTGTAACACACATAACATGTGTCTTCTTAAATTTAGGTTCAAACCAGCAGTACATTCATACAGAAGTTTCAAACAAACACTTCCTATTATTAGGTCAAAACAAAAGCATGCATCGATAACGTGAAGACTTTGCTCAAAGAGCTAGCACGTATTGAAAAAAACTAAGTTACTTGCTTAAGAAACAAGAAGATTCATTTTAACTAGTTGTAACCACGGTTCGGACAGTTTCTCCTGGTGTGCCCCGGTTGTAGACAATGACGGCAGCGTCTGCGTTCTGTAGTTGTTTCATCGTTTCATCCATTTCATTCCGAATGCGTGAATACCTTGGTCGCCCCCGTATAGTTCGTATCGCATCTGGATGTGGAACTACTTTTGAATCTGTATACGGTGGCCAGTTGTGCTCGTTGCCAAGTGGACGAAAAGTTGACCACCATAAGCTTCAATCATTGTCTCAAGCCTATAAACACGATGCCACGTAATTGTCCCACAGTAACCCTGTTCTGCAACATACAACCATGACATGAGAACATGGGTATTTGAATGCTTGCCACTCACCACATTCACAAGTCATGTCGCTGAAATCGACTTTGTAATTTCCCTTGTTTCTTCTCAAAGCCACAGATCCAAAATCCTCAACCTCGTATATTGTTGTACTTCATCAAAAACCCTAACATTGTGACTGTTTGATAGTCTTCGATTTTCCTCAATCTTGGTTGTGGCGTAGTGTAACACCCCATCCAAAACCTTAGCACTTTATCAATAATTGCAGCGGAAATCATTACTTAAAATATACCCAAAAAGGGCGGTGTTACACGCGTTAGCCACCCACGTGGCTAACAAGGCTGTTACATAATATGTATCGGTCTGATCACACGAATCCCGAGCATACTTACAACCTTCCAAAAATGGACCATCCAAAAAGAATTACAATATACCGAGTGTAACTGTTCAAAAATCACTAACCAACTTTACATCCTCCAAAGTAAACGACCTCGAGTGTACAAGCACTACTCGGGTTCAACATCCAAAAACAACAAAATATCAACATCCTAGGATCTAAAGCCAATCTGCTTCCTCGATCCTCATCCTGCAAATAAACATAGCCCCCAAGGGGGTCAGCAACCTTTTGCTGGCATGGTTAACGTGCAGCCCGCTGACTACCGGGATACACGCAACTATTTGTCATTATTACATGGCGTTGATTTTATCATACAACATGCATATATATATAACAGGAGCTATTGCAGACAATAACAACACATACATAGTGAAAACAGTTCACTTTAAATAACAACCAACATGGTTAGTCAACTTGTAAGCCTAGAGGATGTCTTCATCCTCATGTTAAGCTTAACACATAACACATTACTGTTTAGTTAGTCGGGTGAGTAACTTTAACTTGAAAGATGAGACGAGCGTAGTGACCCGAACACATCAACACATAATTTCCCCCTAGCCCGAGTGGAAGTCAGGTAGGTAGCTTTGGCTAAGCTATGGGAGGTCGAATTCCCCATAAAAGGAAGACTACCCTAACATAAGGAGAGAGCCGAATCTGATGCAGATGTCGACACCCATACATACACGCGTGACCGGAACGACCGGATTCCTCACTCCCCGGTTAGCACTCGTTAGAAGTCCCACAATGGGAGCTTAACATAATCTCACACAAGTAAGTGTTTAAGTCCAGTTAAACATACAAGGGAAGCAAGGCATAATATAGTAACACGCATCATAACCAAACACACATAGCCGGGTTAGAACGTTCCTTAGGTTGGGAACGTTGTTACCGGATACCGTTCTCTTACGTTTCTAGACTTGGGTTAAATGATGGTTAGCACGCATTCGAGGTTACCGGTATCGGCACGTACACGTCACATTAATAATAAAACTGTAAACTCGTTTCATGATTTAATCTTACAAGGTTGTAAACACGCAAAAACACAGGTAGCACACAAGCCGGTGTAAACCGGTAGGCAACGGACTGCAGGAAAACCATACCTTGGTCCTTGCCGCTCTAGTGGTCCACCGTACGTGGTTCCTAAACACGATTGATAATGTCGGTTAATTAATATACTAGACCCTTGATAAACTTGTTACTTCACATTCCTTGTTTATTCTTCTTTCACACTTTATTATGATTTTCCCCATCTTTTAGTTGTTATTATAGTCCCCATACATGTTCTAGACAAACCCCCACAAACGGAAGTCAAAACGGGGCTCAAACGAGCAGCTTATGTTGAAAACAGTGACATGTCCGAACTTGTGTCCGAACATCAATGTTCGGACACAAGCCGAGACTCATAAGTTGAAAACTGCCATTTGTCCGAACTTGTGTCCGGACATCAATGTTCGGACACAAGCCGAGACTCAGGAATTGAAAACTGCCATTTGTCCGAACTTGTGTCTGGACATCAATGTTCGGACACAAGCCGAGACTCAGGAATTGAAAACTGCCATTTGTCCGAACTTGTGTCCGGACATCGAAGTTCGGACACAAGTCGAGGGTTAAAACTTGTGAAAATTGGGGTGTCCGAACTTGTGTCCGGACATCAAAGTTCGGACACAAGTCGAGACTTAAACCGAGGAAAAATTTTGAGGCGTCCGAACTTGTGTCCGGACATCGAAGTTCGGACACAAGTCGAGACTTAAAACTTGTGAAAGATTTTTGAGTGTCCGAACTTCGAAGGTCGGACCGAAGTTCGGACATCACCCAAAGTTCCGAAAACTTGTAACTTAACGAGGCATGTCCGAACTTCCAAGTCCGGACGGAAGTTCGGACAGACCCAGAAATGCATTTTTCAGTGGCGTTTTCAACACAGAATTTCACCCAAACTCAATACAATTCTTGGCATGACTTCCCCATAGTTATTACATGTTTCCCCACATCATCTAGCCCTCAAAACACTTTGACCACAACTCATTTCACAAAGAAAACACCAATTTGTATACAAATCCATCAATTCGACAACAACACCACAATGTATATAACCTTTAGAGTTTGGCACTTAAGCAACAACAATTTAAACACTGAATTTCCTCATATTATTAGCAACACCTGCAATTCACTGAACATTTATTTACACCAAAACAAAACACATTCCATAGCTCACACATTGGTTTAGGGTAAGTTTATTACCTTTGGTTTTCCTTCCCAAACCTTCCCTTCTCTTTACTCCTTGTTCCACAATCGGTTATCAACGGGATTTTACCGCTACACTAATGACCAAGCCAAGATTGCCAAAATGAGTATTTAGGGTTTGTAATTCCTCTAACCCTAGAATTAGCAATTGCTTGAACTTATGGAGGGAATTACCTTCTATTTCAAAACTGAAATGCTTGGTAGAGGGATTGGGCTAGCTCCAACTCCTCAAGGAGATTGAACAAGCTAACATGGAGAACAAGCATGGTGTTCAAAACAAGGAAAATCGATTTCAGGAAGGAAATGAAGGAATGAGTGAGTTTTTGATTTCCTTCTTACCTTAGAACAACAAGAAGACACTTGGCTTCAAGAATGTGAAGCTTTTCCTTCAAAATGGGGTACACCCATGGAGATGAAGTGTGGTGTTTTGAGATTTTGAAAGGTGCAAAATGATCTCCAAGATGAGAGGAGTATTTTGGTGAAAGAATTTCTTGATTTGGAGCTAAGATGTGGAAGTTACAAGAGATTGAAGTTGGGGCTTCTTTGGCTTTGTGAAATCGCCATGCTTGGCAAAACAAGAGAAAGAGAGCTGGGTGAGGGAGAAGGCAACCGTGAGTGAAGAGAATGAGGGGGAGAGAGAGAGTGAGAGAGAGTTTTGTGTGTGAGAGGGAATAAATGTATTTTATTGTTTTGTAGTTTAGTAAATGAGTGGTATTAATAGAATAGAGAGGGGAATAAAATCTGGTTTTTATTTTACAATATGAGAGAGTGGCACTTGGTCATTAGCAGATACACCCGTTAATTCCCGAACTGTCGGTTTTGACAGTCCGGGTCCGGTTTCCGGAATATATATATTTTTGATTCTAAAAAATTCTTAGACTTTAATTAGTATATAATTATAGTTATAAAATCAACTATAATTTATACAAGTCCGCTTTAGGCGTTTAACGGCACGTTTTTCAGTTTTCTTGAAAAATTTAATCCATTATATGGATTCGTTTCTTTCGGGAATTTCTCCCACATGTTCTTAATGACTACTTAAGTCTTAAAATATATTAATTATGTAATTAACTAACATATTAAGGTTTGGGGTATTTCACGTAGTCTGTGTACAATGACGCTCCAGCGATGCGTTGACCGTTGTATGTAGCAAGATTATCATTGAAATATGAGACGAGCTTGTGCAATGTGCTATTGACAATAGCACTAATAGGCAGTAGACGAACACTTTCAGTACACCGTTGATGCACTCGACCAAATTTGTAGTCATGTGGCCCCATCTCCTGCCGTCGTCATATGCTCTTGACCACTTATCAAATGGAAGATCATGGAAGAATCGTTCAATACCAGGGACCTGAGATAGGAGATGATTGTACCTTCTTTGAACGTGATGCCTCCTAAACTCATAAGCTAAAACAACAAGATATATCATTAATAACAGATGTTATGTACAAGTTTGATAATGAAGCATCACAATGTAAACAAGTTCATACATGTGTTAATAAGATACTTCTTCATTTTTTGTTGTGAAACCTTGTCTGGAAGTTCGATGCAACGTGTCGGATGCAGTAGTAGTGATGAGCCATGGGGGGTTTCCAATATGGATCTGATTCAACGATACTTATGATAGCTGGGGCACGATCCGTAATTATTGACACGTCCGCTCTTTGACCTATCACATGGAGTCGCACCTTGTCGAGAAAGAATTTCCAACTAGCTAAGTCTTCAGACTCAACAATAGCGAACGCAAGAGGTATTACTTTATTGTTACCATCTTGCGCCGCCGCTATCAGAAGCTTGCCTTTGAACTTACCGTATAAATGTGTACCATCTATCTGCAACATGGGTTTGAAGTGTCTGAATGCAGAAATACACGGACCGAACGCCCAGAAACACCGTTGGAATTGTTTCACTTGGGTTGTTTGTGTGTCATCCTCGAAAGCCCTGACTGTCTTCAGAGCAACAACGGAACCTGGTATGAAATGTTTGATGGCCATGAATAACCTTGGTAGCTGATTATAAGACTCAACCCAATCTCCATAGATTTTTCCGGTCGCTTCACATCTTGCCAACCATGCTTTTCTGTATGAAATTGTTCTGTTGTACTGTCCACGAATCTGCTCAATGACATCTAGAACACTCATACCTGGGTTACGACTAATATGGGGAAGAAGAGCTTCAGCAATGAAATGGATTCAGGATCTGCCGATGATCTTGTCCATCAGCGTCTGCAGGAGCCAACTAGGGTAGAGCTCGTAATTTTCCACTCCGCTCCACCATTCAACAACGCGCCCCTTAAGTAAAATGGACATTCGTCATGTTTAACACATTGGATGACGTATGCTTTCCTTGAGTTTTTGACAACACTGATATCCATATTTTTGCGAATGTGATACTCCTTGACAGCGGTTACTAGACTGTCTTTATCGTCAAACTCTTGGCCTATAACGAACTCTTCTACAGGATTCCAGTTTGGGACACCGCGACGATCCACATCTGATTGCATTGCGTTGATGGCATCCCAGTCCACTGATGATAAAATGAAGCATCTGGCATATCTCTAGTTTCGCCATCTACTTCTGGTCCGTGAAGAAATTCTTCTGGAATGAGTTCAACTTCATCATCTGATGTAACATCTTCATCATCGGCAGGCTCATACTCGCCGTCGTCATCGTCATCGTCATCATCACCATCAATTTCTATATGAATGTCCATGCACTGAGAGATGTCCCAAGAACTCTTATAGTTACAAAGCATTGCCTGAACATCTTCATCAGTTTCTAGTACAAGTGCTGTAAACTGTAAAGGCTCCCTGCTGAACAAATGCCGATATGTCATCCTCGAAACAGAAAATCCAAACTTCAATTGACGGATGGCCTCAGTGACAGAATACTTTAACATTTCGATGGTGAAATCATCAGCTACACGAAGATAAAAGGTTTTGGTATCTTCATTGCCTTTGAAGTAGAGACTTCCATGTACGGTGTACGATAGTTCGGCATTAACAAAATGGTACAAGGGAATGCCATTCTTTCAAGCAAAATTAAGATGCAGACGAGTAACGTAGTTTTAATCTGCACAAACAAACAATATTTTAAAATTTAAGCAAGAAAAATAATAAACGATAAACTAAATGCAAAAAAAATAATTATTGAATTGTACGAGCAAGTCTGAACATTTTTTAGCAAACTACAACCCAATTTACAAGATGTAAATATAATAATAAATTTAACAACACAAATGCAGTAAAATTACAAAATATTAATTACGAATCTAATTAATATATCAACAACTAAAATATTTGAAAAATATGTTTAAAACATTACGAACAACTCTACATATATTGTACCTAACTTATACACCTTTTTTGGTTAACAAGTAGTTATAAATTATTAACACCATCATTTTAAGTTATAAACAAGTTATCAAGTAATGTCATAGTTAATTATGATTTTAAGCATAAGTAATTAGATAACTAATTAAATAACATATATATCAAAACCTAATAAACTAAGACATTTACAATACAAATAAATGAAAAATACAAATTAAAATTAACCATACTAACCTCTTTCTTCTCGGAGCATTACTCATGGTTGAAGGGGACTTTTTTTTGGTGTCAATCATTGATGGAATGAGGATGGATGAGTTTGGTTTTTATAAAGACTTTTGGGAGTCGTAAACCGCACCGGGGCGATGCGGTTTATGTGTAACAAGCACGGAACATGAACGGCGGAGATCGCACGAGATGGACGCCCAGGATCTTGCCGACACGCAACTTGGGGGTGGCCCCAGGGTGTCATAAACCGCACCGCTCTAGTGCGGTTATCAACAAAGAGGCGTTTGCCCAGTGCGGTTTATGACAAATTTTTCCGGTAAATGGATTAACTCAATGCGGTTTACAGTAAGTAGCATTAGGGTGATGCGGTTTATATGACCCGTTTTGGCACATCCGCGTAATTTTTTTGAAAAAAAGCCACCGCAAGTAATTTTTTTTGACATATAGTATTTCGGCGAAAATTTTCCCACCTCTCAGCTATCTTGTCATCTTTACTATGTTCATGGTCTAGTTATAGTATCCTCAATAATGTAGAAAATATAACCACTAGATCATATTCGTTCATGCCAAGGAAGCGTTAAGAACACAATAAAAAAAAAACCCATACTCATTCCGTAGTCACAAGGTTGGGTACACCACACCGAGAGAGAAAATTAGCCAAACAAAGTCGTGCTTTAGTTACTAAAATAAAGCATATAAAACAAAATCTACTTTAAATAGAGAAGGACAACAAGGCATTTAGGTAGCATTCGCCTATAGTATGTATGTTGTAGCATATGTTATTTTAACCTTATTTTTTTGTTTTGCTGTTCAGTTGAAAAAGGTATAAATGCTCGTAGCATATGTTGCTCTTTTTCTTTTCACGCTTTTACTCCCGCTTTTCTTCTCCCTTCACAACTGTGACTTTTGATTAAAAAAAGCTACTTATTTTATGACATTTTTTACAAGTTACTTCATTTGTTACAAATTACGCAATGCTTCAAATAACTTATAAAAATAAACTACTACTTATCAGATGTTAGCCGAATTCAAAAGAGACCACATTAATAATACTAATTCACAATATATTATTTATAAAACCACATAGATTAATAAAAAAACAATAAATTTGCACACTAGTTGATATATGAATTTAAAAAGTATATAAAATATGTATGTATATTAATTTTTTAACATGTATAGTTACAAAAATATAATATATTTATTAAAAGTTACAATTTCACTAAACAATTTCACACAACATTATCAGAAAATTTGAAACTCTTACTCTCTTTTTGTTACGCTTTTATATTTGTAAGAATTATAATATTATAGAAAATAGAAATATATTGTTTAGAAGTTTCAATTTGTACTTAAATAATAAATATTGAAATTTAATTGGTTATATAAATATTTTTATTTTCTTTAGTTTTTCATATAGGCTTTTTTATTGTAAAGTAACTACTCATAATAATATATTGTTATGAATTTTTTTTTTATATTTTTTTAACAAAATATAGTTTCAAACTGTAATATAATAATTATAATTATAGTATTGAAAACGGTAAGCACGTTGTATATAACTAACATAACTAACTTATGCTGCAAATATGCCGCACTGATAAAATGTGATTTTCAAAAAAGGTATAAATATATCAACACAAAACTGCCAACAAAATATTCTATAAATATGTCAATATAGAACAGAGCCTTAGAGAGAAGTGTGAACTAAAAACTCAGCTTGATTTTGAAATGTGGAGTGAGATGTGATGCCCAAAAAGGAGGAAGTGGAGCTGCTTTTTTTTTTTTTATAGCATTCGATGATGAGAGAATCAATAGTGACTCAACCCAGGACTGAGCTCGGTCGTGCGTCAGGAGTAGCGCTGGATCTGTGCCTCCTCCACCGTAAAGAATGTTAGGGTGCCATTTGAAAATCAAGAACGTGCTTGTTGGTAGGTTGGCATTAACAACTAATTCCCCAATCTAGGAGCAAGCTTGGTTCTTCATTGTTTGTTGGCCAGATCTTATCACACTGCACGGCCATTGCTCTCACCATTTTGCACTACTGGCGTTTGTTCTCGTGAAGACCAACTTGGTGTTGAGCTCAAATGTAACTTGGTTATTGTTGAGCTGGGCACCAATTCTAATATGTCCATTTCCTCTTTGGCACCTCTCACTTTTAGCTGTAGGACAGTTAATATCCCAAGTTATGACATATCTTAGTTGTAGATTGGTTTGTCCTTGGTCATCATCTTGCTCTTATTTTCTCCTTTTGTAAAAGCTACTTTTTTTTATATATAATTTAGATTTTCGCCAATTTATTCGAAAAACTGAAACCCTGAGCCTCATTGAAACCTAACTAAGCGAAACTAGGTGGGAAAAGCTTAAGAAGAGAAATATAAGTATCCAACCTAAAACGTCAAGCTAGTATATCTAACAAAAACCATTACATGCGAAATCACCAGCTGTAAAACATACTAGATAATCTCCTTTTTTCATCATAAAACTGTAGCACCATGCCAGATCACTCCAGCTCCGATATTGTCACCCTTCTCATCAAAAGCACCATCATCATATTGCCACCACACAAATGACAGAATGTCCTCATCTTTACAAACGAAAATGAAAAGCCTCTGCTTGTAGTATCAGAGTAGGAACATACATAGCAAACATGAATAGCAGTACCACGTACCTCACACTCACACAACCTTCAACCTAGATGCTCTAATACCACAAACAATCCAGGCTGAGCAACGAACATATCATAATCTATCGGGAAATCCTGCCACCAAATTTTAATCCTATTATATATTTCTTTCTTAGTATGATTCACCATGATTTCAGGAAGAAACACACATTCTTTGAAGATCACATCGTTCCTCCCTCTCCATATATTCCAGATCGCATAGAAGAAGATACTCATCTAGACCTTACGAACTCTCTTCTTCATACTTGTATCCATACACATACACAGTGATGCATAGCACACTCCTTCCGGTGGTTGTGTGGGGGACTCGACTCTTATGTCCCACCAACAGAACAAGCTAGCCCAAAGTATCAAGAATTTCCTGCAAGAAAAGAAAAGATGCTCTTTTGTTTCCACTACTCTACCACACAGAGCACAATAACTCTCACCCAAAACGATCATATCCCGTTCTAGCATCATGTCTCTTGTGTTCTGCCAGCAACTTGGGGTTCGTCACCCACTATAATACGAGCCATCTCTTTAACTTCATAATTTTCAGGTCGGATCCCTTTCCATATTATCTTATCGCAAGCTACTTTTGTTTTTATGTACCAAAAACTCTATAGATGAGCATAATGAGGAACTTATCAAATTCAAAAGGGAAAAGTGTGGTTTAAGTGCTTTTAGACATAAAATATAAGAGAAATATTATAAAAATCATGGTCACATAAACCACTTATCACTCCACATTCGTAGCATCACAAAAGGTTAAGTGTGGCTAAACTTGACTGTCTCCTTTAAACTTTTGGAACATTAACACATATACACCTAAGTAACTGTAGATGAAAATGGATATAGGCCATGTGTGTATCTTCTCATCGATTGCTTATCACGACTCTTGGAGGTAGAAGGGTCATATGTTCCCCTGAATTTGACAATTCTTCTGGTTGTGCACCCCTAGTAGTATCGCCCAGATGATCTTGTGCTCCTCATCAAGACGGGAGTGTTACTAAATAAGTGCCAAAAAAAGCTCCGCGTGTTTAGTGCACAAGAGCTACAAATAGTGTTTGCTTGAAGGTTGATGTCTGCCTAAGAAACGTAATAGCACTTTGTTCTTGTTTGTGTTCATCTTCACGAGTAAGCTTCCTATCAATGAAGATTGTCAACTAAAAAGCTTAGATACCACTTGTTGAACCGTTGATGCTCACGTAGTGTGTTTAGGTTGTTAGACTTGTACGCACTCTATCTGGATGGAATGAATATAGCACAAACAATACAATACGAATACAATGAAAAACTTTATTAATAAACTTTGTGGAAGTTACAACAAAGTATCTCACACTTGAGATTAAGGAGATACTATACTTAACACCCACACTATCTTTTTAAATAAAATGAATTATTACAAACTTTATGATTAAGTGTGTAAGCTCTCAATAGCAAGAGTAATGATTATTGCTCTCAATGGAAGATAAGTCTCTTATAGTGTCTTTTTTTCTTAATATAGGAAGTATTGAATTTGGAAAGCATAATTGAAGATGTCCTATAATGTTCATTATACAGCTGAGCCAAACATAGTCAGATTCCAATATTTTCACCCTCAACCGAGTGAATGGAACATTAGGCTTGGGCTTTTGCTTGAGGCCAAAGGCGAAGACAATATGCGGGTTTGAAGGTGTAAAACACCCCTAACTTTGTCAATTGCATAAAATTATAATGAAAAAAATTTAGTAAATTTCACAAAATGCCCCTAGCCCCCCCAATAATATGTATTTTTGTCTATGTTCCCTCTAATTCTATGTAATTTTGTTCATGCCCTCCAACCTCTAATTTATAAACATTGTGGCTTGGTGAGCAATCACTCTTAGGTTTAAACTTCAAAAAATAAAATAAAATATATCTATAGTGTTACAAACTTTGGTGGCGGAAGGTGGTAGAATTCTCGACCAGTTTGATTTTGCGTTCTTATAATTATGAATTTGGTGATACGTCTTCATCTAACCTTTTATTGACAGACTATGTATCGTTGACAAACTTTGGTGGCAGAAGGTCTCGACTAGTTTGGTTTCGTGTTACAATAAGTTTGAAATCTAGTGGCACCTCCTCATCTAAGTTTCTGCTAACAGATGGATGTAGACAAACTTTTATTACTTAGGCCCCGTTCTGGGAAGAGATGAAGTTTGCAGCTATAGATCACTTTTAGTCGGGCCCACCAAATAGATGATGGAGATTCATCTCCTATTTAGATCAGACGCTCCTTACACTAGTGTTTCAGTTTTAGAATTTTAATCCCGTAGGTCCCACACTCCTCATCTCTTTCCAGAACGGGGCCTTAGTCCAACCTTGGACATGTGGAGGATGAAATAGAATCATTTGATTTCAAGTTTGAATCCTTCAATCTTCACCTTCTCATTTTAACATGTCACACAAGGCTTAACCTTACGTACTTTTTTCGCCCTGCCTGGTTTACAGGCGTTGTGAGTTTACCCAGAAGCACTAAAAAAGTAGTGGTTTCAGATTCTCACATGTAGCTCCTTACATTTTTGCAAACAAACTCAGATCTACACACAGAGCCATCTTCATGGGGAGAATATTTAAGTGTACCATCACAGGTATACTGTAACACCCCCAAACACTGGCCTAGGAGTTAGGGGTATTACACGCCGCGTATTATTACATAATAACGCAAGGCTCTACTACTCAAACACAAATAAACAAATAAAGGCCCAAAACAGAACACTTAAATAAAGTGTAAACAGAGCGATGTCGTAACATCCCAGAAGTTATTACAAAATCCACCAAACGAATATCAAGAAGCGGAAACTAAATGAAAAGGCCCAAAGGCTCAAATCCAAATACAAAGTCTCCAAAGAATCGAAATAACAAATAAGCTAAACTCCAGAAGCTGAGGGTAGACGATCCTCGCTAATCAATCTGCAATGTTAGATAAAGTAGGGGAATGAGCAAACAACTATGCCCAGTAGATGACAAACTTCATCAACCAGCATGCTCAAAACATTTTACAGAACCTTATCAAATCAGAAGGAATAGACGGAATCCATAAGCATGTCAGAAAGCAGAAGCAGAAGTCCTTACAATAGAGGACTAAACAGAGTCAGAAGCAGACAGAAGCGGAAAACAGAGCGGGACACTAGTTGATCACAGCATACAGACAGAACAAGCAACTAGCTCGTGAACAGAACGAGGAAACCTCACTCGTAAACAGAACAGGTGAAACACCCGTGAACAGAACGGGGAACATCACCCGTGAACAGAAGGATCCTACATAGCGCGCTACGAGACAGCGAGACCAGCCATCCAAAGGTTCAGATACAAAGATAACTAGGTCCCAAAACAGAAGCTTAAATACAGATAAGCATATGTGCACCAAAGGCACCAGAAAGCCCATAGATAGCTTGGAAATCAGAAGGAGAATCCAACCCCGCAAATGGAAGTCAAAACGGAGCTCAAACGAGCAAGTTATGGTCAAAACAGAGTCATGTCCGAACTTGTGTCCGGACGTCAATGTTCGGACACAAGTCGAACCTCAAAACAGAAGCAGAGACAGAGGTGTCCGAACATCCAAGTTCGGACTGATGTTCGGACGTTTTCACGGAAAACCAATACGTGTAGTGTCCGAGCTTGTGTCCGGACATCAATGTTCGGACACAAGTCGAAGCAAAATCAGAGGAATGAGGAAGGGGTGTCCGAACTTATGTCCGGACTTACAAGTTCGGACACCATTCAAGACTTGTAAGCCGGACTCGTCCTCGCACCCCGTCCGAACATCGAAGCTCGGACGGAAGTTCGGACACGTCAAAAAGTTCAGAAATTCAAAGCGCAGAAGGGCATGTCCGAACTTCCAAGGTCGGACGGAAGTTCGGACACGCCGAAAGACTCATAAAACAGAGGCAATTTTCACACAAACAGAGGCATCAAAACAATGTCAAAACATTATAGGTTTTCAGAAAACAACCTTGGGGGTTTGTAAACATTAAAACGGCGTTACACAGACGGTTCACCAACACAATTCACAATTCAAAGACAGAACGCATTCAGAATTCAGAACCGGAACAAAACTCCCCAAGGCTGAACACACTAGCCGAATCCATAAGCCACCTACCTCGATAATCAGCAAACGAAACCAATCTGAACAGCAGAGACGAAACCCCACGGTCTGAAGCAGCAGAAATCCCGAATCCGAAACAAAGCAGTCGACCACGTCACAGCAAGATAAACCAAAAGAAATTCTAGAATTCTGAACAACCATAAACGCAGAACAATGCCAATTCAGAAACGCAAACCTAACCCTGAAACTGAAACTGCAGTTCGAAACTGAAATGCCATTCTCACCTGAATTCCGACCACGCACTCGCAAAGAACACCGATCACAGCCGAAATCAACAACGGAACAGACAGTATCTGATTCCTTGTCAGATTACTGAAGATGAATCAGAAAAGAAAGGTCTTAGAAACCGGAGAATTGAAGAACGATAACTCAGCAGCTTACCTAGATCAGCACCGGACTTCACAACGGAGAAGAATTCGACAGCAGAGCCCGAATGGCAGAAATACCAACAGCAGAACTTGGCTGATTGGAAAGAACAGGAACTTTGGAAAGAGAGGAGAAGGAAGGAGCGTAGCGGCGGTTTTCAAACTGAGGAGCAGTGAGGGGATTAATGACTGACGTGAGAACGTGATTAGAAGATAGGGAATTAAGAGGAAGGAAATAAATTAATAGAGAGAATTAATATGAAATTAACCTCACCAGAAAATAGAACGGATGGGGAAAAAGACCTCTTCGTCCCCGGCTTCTTTAATAAGGACTTCCATGTCCTAAATTCAGAATGAACCAACTTAACGTAACATGAAACGGAAAAAAAACTACAACGAAACTTTGGGCTATAACATCACTTCCCCCTTAAAAGAATTTCGTTCTCGAAATTAAAACTTACCTACTGCTCGAAAAGGGCGGGAAACTTAGAGCGCACTTCGCTTTCGACCTCCCAGGTCGCTTCCTCCTCTGACTGACCCGACCACTGCACCTTCACCAAGGGCATGGTCTTACTCCTGAGCTTACGAACATCTCGAGCTAGGATCCTCGAAGGAACTGCCTCAAACGTGAAGTCCTCCCTCAACTGAAGCGGACTGAAGTCAATCACATGCGACGGGTCCGGAATATACTTCCTCAGCATGGACACGTGGAACACATTGTGAACACCGGCCAACGACGGTGGCAAAGCTAAGCGGTAGGCAACCGGTCCGATCCTCTCCAGGATCTCAAAAGGACCCACAAAGCGAGGGCTAAGCTTGCCTCTCTTCCCAAACCGAACAACTCCACGAACTGGAGAAACCTTCAGATACACATGGTCGCCCACCTCAAACTCTAGAGGTCGTCTCCTCTGATCGGCGTAGCTCTTCTGACGACTCCGAGCCACAAGCAAGCGCTCTCTAATAGACTGAATCTTAGCAACCGCATCCTCAACTAAGTCCGGACCAACAACTGCTCTCTCCTTCAGATCATCCCAACAGATGAGTGATCTGCACCTCCGGCCATACAAAGCCTCAAACGGGGCCATCCCGATACTAGTCTGAAAGCTGTTATTATAAGCGAACTCGATCAATGCAACATGCTGATCCCAGCTGCCTCCAAAGTCAAGCACGCATGCTCTGAGCATGTCCTCAAGGACCTGATTCGTCCTCTCTGTCTGTCCGTCTGACTGAGGATGATACGCTGAGCTGAAAGACAACTTCGTCCCTAAAGCCTGATGCAAACTCTGCCAAAATCTGGAAACGAAGCGCGGGTCTCTGTCAGACACAATCGAAGCAGGAACTCCATGAAGGCGCATTATCTCATCCATGTACAACTGAGCCAAACGATGCAAATTGAAAGTCTTCCTGACAGGCAAGAAGTGAGCGCTCTTCGTGAGCCGGTCCACAATGACCCAAACTGCATCAAAACCCCTCAGAGTCTTAGGCAGTCCCATAACGAAGTCCATACCGACGCTCTCCCACTTCCACTCCGGAACGGGAAGAGGCTGAAGCAAACCAGCTGGTCTCTGATGCTCGGCTTTGACCTGCTGACAGTCCGACATCTGGATACAAGTCTGAAATGTCCCTCTCATATTGCTCCACCAGAATGTCTCACGTAGGTCCCGGTACATCTTCACACCTCCTGGGTGTACCGAGTACGGAGCTCCATGAGCCTCCTGCATGATCTCCCGCCTCAAAGCGTCATCTGCAGGCACACAAACACGGTCTCTGAACCTCAGGCAGCCATCCTCTGAAACTCTGAACTCAGACTCCTGACCAGCAGACAAACTCTCTCTGATCTTACACAAACTGACATCGAGCTCCTGGCTGGCCTTGATCCGGTCGATCAAGGTAGGCTGAATCTGCAACGCTGCCAACATCCCAGACCTCTCAGGACGGACAACCCAGACACCCATACGCTGCAACTCGAGAGCAGACCTCTGCACACCAGACAAAGCACAAACGGTCCCAGACGGACCCCTCCTACTGAGCGCATCAGCCACAACGTTCGCTCTACCAGGATGGTAGAGGATCTCCAAATCATAATATAGTAACTCTAGCCACCTCCTCTGCCTCAAGTTCAACTCCTTCTGAGTGAACAGATACTTGAGGCTCTTGTGGTCCGTATACACCTTGCACGCTACTCCATACAGGTAGTGCCTCCAAATCTTCAAAGCGAACACTACAACAGCTAACTCCAGATCGTGGGTCGGATAGTTCTTCTCATATGGCTTCAACTGACGAGAGCCATATGCTACTACCTTCCCATGCTGCATCAGCACACACCCAAGTCCCTTATGGGACGCATCACAGAACACCTCTAGACCCTCGGTCCCCTCTGGAAGAGTCAGAATCGGCGCAAATGTCAACCTCTTCTTCAACTCCTGAAAACACTACTCACAGGCCTCACTCCACTCAAACTTCACATCCTTCTGCAGTAGACGAGTCAACGGAATCACCAACTTGGAGAAGCCCTCCACAAACTTACGATAGTAGCCCGCTAGTCCAAGGAAGCTACGGATATCTCCAACATTAGTAGGCCTGGCCCACTCAGTAATAGCTCGAATCTTCTCCGGGTCCACGGAGATACCATCCTTAGAGACGACATGTCCCAAGAACACCACCTGATCCAACCAGAACTCACACTTCTTCAGCTTCGCGTACAGCTCCTTCTCCCTCAGAGTCTGGAGAACGGTCCTCAAATGCTCCTCGTGCTCCTCAGCACTCTTGGAATACACCAAGATATCATCAATAAATACCACGATGAACTGGTCTAGAAAGGGCTTGAACACCCGGTTTATCATATCCATAACCACAGAAGGCGCATTCGTCAGACCGAATGGCATCACTAGGAACTCGTAATGTCCATAACGAGTCCTGAAGGCGGATTTAGGCACATCATCTGCCTTAATCCTCAGCTGATGATAACCGGACCTCAGGTCGATCTTCGAAAACACCTTAGCTCCTGCTAACTGGTCGAACAAGTCATCTATGCGCGGGAGAGGATACCTATTCTTAATGGTAACCTTGTTGAGCTCCATGTAGTCAATGCACAAACGCATGCTACTGTCCTTCTTCTTAACAAATAACACTGGCGCTCCCCAAGGCGACACACTGGGGTGAATGAAGCCCTTATCCAGCAGCTCCTGCAACTGGACTTTCAACTCCTTGAGCTCAACAGGCGCCATACGGTATGGGGCCTTAGAAATCGGCTGAGTCTCAGGTGCGAGCTCGATCGAGAACTCCACCTCTCTGACAGGGGGAAGCCCAGGTACATCGTCCTGGAACACATCGGGAAAGTCTCTGACCACTGGAATCTCCTCCAACTTCGCATCCTTGCGAACCTCAGGGATGTAGCACAGATATCCCTGGCATCCTTTCCTCAGAAAGCGAAACGCCTGCATAGCTGATATGACTGGCGGCGAGCACGGGAGTCCATTCCCTGCTACAACTAGTCGGGGCTGACCCGGCTCCTCAAAAGTGACTCTCGAAGCAGCACAGTCAATGTGGGCATGGTGCGCAGCAAGCCAATCCATGCCCAAAATCACATCAAAATTTGTCATCTCCATCGGGATGAGGTTAGCACACAGAGTCCTATCTCTGACTAACACAGGACTATCCTTACAAACAGAATTCAGAAGCATAGAAGAGTCCCTAACTAATGGACTATGCACACACAGCTCAACACCCAGAGGCACAACAGGCAAACCGAGCTCACCCACCAACTCAGCAGAAATAAAAGAGTGGGTGGCTCCAGAGTCAAACAAACAGAAAATAGAACGAGAAGACAGCTGGAGAATATCTGTGACTACTCTGTCAGTCGATCGGTCTCTCTCTCCAGCCATCGCGTACACTCTAGCCTGGCCCTGGGGCTTCTTCTGCTCAGCCCGGTCTCGATCTCTGGACCCTGAAGCAGACTCAACAGCTCTACCTCCAGAGCTACCTCTGCTCCTCTCAGCCTGAGGGCAATCAGCAATCCGGTGGTCCAAGGAGCCGCACTTGAAGCAGGCTCCTGACTTCCTATAGCAGTCCTGACCTCTGTGAAACTTGCCGCAGACCCGGCACTTCGGAACGGGAACTGACGAAGTCGAACCGCCTCTATCTCGTGAACGGTCTCCAGAGCGGTCTCCAGCTCGATCTCCAGTAGACTGCTTCTTCTGAGAAGCAGACTGATCTCTCCTATCACCCTCATCGGACCTCTGCTTCCTCTTCTGGTCCTTCCCTCCGGACTGGCGACTCCTCAGATCAGCCTCTACCAACAGGGCGACATCAGCAACGTCCCTGAAGGTCTTGTGACGCAGGGGCGTCACAGCAGAACGGATATCTGGCCTCAAGCCGCTCTCAAACTTCCTGGCCTTCCTATGCTCGTCTGGCTCAGGTGCAAACTTAGACAGAATGATGAACTTACGAACATACTCCTCCACGCTCGTATCCCGACCCTGGCGTAGTCGGTTATACTCCAGAATGCGCTGATCCTTATATACGTCAGGGTAAAATTGCTTGTTGAACTCCCCAGTGAACTGCTCCCACGTCCAAGGCTGTGGGAACTTCCCCATAACTGGCCTCCACCACTCCTTGGCTTCGGCCTTGAACAGAAAGGTGGCGAAGTCCACCGTCTGCTCCTCCTCAGAGCCCATCACACGCAGTAAATCCTCCACCTCTGATAGCCAATGACTGGCCTCCTGGGGTCTCCAGCCCCATCGAAAGACGGCGGCTTCAGCTTCATGAATTCCTGAAGCGCTTTCACATTCCTTCCTCCAGCATCAGCCCCAGCTGGGCCTGCTCCGCCAGCTGGTCCTCCTCCAACTGGTCCACCCCCTGCAGCCATGGTCTGCATGAGCTGCGTCATAAACTGCTGAACAGCATCAGCAACACTTCCTGGAGGGTTCGTTGCTCTTCTTGGCGGCATTCTGAAAGTCAAACAGCAAGCAATTAAGCTCAGACACTAGCACTGCCATTTCTGACTGACTGGCTAACTTAAAATCCCAGCAGATTATAACCCAGAGCTCTGATACCACTAAATGTAACACCCCCAAACACTGGCCTAGGAGTTAGGGGTATTACACGCCGCGTATTATTACATAATAACGCAAGGCTCTACTACTCAAACACAAATAAACAAATAAAGGCCCAAAACAGAACACTTAAATAAAGTGTAAACAGAGCGATGTCGTAACATCCCAGAAGTTATTACAAAATCCACCAAACGAATATCAAGAAGCGGAAACTAAATGAAAAGGCCCAAAGGCTCAAATCCAAATACAAAGTCTCCAAAGAATCGAAATAACAAATAAGCTAAACTCCAGAAGCTGAGGGTAGACGATCCTCGCTAATCAATCTGCAATGTTAGATAAAGTAGGGGAATGAGCAAACAACTTGCCCAGTAGATGACAAACTTCATCAACCAGCATGCTCAAAACATTTTACAGAACCTTATCAAATCAGAAGGAATAGAGGAATCCATAAGCATGTCAGAGAAAGCAGAAGCAGAAGTCCTTACAATAGAGGACTAAACAGAGTCAGAAGCAGACAGAAGCGGAAAACAGAGCGGGACACTAGTTGATCACAGCATACAGACAGAACAAGCAACTAGCTCGTGAACAGAAAGGAAACCTCACTCGTAAACAGAACAGGTGAAACACCGTGAACAGAACGGGAACATCACCCGTGAACAGAAGGATCCTACATAGCGCGCTACGAGACAGCGAGACCAGCCATCCAAAGGTTCAGATACAAAGATAACTAGGTCCCAAAACAGAAGCTTAAATACAGATAAGCATATGTGCACCAAAGACACCAGAAAGCCCATAGATAGCTTGGAAATCAGAAGGAGAATCCAACCCCGCAAATGGAAGTCAAAACGGAGCTCAAACAAGCAAGTTATGGTCAAAACAGAGTCATGTCCGAAACTTGTGTCGGACGTCAATGTTCGGACACAAGTCGAACCTCAAAACAGAAGCAGAGACATAGGTGTCCGAACATCCAAGTTCGGACTGATGTTCGGACGTTTTCACGGAAAACCAATACGTGTAGTGTCCGAGCTTGTGTCCGGACATCAATGTTCGGACACAAGTCGAAGCAAAATCAGAGGAATGAGGAAGGGGTGTCCGAACTTATGTCCGGACTTACAAGTTCGGACACCATTCGAGACTTGTAAGCCGGACTCGTCCTCGCACCCCGTCCGAACATCGAAGCTCGGACGGAAGTTCGGACACGTCAAA
This sequence comes from Limonium bicolor, assembly GCA_023374045.1. Lineage (NCBI taxonomy): Eukaryota > Viridiplantae > Streptophyta > Magnoliopsida > Caryophyllales > Plumbaginaceae > Limonium > Limonium bicolor. The sequence goes on along the minus strand of CM041780.1, from coordinate 231,004,599 downwards.
AAGTTCAGAAATTCAAAGCGCAGAAGGGCATGTCCGAACTTCCAAGGTCGGACGGAAGTTCGGACACGCCGAAAGACTCAGAAAACAGAGGCGATTTTCACACAAACAGAGGCATCAAAACAATGTCAAAACATTATAGGTTTTCAGAAACAACCTTGGGGGTTTGTAAACATTAAAACGGCGTTACACAGACGGTTCACCAACACAATTCACAATTCAAAGACAGAACGCATTCAGAATTCAGAACCGGAACAAAAACTCCCCAAGGCTGAAACACTAGCCGAATCCATAAGCCACCTACCTCGATAATCAGCAAACGAAACCAATCTGAACAGTAGAGACGAAACCCCACGGTCTGAAGCAGCAGAAATCCCGAATCCGAAACAAAGCAGTCGACCACGTCACAGCAAGATAAACCAAAAGAAATTCTAGAATTCTGACAACCATAAACACAGAACAATGCCAATTCAGAAACGCAAACCTAACCCTGAAACTGAAACTGCAGTTCGAAACTGAAATGCCATTTCACCTGAATTCTGACCACGCACTCGCAGAGAACACCGATCACAGCCGAAATCAACAACGGAACGGACAGTATCTGATTCCTTGTCAGATTACCGAAGATGAATCAGAAAGAAAGGTCTTAGAAACCGGAGAGAATGAAGAATGATAACTCAGCAGCTTACCTAGATCAGCACCGGACTTCACAACGGAGAAGAATTCGACAGCAGAGCCCGAATGGCAGAAATACCAACAGCAGAACTTGGCTGATTGGAAAGAACAGGAACTTTGGAAAGAGAGGAGAAGGAAGGAGCGTAGCGGCGGTTTTCAAACTGAGGAGCAGTGAGGGGATTAATGACTGACGTGAGAACATGATTAGAAGATAGGGAATTAAGAGGAAGGAAATAAATTAATAGAGAGAATTAATATGAAATTAACCTCACCAGAAAATAGAACGGATGGGGAAAAAGACCTCTTCATCCCCGGCTTCTTTAATAAGGACTTCCATGTCCTAAATTCAGAATGAACCAACTTAACATAACATGAAACGGAAAAAAAAACTACAACGAAACTTTGGTTTATAACATATACTCTATTCTTTTACAAAACTGATGCTAGTTGTCAGCTAAAATTTAAAAAAAATAAAAAAAATCGATATGACAACTGATGTCAATTATAGAGAAAAATAAAATGATAAAAAAAAAAACTAGTTTCCATAAACCTACAAAAAAATGGGACCTATAGTATAAATTTATAATAACTTTTTAATTCAAGTGTAGTTACTGAAATGGGTTTCGAGTATAATTCTTACTAAAAATATAAAAGTAAAGATAAAAATAAAGATTAAATAATTAAATAAACAGGTAGAAGATAAAAACATTATCATCCCTATCCAACAACCCAATCAAACAGTTGCATATAAGAAGCACCACGTCATAGTCAAACAAGCGTCGGACTCCTGAGTTGTCGTCCATCAGAATTGGAAAGCAGGCATTATCTAGGAAGGGGGGGAGAGAGCAATAGCAGTTTCATGGCTTCACTTCACTACTTAGAGACATTACCACCGCTAATCCAAATGCGTACACTTTGTTAGAATGGCATGCATTGTATATGCAGGCTCCTCTTGGCTTCGGGATCAGAGCCGCAGCAAAACATTTGGTTAGCTCCATCCGTAGGACAGAATTAAGCAATTAATAGACAATTGTTAGGTCCTGTCAACTACTAATTTTGGATATTTAGTAGAAACCTACTAATTTTAGAAATTGAGAAATTATCTACTGCTTGAAAATGTCCCCAATCGAGCTCACTACCTCAGTCCCACCCAGTTTATCCTTTTTTTTTTTTACATATTTTTCCACATCTTATAGTTATTACAATAGTAAACAGGACAATATATTTTTAGAAGAAAAAGTCAACATAAGAATATATAAATCGATTTCAAAGACAATAAACCACCAAAATTTTCCAAAATGATATAACCAGCAAGCTTCTTAAGGACGTACAATAGCCAATCTGAACTAAAACTGGGGCAAGTCTCAAGAGTCTTCTCATGACTAAAAAAGATCATAAACAAAAACCAGTGAAAGGATCACTTCTAAGAAAACTAATCCTCCTCCTCAGCCTCATTCTCAGCAATGTTGAAGTATCTCAGCTCGTAAACATTACGGTCCTTGTCGGACGCAATCACACGGAGCCAATCCCTAACATTATGCTTCTTCAAATACTTCTTGGTCAAGTACTTGAGGTATCTGTAGATTAAACAACAAAATCAACTAATGCACACTAAACCAGGATGCATTCTAATTGACAAGTTAATAAATGGTGGCACAGCCAAGAACCAACTAAGTATATTTTCTAGAGCAAATAGACAGCTCATTAATAGAAATCGTGAAGATAATCTCTCAGTAATCAAGTTATCGCAATACACAAAACAGGGACCCTGGATCTACATTAGCAAATTACAGGAACCGACTGTTTCTGACAATGCTTTTAGACATTTGAGCTTATAAAGATGGACACTTCGCTGTTCACTGCTCCAAGACATTAAACAATCAAGAAAATCTCTGTCCAGATCGAATTCCGCACTCAGCTATTCTTTCTGAAAAAGGGGACGGTCACCAGTGGCACTTTCTCTCTGATGAGAATTTCGAACCAAATTTTTTTAACTAAAATTGCACGAAGCAATTACATCTAAACACGTCGACAAAGTATGCGAACATCTATACGCACGCGCATAGGTAGATGAGATAGAGAAGAGAGGAGATACCGTTTCGAGAAGTTGCTGTCGGAGGTAACAGAGACCTTATTCTTCTCACGAGTAACCACGACACTGTCGCCAAGAGCGCCAGCTTTACCGCCAACCTTAATCCTCTCCTGAAGGAACTTCTCCAGTGATGCGATGTCCATAATCTTATCTTCCACAGGCTTGGAGCAATCGATTGTGAAGGTCGAGGCCTTCTTCTTCCCGCCCTTGGCTCCTCCAGCGGTTCTACTCATTTTCGCTATTCGATTTCCTAATACGGGGAAACAGAGAGAGGAATGAAGATCGCCAAAAACAAGAGACGGCAACTAGGGTTTACGAGGAGGTAAAAGAGGCGAATGGAGAGTCCAGGAAACGAGTATACGAGTATCTCTCTTGGGCGCGATAAGTTGGGCTACGTTTACGCCTCATCCAAAGTGGTTTTGGGCTTTCATTTTGGGCTATTATTAAGGCCATAAATACTTGCGACTCAACTGTTGAGACAATTTTGCTTTTTTGAAAAAGAAGAAAACTGTCGACCTATTTTTCTTTCAGTAAGAAACATATGCTATTCTATGAGTAAATACCTTTTTTGTTCTTTTACTTAAACTTGCTGCTACATATTCACTTTAAAAAACATCAGTACCATCACCCATATTACAGGATCTAGCTAGCTTAATCGGGATGTCCTCTCCTATCCATTATTTGAAGGAGTTAGAACTATTGAACATATAAGAAACCATCATAACAGAAAAAATTAACACCGAATTGTCAAAGGTACACTTAACAAATTCAAAATAAGAAGACAAAAGATATATTTGCTCAAGATTAGAGTGACTGATGTCACTAAACTTATGTCTGACCAGCTGCGGCAAGAAATTGTACAACTTTTCATTTATGAGATCTAACTCTACTTCATTGTATCCAGCTCGCTTCAATCCAGAAACTGTCCCTTGAATTTCTGCTCCCAATAAAGAACATGAATCTCTCAGCATCTTGTTAAAAGCCAGCACCATGTTGTTGTTTGCATCTTGGATTATTCCAGCCAGAAACAATGGCTTACCTCTTCTTTTCTTGATACAACAATTGATTTTTATATGTCCCTGCATAGGAGGAGTTCACTCATAATCAACCAGAGAAGGAGGTGTTGTTGAGGCCAAAGCAATGTTATAATTTTTAGTGAAAGCATGGTTTGATTCGAGAAGGGGCAGTCAGTAGAGAGAGACTGGTTATGCCTCACACTGTTTTTAGCATTATATATTACCCACATAATGTTAAAAATCTTCTCCAGCTTATCAATTGGCCATCTATCCATATTTAAATAAAGCCAGTCATGTATACTATTATCTCAAGTTGGAACATTAGTATTAAGATCAAGAATGTCATCCCATTGACTTTGAACCATCATACACATAAAGAAAGTATGAAACATAGTATCTGGTTTCCCAGAGACAAAACACTTTGGAGACCCCCCCCCCCCCCCCCACACCATTCTCTTTGCTAGGTTCGCCATACAAGGGACACTGTTATTTAGGAATTTCCAATGTAACAATTTAGCTCTAGGACTGTATTTGAGCTTGGGTATCTTATCTTTGAAAAGGGAGTTATTTGTACTCCTAGAAGACTGATCCCCCCCCCCCCCCTCTCCACTTCAGAAACTAGGATGTAGGCTGATTTAACATAAAAAAATACCATCCTTTGTAGCCTGCCAAACCCAAGTATCTTTTTGCTTACAATCAAAGGAGATTTTTCTTATTTCTTGAATGTCAATATCCCACACTTTCTAGTTTAGAAGCTGGTGATTCCATTGATTAGACTCAGGATTAATGAAATGATCAACTGTAACATTTGCCTCATCAGAGGGGGCAATAGAAAAGAGCTCAAAGGAATAAGGGCGAGGGACCTAAGAAGATTTGCAAAAGAAGATATCTTTTCCATCGCCAATTTTTCTTCTATATCCCTTCTGTAATAAAGCCAAATAAGAGATAATGGAAGCCATAGAGGACTAGCATGATGTCCTTTTGTTGCTTGAAATTATCAGTTTTTGGGCAATATAAGCCTTTGAGGGTGAGAGCAACTAAGGAGTTACTAGCATACAGAAGGTTCCAAGCCTGCTTTGCTAGCAGAGCTCTGTTGAAAAGAGCAGCAAATTTAAAACCTATACCTCCATTTTCCACCAGTTTACACAAATTCCTTCCACTTAACCCAATGCAAACTTTTGTCATCACTAGTTCCTCCCCAGCAAAAAGAGGCCAGAATGAAATTTATCTTTGAGAACATTCTTTGGAAGGAGGGAAAAGGGACATAGAGTATGTTGGAATGGCTTGCAGAACACTAGACACCAGAACAGACCTAGCAGCTTGAGACATTGGTCTTCCCCAACTCTTAACTCTTTTTTCAATAGCCTCTAAGATGTAACTGAAGAATTGAGTCTTGTTTCTTCCCATTGCCAACGGAAGACCTAAGTACTTCTTGAAATGAGAGGTTTTTTGATATCCTAGAATACTACAAATCAAGTTTTTATTCTAAATATTTAACTTTTTATAAAAAAACACCTATGATTTGTTAGATTAATCACATACTCAGAAGAAACTAGGAAGGAGCTCAAAGTTTCTTTTAGGTGGACCACGTTTTTCTCAGAGCTTTCTCCACAAAACATGATGTCATCTATAAAAGCAAGATGAGAATTTTGGGACCTGTTTGTGAGAGCTTTACTCCTTTAAAGTCACATATAGATTCAGTTGATTCGATGACACTAGATAAAGATTCTTGAGTCAAGATAAAGAGAAAGATAGATAAAGAATCCCCCTGTCTAATGCCTTTTGTTAGACTGAAAAGCTGACCTGCCGCCCCATTGATTAAAATTGAACATTGAATGGAAGACACACAATTCATAACATGCCTAGACCAGTTAGGAGGAAATCTGATAACTTCTATTATCTCTTTTATGAAACCCCATTCTAGCATGTCATAGACTTTACTAAGATCAATTTTTAATTCAAAGTTTTCTCTTTTCTTGGCCTGACTTCTAGACAGACTAAGCATTACTTCTGTGGCTATAATGATGTTATCAGTTAACACTCTCCCTTTCACAAATCCTGACTAGCTTTGAGAAATGATAGAGGGAAGGATATCCTAAATTCTAGTAGCCAAGACCTTTGAAGTAATTTGTAAATGAAATCACATAATGCAATTGACCTAAAATCTCTAATATTGACATCACTAGAGACTTAAGGATCAAGAGCAATAAAGTATTGATTGAGAGAGCTAGTGATAGGGGTAACCTTGTAGAACGTCTGTTAATGTTATTTTGATCGGCAAACTCAGTTTCATACTGACAAGCACAAAAAGACCAATACCAGAAGACGCGGTCAGTCCTAAACCGAGAGAGCAAAGAAAGAAGATAGAAGATATTAAGTAAGATTTTATCTATCTGTTAAAGATAAATAAAATCTTCGACGATGACTTGTAACTTAAAACTCGATATCTATAAAACAAGTTGAGAGACTAGGGTTAAAGGTTAAGGTTTTACGGATTAGAAAAACCGAGTGGGAAACACGGGAAACAAGATGGAGTCTTATGTGAAGCGATTTACAGCATTGTAATATCGATCTGGGTTTATGATCTGAAGTTATCCACGGGGTAGAACTTCAGGTGCTAGGAATTAAGGGATAGATGTTTCTAAACGTGATCTGAGTAATTGTACTCGTGAGAACATAAGGAAGTGCAGGTTGTACGTGCTTTACTTGTATCAGGTGTGATACGTGTTTTATGTGAAAGTCAGTTAAGTTCTTCGGTTATTCCTGTTCTCTGTTCTTCGTCAGTCGTATACTAAGGCGCATTATACACTGCGGTAGGATTCACAATTGGTATCAGAGCAAGGTTACCCTCACTTCGAAGAAACTTCTTCAGGGTAGATCGAGATGAATTCCTACAGCGTTAAGCCTCCAAAGTTGACGAAGTTCAACTACACCAGCTGGTGTGAACAGATGGAAGATCAACTGATATCCATCGATCTACAATTGTGGGACGTAGTCACTGATGGCGACCTAAAACCCAAGTTCGAGGAGAACGGAGTTACCAAGGAGAAACCTAAGGCTAGCTGGAGTGAAAACGACAACAAGATGATCAGTAAGAACAGACAAGCACGAAGGATCATAATGTCATCGTTGTCAGACTCAGACCAACAAAAGGTGTTGGGATTGCGCACCGCTAAAGAGTATGGGAATTCCTTAAAACCGCATATGCGGGAACTGATTCGGTGAAAAAGGCTAAAGGAAAGCAGCTTAAAAGACAGCTTGATAACTTCAAGATGTCAGACGGTGAGACCATATCTGAGACACTGGAGAGATTTGACAAGATTTTGTGTGAGCTCAAGGCTGTCGGGGTAACTCTTGACAATGATGTGGTGAATGAGAGATTTCTGGATAGTCTCGATAAAGACTGGCTGAACTTTGCCACATTGTTGGAGACCACGAAGGATTTGTCAAAATTGTCTTTTGAAGAGATGGGCTCAGAACTGACTTTACGAGGGAAAGATGAGAGGGGAACTGGCAATTCCAGGTGTGAACAAGGACCTGGCACTGAAGGCCAAGAAAGTATCAAATGAAAAGAGAAGGAAAGTGAGAATACTGATGAGGATGAGGAGATTACCATGATCGCCAACGGAATTAGGAAAATATTCGGAGGAAAGCGAGGGTCGGGGTCTAGATTTGATAAAACCAAATTCAAGAAAGACCAGATTATATGCTTTAGGTGCAATAAACCAGGACATGTGGTCAAAGATTGCACACTAAAACCGAAAGAAAATTTCCATGACAAAGTCAAGAAGTTTACAGAAGCAGCAGCTGCAGCATGGGGGCAAGACGTCTCAGATACAGACTCAGAAACAGAAGAAACAGCCGAGGTGTATGACGGCCGTGGTCGAGGAAGATAGAAGAAGAAGTAAGCGCGGCATCAGACAAGGACTTTGCATGATGGCTAGTGAAGACTGGAAGAAGGTTCTTGAGGCAGATGAGGTAAGTCCTGAACTCATCGAAAGTGCTTTCAATTCCTTATCTAAGAAAGAGATCTTTAACTTGCTAACTACTGCTGTTGTTAAAATTAAACTGCTTGAATCTAAGTTGTCTAAATTAGAGGTGCCTAAGGAACCTGTCATGGAAAACCAAGTTAAAGAAATTCCTCAAATAAAGTTCGTAAAACCCTTGGTAGAAAGGATTGAGTGTTTACCTGAATGGGCACAAACTGAGTTTAGGTCTCTTCAGAAAGGTTGTGAAAATTCGAAAAAAGAAAATGAGACCTTGACAAACAAGTTGTCAGGAATCTTGAGAGAAAAAGAAATATATTCCCATCGGAATCCAGTTTGGTACACAGGAAAAGCCGATCTAACACAAATGTTGATTGGAAAGAAAAGGATAGAAACATCAAATTCATCAAACATATGCAAAACTCCTAGCCCTCAAAACACTAGGACTAAGTATTTCTGTCAGTTTTGTCATAAGCATGGTCATAGTATAGGTTTATGTAGAGCCTTAAATTCTAGACGTATCCCTCGTACATCCAGAATCTATTCTCAGTCTAGAACTGACCAAATCAGAGACAATTCTTCGTATCGAAAGAAAACCACAATCAGACAAGTTTGGGTACCTAAGACTAACAAGTAATTACTTGCTCATAGGCACTAGCAGCTACACAATACGACAATTGGTGGCTGATGGATAGCGGCTGTTCAAGACATATGAGTGGTGATAGAGGAAGTTCAACACTCTAGTTGAACAACGAGGAGGAAAAGTAACTTTCGGCAACAATGGGAAAGGTAGAATAATCGGAATTGGCACGATTGGAAAAGAACATTGCATTGATAAAGTTAGTCTTGTGGAAGGCCTCAGTCATGATCTACTTAGCGTTTCACAAGTTTGTGATAAGGGTCCATCCGAGGTTGTGTTTGATTCTAACGGTTTTCAGATACGTAACAAGGCAACACAGGAAGTTTTGCTCCAAGGTTGTAGAGTAGGTAATCTCTACATGGTAGACGTTAGTGATCAGAGTGATCTATCATGTCTCACGGTCAACGAAGAGGATGCATTGCTGTGGCATCGAAGGCTGGGGCATGCACATCATCGGTTAATCAATAAACTCAGGATAAAAGGTTTAGTGCATGGACTACCAGAGAAGAGACTTGATCACAGCACGATTTGTCAAGATTGCGCTTTGAATAAGCTTACACATGTTTCACACAAATCTAAGGGTATGGTCAGCAGCACTAAAGTTCTAGATCTACTCACATGGATTTAATGGGGCCTATGAGAGTACGAAGCAAGTCTGGAAGAGATACGTTTTGGTGGTTGTCGATGATTACTCGAGGTATACTTGGATTATTCTGCTTCATCACAAGGATCAGGCTTTTAATGAAATCAAAAACCTGATCTTACAACTTCAGACTCAAACTGAGAGTACGGTAAAGTGCATACGCACTGACCAAGGAACGGAATTCCTTAATCAGAGAATGTCTCAGTTCTGTACTGATACTGGAATAACCCATACTTACTCTGCAGCCAGAACACCCCAGCAAAATGGTGTTGTAGAACGTAAGAATAGGACTCTTCAGGAGATGGCTCGTACTATGCTGAACAGCAGTGGGCTTTCATCTAGCTTTTGGGGGGAAGCTATCAATTCTGCTTGCTATATACTCAACAGAGCTCTTATTCGACCCATATTGCTTAAGACTCCTTACGAATTGTTCAAAGGTCGTAAACCGTCTATTACACATCTTAGAGTGTTTGGCTGCACATGTTATATTCATAATAATGGGAAAAATCAATTGGGAAAGTTTGATAAGAGGAGTGACATTGGAGTTTTCCTTGGTTACGCTATGAAGAGCAAGGCATATCGGGTTTTCAACAAACGAACTCTTGTGGTAGAAGAATCCACAAATGTTAAGTTTGATGAGAACAATTTTGGAGGAAGGTCAAGTCAAGGAGTAATCGAGGATCTGTTTCAGGCTAAAGATGGAGTCGTTTCCCTTGATGATAGTTCAGGAGGAGATTCAGAAGAAGAATTGACTCAAACCGAGACATCACCTCCATCAGTTCCGAACTCAGAACAGCCTCTGACTGCACCAATCGACACTAATGCTTCTCAAAGACAGACAACAGAGGCACCTCATCGCTTGACGGCTAGGAATGCTCCAGGCATTGACATCACAAATATTCTGTCAGACTTGGACACAGGAGTGAGAACTCGATCTACCACGCAAAACTTCTGCGCCTTCTTTGGTTTTGTTTCCACAACAGAACCTAAAACTGTGAAAGAAGCATTGGAGGATGAGAGCTGGATTAATGCCATGCATGAGGAGCTGAATGAGTTTGTACGAAATGATGTGTGGGAACTTGTTGTTAAACCAAAAGATCAAAACATTATTGGAACCAAGTGGGTCTATAGGAATAAGCTTGATTCAGAAGGACACATTTCAAGGAACAAAGCACGATTGGTGGCCAAAGGTTACAATCAACAAGAAGGTTTGGACTTTGATGAGACCTACGCTCCAGTTGCTCGCCTTGAGGCTATCCGACTTCTCATTGCGTTTGCCACATTACACAAATTCACTCTTTATCAAATGGATGTGAAGTGTGCGTTCTTTAATGGAAATCTCAAAGAAGAAGTATACGTCTCTCAGCCTCCTGGTTTTGTTGATCCAGAGAAACCTGATTATGTGTTTCGATTGAAGAAAGCTCTATATGGTCTCAAGCAAGCACCGAGGGCCTGGTATGAGCGGCTAACATCCTTTCTTCTACAACAAAATTTTGTACGGGGAAAGGTGGATCGCACGTTGTTCATCAAAGAAAACGGGGCAGACAAGCTGTTAGTACAGATCTATGTAGATGATATTGTTTTTGGTTCTACCAGTTCCAGTCTGACACAAGGCTTTGCTTCTATGATGACCAAAGAATTTCAAATGAGTAACATGGGTGAGCTCACCTTCTTTCTAGGACTCCAAATTAGGCAGACAGCAGATGGAACGTTCATCAGTCAGACAAAGTACACACTTGAGCTTTTAACCAAATATAAATTCCATGAGAGCAAGCCGATGCTTACGCCAATGTCTACCACTCTCAGACTAGGTCTGGAGCCTGATGCAGAGTCCACGGATCCCACGGTTTATAGAGGAATGATTGGTTCACTGCTCTATCTTACAGCTAGTAGACCAGATATAATGCAAAGTGTCTGTTTCTGTGCACGGTTTCAGGCTCATCCAAAAGTACCCCATGTCAAGGCCGTGAAACATCTTTCGTTATCTTCAAGGGACATCATCACTTGGTTTATTATACACTGCAGAATCACTGCCTACTCTTGCTGCATACACGGATGCTGACTTTGGAGGCTCTCTTACTGATAGAAAGAGCACCACGGGTACTGCGCAGTTCTTTGGATCAAATCTGATAGCATGGTCGTCAAGGAAACAAGCATCTGTTGCTCTGTCCACAACTGAGGCTGAATATGTAGCTGCTGCTGCGTGTTGTGCACAAATCCTGTGGCTATTAGACAACTTGAAGACTATGGCCTCTCTTTTACACCCGTCCCAATCTATTGTGACAACACGAGTACCATTGAGCTTACAAAGAATCCTGTTCATCACTCACGGTCTAAACATATAGATATTCGTCATCACTTTATTCGAGATCATGTTGAACACGGTACCGTCATTCTACTTCACTGTTCGACAGACAAGCAGTTAGCTGACATTTTTACCAAGCCCCTACCAAGAGAAATCTTCGAGAAACTTAGGTTTGAGATAGGCATGGTTGACACGAAGTGAGAATTGTTTTCTTTTCTTTTCTTTCTTCTTTCCACAGTTTAACAATTTCAGTTTTAAACTAAGGTCGTTGTAATTCTTTTTCATCTCGTTGTTTTTAGTGTTGAGAATGGTCAATCTGTTTCATAACATTGTTATCACAGTTCTTAATGGGTTTTTACATAATCAATTACCATATTCTGTGATTAATAGTTTTGTTTGTCCAAGTAGTTATTCATTTTATGAGATCATAACTGATATACGCCTTAATACTTTGGGAAAAATTTACCCTCCGATGTTTAACATGGATCATAAGTATACATACAGTGTCATGCTTGTATTCATGAATGAACTTGGTTTGAAGGATAGAATGGTGGTATGAACAAGGCAAGAGATTCCGCTACTCACAGTTTGATACTCAACGCTCTAATTTAAACAAAACAGGAAAGAGAAAACAATTGGCCTCTCTTATCTGGCTATTAAGTCTTTAAGGGTGCCTTATCACCTAACTTCCTAAGGGCAACTGCTCTGGGCAAGTTGACCCAACGCTGCTACAAAGATAAGGAGTAAAAGTCGAGTCCCTGTTTGTAACATGAAAACAAAAAAATCTAAAGGAGGAGTTTTAAAGCAGACTGTGAGCATGAATCTGTGGCGATGAAAGGTTCAGTGGAATAAGACTGTACTTCTCGCCCCTTGCCGATTCAATGGAAAGTGAAAGAAAGGAGGAACTCTTTCTGTAATACAAGTGTGCCACCGTATATGTGCATATATCCATGAACCACGGAGAGTAAACTTTCTCAATTTGGTAGGTTGTACTATTTGATCTCCTTGGATACCCCACTCAACTACTTAACTTATTGTGGTACATTGTGTTGTGTGAAACTCAGTCTGGAACTGAGATAGTATGTTTAGTAACGGTCTCTTACATTCACTTCGCTCCATTTTTTTAAAAACAAATAATAAGGGAAGAAAATGGTATCATCTCTCACTGTTGCTAAAGACGTTTGATATACTTTCTTCATTTTCTCTCACTCACTACTATCTCTGTTTTACAAACGCAATTCTCCTTCCTGTCATCTCTCTCTGCCTCGAATCGAACTTGGATTTTCTCACCTACTGGCTATGGATTCCTTCAAACATCTACTTGTTGACGAAAATGTTCGCCCATTAGCTATGGAGAAGCCAACTGAACAAGAAGTTTCATAGCCCATTCCCGATTCTACCTCAAAACCCTCTTCCGATGAAGACTCTCCAAACCTTAATGCTGAAGCAACGATCCTCAGTGACAGTGCTTCCTCGGCAACCCCGACAGAAGAGGACCTCCAATCTCCACCTACGACTACTACCAGACGTGGACTGTGAGATCGCTCCAAGAAAGCGCCATCTACAACTGGGCATACCCCTGCGCCGTCCTCAAAGCGCAAGGTCGCAAATTCTCCTGCTCAACAATCCCGCTCTTCGAAGCGCAAGAAGTCTGTGGGCAAACTTCTGTCCAGAGCTAAGGCAAAGGCTTACAATCTTGAACGATCACAAAATCCAAGTCGCGCTTACCCTCAGAAGCCTGTCTTCGGTCGTGCCCTACTCGAATCGGACATTGTTCCTGGTAAGCTGATAGACTATGACTGGCTGGAGAATAACTCTTTAGAGTCTTTAGGAGATGCCTTGCGTTTCCAAGGTTAGGATAAATTGTTTAAGTCTGAGACTGTGTATTACCCCGAATTTCTGTTTCCATTCATTCAAAATATGGAATTTGTATCTCCCTTTGAATTCAAGACTGAAGTTGCTGGCAAGAAAATGATTATTTCACCTGCATGGCTTGCTATGATGTTAGAAGTTCCCCTAGATGGACTGGCTGAATTTAATCCACAGAAAATTGAGGTAGCGCCCCATACCGAGGTAGTCGATCACTTTGCCCTGTCTCACGTGAGTTCTAGACTCAAGCACTACCCATAGAGGGATTTAGCAATCTTGCCCCGTCTGTTACATATGATTACCTATCAATGCCTTCTTCCACGGTCTGACATGAGGGACAAGGTTACACCAGCGGATCTTGCGGTTATGTGGTGCCTTGATAGGAAGATACATCTATCTCTGCCTAGGATAATCATTTCCCATCTGAGAACTGTCATTAACAGCTCCAAGCCATCAATTCCTTATCCGTTTTGGCTGACGAAGGTGCTCAGGTATCATCAGATTTCTCTGGAAGATGCCTTCTCCATCCCTGCTCAACCAACGAGCTATCTCGCTTTGGCTACTCTTTCCAAGATGGGGATGGAACTCTCCGAGTCTGGATGGCAAATCAAACAAGTAGGGCCACACACCGCCAAGACTGAGAAGTAGGTTGTTCAAGATCCAATGCTGCAATCTCTAATTCAGTCAGTTCTAGACTCAATCCAGGCTTTGGAGAAGCGGTATGGCACCTTGGCGGGCTGGAAGATAAGCTAGAGACTCTTATGCCGGTGCCAAATTCTGAATCTTCTGAGAAACTGTAATGATTGTTTGTGACTGTAATTGGTTCTTGAATTTGTTGGGTATTGCTCTTTTTGATGAGGCAAAAGGGGGAAGTGTTGGAAGTCTTTGAACTGCTCTTGGTCCTTATTTTTTTTGTGTTGGTACATGAATAGTGGTGGATGGCCGAACTTCAAACTTTATTGTGATTAGCACGTACTAGCTTTGTGATACTAGCCACATTTTGGATTTACTAATGCTACAATCTTATTTTCCGCTTGACTGCATTCTTGAATATTGCTTATGCTAAGTCTTTCCATTAATGCTTACAAATCTCTCTTTCGTTATTACTACAATTATTGTCATGAACCACTTTGTGCTTGAAAGGTTGTGAGTGTTATACCAAGTACAGGATTAACTGGAAGACACGCGAAATTGAGGGGGAACGGTTTCATGCTAAGCTATCTGAGTACAAGACTCAGGGGGAATCAATCTAAGCTGTTCAAGACTTCAATGGTTTGCCGCATCAAAAAGGGGGAAACTGTTAATGCTATTTTGATCGGCAAACTCAGTTTCATACTGACAAGCACAAAAAGACCAATACCAGAAGACGCGGTCAGTCCTAAACCGAGAGAGCAAAGAAAGAAGATAGAAGATATTAAGTAAGATTTTATCTATCTGTTAAAGATAAATAAAATCTTCGACGATGACTTGTAACTTAAAAACTCGATATCTATAAAACAAGTTGAGAGACTAGGGTTAAAGGTTAAGGTTTTACGGATTAGAAAAACCGAGTGGGAAACACGGGAAACAAGATAGGGAGTCTTATGTGAAGCGATTTACAGCATTGTAATATCGATCTGGGTTTATGATCTGAAGTTATCCACGGGGTAGAACTTCAGGTGCTAGGAGTTAAGGGATAGATGTTTCTAAACGTGATCTGAGTAATTGTACTCGTGAGAACATAAGGAAGTGCAGGTTGTACGTGCTTTACTTGTATCAGGTGTGATACGTGTTTTATGTGAAAGTCAGTTAAGTTCTTCGGTTATTCTTGTTCTCTGTTCTTCGTCAGTCGTATACTAAGGCGCATTATACACTTGTGGTAGGATTCAACAATGTCCAACACTGCTTGAGTGACTAGGTGTCCCACCACATTCCATTAGGTTTGAAAATTTTCCCATTAAAGCCATCAGGCCCCGGGGATTTTCTCCACCCAACTGCTTCATAGCATCCACCACTTCTAATGTTGAATAAGGACACTTCAGAGAGTTGGTATGGTCTTGATTAAGTCTACTAATCACTGCATCAGGGAAAATCTTGCCTATCACAGGGTTAGAGCTTTGAAAAATATTACCAAAATAAGATCTAGTGATCTTTTCCAACTCTTGCCAATCATAGCACATCTTGTCATTCCCATCAAGCAGCCCAAAAATGCTGTTGTTTCTTCTTCTAGTTGAAGCTCTAGATTGAAAGATCTTCATAAAGACCCTTTTTCTATTGGCTGCATTACTAGCCAAAAAAAAGGTTTAGAATTATTAATACCCAAACCAGTTCTCTCTTTTTTAAAAAAAAAAATTCGCTTGATTTTTCCAAAGGTCCAACATTTCCATCATAAAAAGCTCTCTAGCAATCCTTGACTTTATCTCCAGATTAAGACTATGACAACCCCAGACTTCTGTGACAATACTGAGGCATTTAGTATCTAGTAACCAATTGTTCTCAAATTTGAAAATTTTATTTGGCTTATGTTGTCGCCCAAAGAATCTAACTAGAAACGGACAAGGATCTGAGTGTTCTATTTAAAGGTGTTCCACTAAAATAGATGGAAATTTAGCTAGAGCAACAGGGCACCATAAAGCTCTATCCAATATACTTAAGGAGTGAGAACCATCCAATTGGCAATTAGAGAAAGTCCCGTTTGCCCCCCCTAAAAAACAACATCCACCATATTATAATGCTCTACCACATCCTTGAAGGGCTTCATTTGATATTCTTTTATGAGTTTTCCACCAGTTTTCTCATGATTATACATAATATGATTGAAGGCCCCAACTACAAACCAAGGTATAGCCACCTGCTTTCTGAGAGCTTTAAGTAACTTCCTGGACAAATATTTTAAACCAATCGGCTCACCCATAGAAACCAGTGAAATGAAAAATGTCACCCCCTGGAAACTCAACCTTAGCTGAAACACGATGTTTTGAGAATTAATGACTTTAATATTAATTGAAGGTTTCCACAAGAAAGCAAGACCTCCACCTCTCCCCTCACTCGAAACTGAAATACCATTATAGTCACCAAACTTTTTGCTCAACTATATCCATCTCCACACTGGGTCTGTGGGTCTTCATAAGAAATACTAGCTCAGGATGATGTGATCTAATGAGACCAAACACCCATGTTATTGCCCGGGAGCGACCCAGCCCCCAACAGTTATAGCTAAGGCAACTCGTTTAACCTGGCAGGTCTGCTGCCCAGCAGGGTCTACCTGATTCTGTAATGAAGTTTGCACTTTAGAGTCCTTACTATCCTCTTCTTTAACAGAAGATTTAAGTGCAGGAGAATTTTAATACTTAATCTCATTTTTGTTTTGTTATTTTTTCCAGCAGTATTTCCTTTGTTAAATTTCAGACCTTTGCCTTCCCTTCGGTAGAAAATAGTTCATCCATCCACATCAAGTGCGAATCTCTTGACTGAGCCTTTCCCTTAGAATCATCCTCTTCCATGATTTGAGAGATACTCATTTCAGTGTCTAGTAGTTCTTTTGAAACTAGCCTACCTTTTTTCTTGCTGTGATAAAAACCATCTGCTTTTGCCTCTCCCCAAACTTCAACGAGATTGTGCTTCATTTTTTTTGGCTTCTTCTTTCTCATCAATCATCTTTTGAAATCCAGGTGGATATATAGGAGCTTCTTTAGCCTCAATTAAGCCTTTTATGAAGTGATTATCTTTAGTACTCAAAACTTCATCTTGAATTTCCTTACCCTTCTTACTGACATCTCTGATTAAAATTCTTTTACTAGGAATTATCTAAAGGTCCACATATGATGAAGCACGTTATCCAATTTAGTTTTGTTTTTGTCGGTCCTTGTTACCTCGGAATGCTCAGCTGTCGAAGAAGACTCAATCCCCAGAACATGAGGAAGTTGCACACTTTGGTTTTGATCTGGAAAGAACTTGTCCGTAATAAAGATCCAAGAACATGCATATTCAGTTCTTAGCCACGGCCCATACCTTTCAAAATCATCATTCTCCTTCTTCGTCCAATGACATTCAACCAGCATGTGATCCATTCTTCCACATTTGTAACAGAAGTGTGGAAGATTCTCACAAGCTATTTGGAGCAGTAAAAATATTTATTACTATACTTTTACCACCTAGGCAGTGTACCTATCATTTTGCGGGTATAGTGATCGAGTGGGTTACCGATCTCAGGGACCTCAATTAACTGACTTCTAAATCTAATCGAGAAAACTAACCTAAATAATAAAACGGGAAAAATATCACTTTTGAGGAGAAATTTATTAACCTAAGCAAAGATTAAAATATCAACGGAATCAAAGAGGATAATTTAACTAAACAAAGCAAACACAACACAATTAATGGTAGAAACTCCAATAATTAAAAGGCGCACTCCGAGTTGTTCTGTTCACCTATTTCTTCATATTTTATTATTAAACTCTTCCCCTAACTTTCTGCAAATAACTCAGAAACTATAAATAATTTGTCAGTGGCTAAGTCTAACAAATCCTAACTAGTTTTTAGAACCAGTACTAGACTAATGCTCTAATCCGGACACAACCGATCGCATAAAGAGCACTTTCTATTGGAGTCCGATTAACCTATAGGCGGGATCACACTTCTAGTCGATAATCAGGTTCAACTTCCAACTTCTTGTTAACTATCTCAGCTCTCACATGTTGATTAGAAAACTACAAGGATTGCTCTAATTATTGCAAATAATTAAAAAACACTTGAAGTACAAGATTTGAACTTATTACATTAATAAAATATCCTGAAGAGTCACATAACAAAACTATATGAAATAGGCTCGCTTCCCAACTAGGGAAGCTAATGTTAACTACTCACTCATGGTTTTAGAAACAGAAACTGTTATGTCAAGATCCTTTAGTTTTGATGATAGCAAACCTGTGTTGTTTATCTAATATGTTTGTTAAGCTTTGAGACACAGATAAATAGGTAGAGGAGTGGCTTAGCATGCAAGGTTGCAAGCACGCTCCATTCATGACTTATGTCCAACCAGTCGGGCACCTGTTGAGGAGAGCTCCGTTAGAACTTCTAATACACACAAGAAGTCAAGTACCATACGACCACATCTCTCATGCATCAGGAATAATACAAGGACAAAACACTTCTATAAGAATGACAAACTCATGTAAACTCTCACATCCACAAAAGCAACTAGCTCACGATAAAAGCAATGCTCATTAATGTACAAGATAACAAGAAAATTCAGGGCTACTAAGACGTTCCATTACGTAGCCATAATAAAGTCTAAGAGAAAATTTATGAGCATTAATGAACCAAACAAGATCAGACAAGTGGAGAGTGCTAGTGGTGACCGGCCACTTTAGTGTCTGCCTCCAACGTGTCCAATCACATGGCGACACGTGTTTTGTCGATTCCAGGTCAAGTTGAGGCTCAGCCTATGCATGGACTTAGCTACTCTACTGAGGATGAAGAGGCAAACGACCCCTAGAGCATAGGAGGTTATAGGTCGTTTATTACAAGTCTTATGTGTATAAATATGATGCATAAACTTCCATCGTATGTAGGGAAATACACGAAAAAGAGGGAAAGATACTTAGAGCAAAAGTAAGTCAGACTAAGTGTGTGTAATATACTAGGAAGTTTGTGAGCTGTGTAGGACTAGGCTGAAAAGTTAATACTTGGCGTATTTGATAGACTGATCAGTCGGGGAACGGTTGGGGAACTGTAGGCCGACAGTCAGGAGAGGGTAGAGGACTTAGGGGATAAAGTCCTAAACTGTCCCGGAGTCCTTAGGTAGGGCGAGGGAGATTGAGTGAATTTTTGTGTGTAAATTCTCAATCAAATAAGGTTTCCAGTTTGAGTTTATCTCGTCTCTTCCAAATTATCAAATAGTTCTAAATAGCATAAGTGACACATCCACGAACGGTCGGGGACGTATCTGGGGGCATTCGCCTGTTTCAATTGGTATTAGAGCAGGTCTCTTCTAAAAAGCTAACTGCTTTGGAAGACGATCAAAATGTCTCATTCAAACCTACTAGCATCAGACAAAGGTTCTACACCAAATCGACCACCACTCTTCAATGGAGACAACTACACTCACTGGAAAAATAAAATGGAGTTTCACATCACGTCTGATGATCCGAGGATGTGGGGGGTTATATCACGTGGTGAGTACACCTTCCAAGATACTCAAGGACAAGACATATCAGTCGACAACATGACTGATGATCAAATCAAGAAGTTGATATTTAATGCTCGAGCGGTAAGAATTCTACATTGTGCACTACTACCTGAGCAATACTCTAAAGTGGCCTCAGCTAAAACTGCCCAAGAGATTTGGAAAACTCTTGAAGCCACATTTGAAGGAAATGATGAGATCAAAAAGACTCGCATTGAGTTGCTACTCACTCATTGGGAGCTATTTAAAAAGGAAGAGAAGGAGAGCATCTCTGAAATGCACACAAGGTTCACCAAGCTGATCAACGAAATGCTCGTGCTTGGAAGAACTAAATCAAATGAGGATCAAATTCTGAAATTCCTCAGATCCCTTCCTGCTTCCTTCGACAGCAAAGTTAATGCCATACAAGAAGTTCATGATCTCTTTAAGATGTCTTTGGCAGACATGTTAGGATCCTTAATGGTGTTTGAGTTAAAATTACAATAAAAAAACTCATAAAGCTCAACAAGAGAGAGAGAGAGAGGGGAAAAGGAATAGCCCTTCAGGTAGCTGACGATGAAGAAACTGAGTCGGAAGAAGATGACAATGAGATGGTCCTCTATGCCAAGAGATACTTCCAAAAATTTCTTAAAAACAACATGAGAAGAGGAAAGGAATCCAAAGAATCTGATGATTACCAAAGAAAGCACAATGACAAGTGCTTTGGGTGTTCAAAACGTGGACACCACATCAAGGACTATCCTCAACGACCTCGAGAGGACAACGACAGGGGTAGGAAGTTTGCCCCGGAAGTCATCCAATTAGAAACCAAAGAAAGAAGTGTTCGTCGCTGCATTGGGAGACTTAGAACTAAGTGATGATGATCAAACCTCATATAGCAACCACTCAGGAGATGAGAAGGCTCATCTAGGCCTTGAGGAAGTCTGCTTAACGGCTCAAGACATGGAGACATCAGAAAAAAGAAGAAGAACAAACAAAGGTAAACTATTCTCAACTCATAAAAAAAGTTCAAAAAGTTGAACTTCTAGGACTCAGAAAATTCTCTCTCATTCTGATCGATCAACAAGAAATTCTTGAAAAGGGAAATAAAGAGGTTGTTGGGACATCGGAGTGTTGCAGAGATAGCCTTTCACCAAGACAGAGTCGATCATCATTTGACAGACACAAAGAGCGAGCCTCTGCGATGGAGTCCGCGCAACAAAGAAAACTCCATGGACTCTACCATGCTGTTGCGAAAAATCAGGAGTCAACTTGGAACACCTTAAGCGCCTCAACGGTCACGAAGCTCTTCCTCAACACCGAAGATCGCGGCCCAAGTAAGAAGACCAAGTTGGAAGTTGTCCACTAAGTTAGTTCCGGTATTTTCGGAACTAACTCCTTCGACCCGTTGCTGAACTTAGAGTATAAATAAGACATGTAATAGACAGTTTTCTGTGTGCTTGCATCGAGGATTATTTCAGAGCTTAGAGAGAGAAAGAGAATCGCGTTGTAAGTCGAAAAGGAGAGAGAATACGTACCTAGTTAGTTAGCACCTAAAGATAGACTCTTCCTAGGAAGTTCCTAGTTTCATTACGCTTACCATTGTTCTGATTAGAGAGTGTGTTGGGTAAGTGAGTGAAAACCGCTAAGTAGATCCTTTCTACTTAGTGGGCATTTGTAAGTTATTTTGTTTGACCAGGAAATGAAATAGCTTATTTGTGTACCTTGCTGAGTTCCATAGAGTCCTTCTCTCTTTCCATCGTTTTGCTATAATTACCGCCAAAGTCTTCCGCTCCCTTAGTTTAGTTAATTCGATAGAGTGCTTCTACATCACAGAGTGTTTCTCACTTACGAAGGTTGATTGAGTCAAACCAATCCTTAGACTCACACCTTTGATTGGTTTGAGTTAGCCACCCGATCCTACACGTGGTATCAGAGCCTTGCTTAGGCTGACAGTCAATCAACGAGAAATGGCAGCCGTCGGTTGGGGTGACTCAGACTCCGACGATCAAGACACAGAGTCCAGCGGCCTAGTATGTCTCATGGCACATGATGCGACTGAGTCCATGATCCCCGACAATGAGGTAACTCGCTCTCATCTTGAGACAGATCTTTATCGTATATCTCCTATGGGTTTTATGACTTTGATTGCTAAAATGGCTTCAGAAACTAACTCTCTTAAAGCTGATCTTAACAGAAAAATTTCCGAGTTAAGTGAGGAACTTGATATCTCAAAAAGTCTTATGTATGCTCTAAGAGATGAAGCTGAGGAGCATAAGACTATTTCTTGCTCACTTAGATTGGATCTGCAAGACTCTCGGCGTCATGTTGACTCCCTTAAAAAGGAACTCAACAACACCAAGAGTCTTACTGAATCCAACCAAAGGGAACAAGAGGAGTCACTCACTCAGATTGACTCTCTCAAAATGGATCTAACTATTTTTGCTAACAAGTGTTGTTCTTTGCAGAATGAGTTAAATAGTTCAGAATCTCAAGTTATGTCTCTAACCTCTTCTGTTGAGCAACTCTCTCGAAAATTGAAAGAAAAGGAACATGCACTCTCTCTCAAACCAGTCAATTTCATCAAACAGGTCACTCCATCAGAATTGCCCGAGTGGGCCAACTCCAAGATCAAAGAAGTTAGTCAAGATCGTGATAATCTTCGAAAGGAAGTTGAAAAACTCTCCCAGGAGATAGTCAATATACGATCTGGAGTTGGATCCACTCAATCGAAGCCCAAGTGGCATAAAGGTAAATTCGATATCCCTAAAAATATGTCCAAATCCAACAACAAACCCAAGCGCCAGCAACAAAAAGAAAATTTTGATTCTTGGTGGAAAGGACAGCAAAAATACGTCAATCTTCCTCCCACTAAGATTTGTGGTTATTGCGGGAGTCTTGGACATCGAGATAGTGCCTGTGAAAAGCTTCACAAGGATGTGTCATTTAATATCAAGTGACTCAATCTTATCCTTGAGGCACGAGAAAAGCTGAAAAAATCTGGTTCAAAAAGGGGACCCAAGTATATTTGGGTTCCCAAAACTACCAAGTGATTTTTTTGCAGGTGGAAGCGAGCGTGGAGATGGACTATGTGTACTTGGACAGAGGGTGCTCCAGAACTGGAAATCCCGACAAATTCAGCTCGCTTTCATCCTACAAAGGAGGTAAGGTCACCTATGGAAACAACAACCAAGGTGAAATCATGGGAGTTGGCACCGTAGGTAACCCCTCCAAGTTTAAGGTAGATGGAGTCCATCTGGTCACTGGACTTCAACCTAGTCTATTAAGCATTTTTCAAATTTGTGAAAGATTCAATTTAGTACTTCTCTCATATGTCGTTTGCAAAGTTTTTGATGAACGTACAGGATCTCTAGAGCCACAGGACGTAAAGAAGGTAATATGTACAAGAAATGTCTAAATGCCATCAATTCGGACGACCAAGTCTGTCTATGTGCTCGCTTTCAAGCAGCACCAAAACAGTCTCACCTCAAAGCAGTCAAGCGTATCTTCCGCTATCTCAAAGGTACAAGTACACTCTATCTATGGTATCCACGATCTCCTACTTTTACTTTATCTGGATATAGTGACTCTGATTGGGCTGGTTCTCTCCAAGATCGAAAGAGTACTTCAGGTAATGCACAGTTCTTGGGTCTTTGCCTTGTTTCATGGT
Source organism: Limonium bicolor (assembly GCA_023374045.1). Lineage (NCBI taxonomy): Eukaryota > Viridiplantae > Streptophyta > Magnoliopsida > Caryophyllales > Plumbaginaceae > Limonium > Limonium bicolor. The sequence goes on along the minus strand of CM041780.1, from coordinate 230,981,561 downwards.
CCTCCAAAAAACAAAACTCTGTAGCACTCTCTACAGCAGAGGCAGAGTATGTTTCTGCTGCAGCGTGTTGCTCCCAACTCCTTTGGATGAAACAACAACTCCAAGACTATCATGTCACCCAAGAACAGATCCCCATCTTTTGTGACAACAAAAGCACAATCAAAATATCAGAAAACCCAGTCCAACACTCAAGAACCAAACACATCGAAATTCGCTTTCACTTCTTGAAAGACTGTGTCGAGAAAAAGCTTATCCAACTTGACTTTGTGCCCACAGAAGATCAACTTGCAGATATTTTTACTAAACCCTTGTCTACAGCAAGATTCGAAGCACTGCGATCGGCAATCGGATTGACTCCGTCTACCTAGACGGTCGCATCTCCTTGCCCCTACCGCAATCTTCAGCAGGTACGCCCTCATGTCTCATAGAGTCTGTCTTTGTTTGCACTTGCATCAGTAGAATGTGTTTTCTTACTTAGCACGCCTAGTACTCTAGCGCTACTATCCACGTCATCCATCCGCACCAGAACCCGCCTAAATCGTCGCCCTTCATCTCGCCTTATCCTGACGTCGCCACATTAATCGCACCTGACACACGCCATCTCTGCACATTTCAGCCTTTATATCTATCACCCGTCCACTCCATCTCTCTCACTTCACACTCCCTTTACACCCGAGTATCCTTCAACTTCCAAATGGCCGGCATCAACTTCTCTGGAATTAACATCCCAGCCGAAATTTTCGCCGATCCCATTCGCCTTCAGGCGTATCTCCAGGCCATGGCAAACCCTAATCCACCTACACTCACCACTACCACCACCACATCGCCCACTAAAACCACCGCTACTTCTTCGCCCACACACTCCTCCACACCACCACCTGACACCCGCGACCCATCCACCCATCAAACACCGCCATCTGCTGCAAGAACAGAGATTCTTGACACAGACATTGAAGAAGTTACTCCACTCCAAACCCTACCACCATCCCCAACCCCACAAGCTGACAATCCTCCCCCGAAAATCAGCCAACTGATCAGCCACAAGCCCATGCCAGCAAATCACCGACCAAATCTCCTACTCCAACCCCACCAGCATCCCCCGCTAAATCCGCAACACCACCACAACACCTCCACCCAAATCCACCCAAACCCGCAAAGAAAGGCCAAACCTCAACCCGACCCACAGCCAAAAGAATCCTCCGTTCCTCTGTCAAGGCCCAACATGTCTCCTCCGGTTCCGGTGAATCGTCTCCCGTCCAAGAACTGCCCACCGCCAGTCATGATGCTTCTACGGGTGCCACCTCCGCCAGAGATCAAAAACCTCCAAAACCCCACCGACGGAGTGTGAAGGTCGACCCCTTCACTCAGAGGTACATGCTCGGGGACCCTGCCTCCGACCGTAATATAGTCAGGGGTTAAGTTCCTTGACTTTCTTGGGCTCTGTCTTCCAACTTAGGGGAGTTAGTCACAATGCTCGAAATTCAGGGGTGGAAACACCTCTTTTGTGAAATAACTGAGTGGTATCCCACAGAGTCTGTCGACTTCTTCCAAAACCTTGTTATCCGTAACGGTGCTGCTTAGTCTGTTGTCAATTCCACCCCAATATTTTTTGATCTTGCCAAGCTGTCTGAAATTCTTGGTGTTCCTGCCACTGGCCTATCATTTTATGAAAAAGGAATCCTTCCTGAGATCCCCGGGGTACCACATAACAAAATCTACCGCTTTTTCTCCTCCAAGAAAAAGATTGGCTCCCCCATACCCCGTGGCGATCTCTCCATCCTACACCAACCCTCCACATTTTGGTCATCAAAAATATTGTCCCACGAAAGGAAGGAAACCTTATGGTCAACTGCTTGGACTTAACCATTATGTACTGCATCATAAATCGTCACTCTATCAATTTGGCACACATAATTCTCCATCACTTAGCCCAGTTGGTCGACACCCCGAAACACTCCTTGGGGTACGTGTTCTGGTTGCCTCGTATATTCCAATTCTTTCATGTACCCTTGGCGACTTCGACGCCAGAGTCCATCGAGGAGGCAGACACCATCAACCTGCGGTACTTGAATCGGCTAACTTCAATCGACAAATCAAAGCTGCTGCCCCCTCCATCTACTCCAACGACAGCGGGGACATCCACTTCTCAAGAGGCAGTCCCTCAAGCTTCACTCCAACCTCTCCTGGAGAAAGTGGAGCGCCTCTTTGCGCATGCAGCCGAGCTGATTCAGGGCCAGAAGCGGATGATGGACCGACTCGCCGGGATAGAGACGACTGTGGCGGCCTTGCAGGACCAACTCCTTGACATTCAATCCACCCTCACCCCAAACCCTTAGAATGACGTGGTTGTGTAGTGTTAGAACTTAGGCTATTTTTTTTTAAACACTTTTTATTGACTGTTTGTGTGAATACTTGACTAACTCTGTGCTACTATGGGCTTCCCCTCTGATGAAAGCAAAAGGGGGAAGCGGTGAATCCCGTCTGGTGTACGGGTTATTTTGTTGCTTGTTTAAAATTACTTTTTGGATTGCGCTGCTGGACCATGTGGTCTAGTATTTTTGACTACCTTATATTCTATCCTGCCTATTACACTGCTTATTTATTGTTTGCTTGCCTGGAGTCCCTCTCCGATCAAGGGGGAACCTAAATGGAGTCCTTGAACTTATTTGCTACTGCTGCTATTAAGGGGGAACTTTGACAGGGTCGGTTCCCCTAGTTCTTATGTTTTATTTCAGGATCGACTCCATCGGGATTCACGGAGGTTTGCTATCATCAGCACCAAGGGGGAAATTGTTGGGACATCGGAGTGTTGCAGAGATAGCCTTTCACCAAGACAGAGTCGATCATCATTTGACAGACACAAAGAGCGAGCCTCTGCGATGGAGTCCGCGCAACAAAGAAAACTCCATGGACTCTACCATGTTGTTGCGAAAAATCAGGAGTCAACTCGGAACACCTTAAGCGCCTCAACGGTCACGAAGCTCTTCCTCAACACCGAAGATCGCGGCCCAAGTAAGAAGACCAAGTTGGAAGTTGTCCACTAAGTTAGTTCCGGTATTTTCGGAACTAACTCCTTCGACCCGTTGCTGAACTTAGAGTATAAATAAGACATGTAATAGACAGTTTTCGGTGTGCTTGCATTGAGGATTATTTTAGAGCTTAGAGAGAGAAAGAGAATCGCGTTGTAAGTCGAAAAGGAGAGAGAATACGTACCTAGTTAGTTAGCACCTAAAGATAGACTCTTCCTAGGAAGTTCCTAGTTTCATTACGCTTACCATTGTTCTGATTAGAGAGTGTGTTGGGTAAGTGAGTGAAAACCGCTAAGTAGATCCTTTCTACTTAGTGGGCATTTGTAAGTTATTTTGTTTGACCAGGAAATGAAATAGCTTATTTGTGTACCTTGCTGAGTTCCATAGAGTTCTTCTCTCTTTCCATCGTTTTGCTATAATTACCGCCAAAGTCTTCCGCTCCCTTAGTTTAGTTAATTCGATAGAGTGCTTCTACATCACAGAGTGTTTCTCACTTACGAAGGTTGATTGAGTCAAACCAATCCTTAGACTCACACCTTTGATTGGTTTGAGTTAGCCACCCGATCCTACAGAGGTTTTTGAGGAAAATGAAAGATTAGAAGAAAACTCAGATAAGGTAGTTAAACTCACAAATGCATTAAAAGAATTGCGGAATGACTATTATGAAATTCTTGCTGCCAATGAAAAATTGAAGTTAGGTAAGCAACCTGAGATTGATGAACTGATCATTGCTCTTAACGAAAAGGAAAAGGAACTAGCATCTCTTCAAGAAAAATGTGTAAAATTAGAGAAAGATGCTAAACAACGCAGAAGGAATGGTGAACGACCAGTCGGATACCTATGACAGATACACCGAGGAGGTGTCTATCCCTTATGCAGACAACATGGTCACCAGGAAATCAAATGCCACAAAACACGCTTTATTAGGAAATGTCAGTTAGAGAAATGGATTAAGGTGGGTTGTCATAACTAAAATAGAATCACTTGATGGAAATGGGTCCAAACTTCATTGGGACCCTAATCCCACACAACTAACTTGTTAAGTGCAAAATCGAGTGGGAAGAGATCGCCGCTGGTACATGAACAGTGGGTGCTCTAAACATGTGACAGGAGATAAACAAAAATTCCTCTCACTCGAATCAGGAGGCCAAAGAACTGTTTTCTTTGGTGACAACAAAAAGGGAGAAATCAAGGTTGATATTACTTCAAGTTATGTCATTAATAATGTCAATTCGGTTAATGGATTAAAACTCAAATTGCTCAGTGTATCTCAAATTTCTGACAACGGTAGCTTAGCTCACTTCTATTCTACATATTGTAGCATAGCAAGTCTAAGTAATGGAAAAAGATTTGTTAAGAGGTAAAAGATAGAAAAACGTGTATATGTCTGGAGGATATTGACAGTCCAAATCTTCCATGTTTGACTGCTTCAATAGATGACTCCACCTCATGGCACAATAGACTAGGAGATGATGATATCACTCTACTAAGAAAACTAGTCAAGAATCGGTTGGTTAGAAGTCTCTCTAAGATTAAGAAGTCTGAGACTAATATTTGTGTGTTGATGCTTGCTATCTATGATCACTCATGAGCTGTATGGACGATATTCATTGCTCCCAAAGACGAAGTCTTTAATAAATTCTAAGTCCCTACAAGACAAATCCAAGTACAACTAAACCTTCAGATCAAGGATCTAAGGTCATACCATGGAATCCGAAGAGGATGAGGGTTCTAGATTTGATCTAACCAAACAAAGTCACAAGGATAAGTCACCAACTGAATAACTCGTGCCCGAAAGGTCAACAATTGGTCAACAACAAGTCATCAAAAGAAATGATGATGTCAAAGATCGTTTATCACTGTCAACTCGACATCAAGAGTGCTTTTCTCAATGGATATGTCAAAGAAGAAGTGTATGTCGAACAACCTCAAGGGTTTGAGACACAAGAAGGGAAAGATATGGTGCTCAAGCTTGACAAAGCTCTTTATGGGCTCAAACAAGCTCCAAGATCATGGTATGATCGCCTGTCATCCTATCTATTAGAAAACCACTTCAAAAGAGGTAAGGTTGATAAAACCTTGTTTGTATACAACAACAAAAAGGATTTCCTAATAGTGCAAGTATATGTTGATGACATAATCTTTGGAGCTTTTGATGAGAAGTATTGCAAGAAATTCGAGGCACTAATGAAAAGAGAGTTTGAGATGAGTGATCTAGGAGCACTGAAGTTCTTTTTAGGACTTCAAGTCAAATAGGATATTGAAGGGACTATCATATCCCAACAAAAGTACATAAAAGATCTACTGAAAAGATTTGGAATGGAGGGATGTAAACCTTTTGACACACCAATGGCAGTTGGCACAAAGATGGGCATCACCACTGGTGACCAACCGGTCGACCAGCGATCGTATAGAGAGATGATTGGTTCTCTACTATATCTAAATGCTAGTAGACCTGACATTATGTATAGTGTTTGCGTATGTGCCAGGTTTCAAGCAGATCTAAGAGAGAGTCATCTCGCAGCTGTGAAAAGAATCCTACGTTATCTCAAAGGGATCATGAACCTTGGTCTCTTCTATCCAAAATTTACTAACTGCAATATTGTAGGATTTTCAAATGTAGACTATGGGGGCTCTATCACCGATCGAAAGAGCATGTCTTGGACAGCATTCTTTGTTGGATCATGCTTGACTGCATGGGGATCGAAGAAACAACAAAGCGTAGCAATCTCAACTGCTGAATCAGAATGCATAGCTGCAACAAGCAGTTGTGCTCAACTCTTGTGGCTCAAACAACAATTGGTGACTATGGTGTAAAAACAGGTACGTAACCAATTATGTGTGATAATACTAGTGCCATATCTATCTCTAAAAATCCAGTACATCATTCCCGTACTAAGCACATTGATATTAGACAACATTTTCTTAGAGATTGTTGTGAAAAGGAGTTAGTTGGTTTAAAGTACATTTCAACTGAAAATCAACTAGCAGACATATTTACCAAACCCCTAAGTAGAGAAAGGTTCAACAAGATTGTTCATGATCTTGGAATGATATTCATTAATCATGATTAGGCTATCTTTCAACTCTTACGACCAGTCATCAATAGGTCAGTGAAACTTCAAGTATGTCGTTCAATGGTCATTGTAATGGTTAATGCATGTATGGTTTGTCAAAATGACTGCTTGAAACAGATATGTTAGCCATTTCACAAAAGAGATAGTAGAATAGGAAGGGGGTAAGGTAACAGATAGAAACGGGCAAAATCACAACGGATCGAAGACTGACAGTCACAACCGATGCCCGTTGTGAATAGTACCATTACAACCTGTCAGGGAGCGGGCGGGGAACGGTCGCTGACCGTTACTAGATGTCTATAAAAGGGCGATGAGAGTTCACTCTTGTCACACTACTGCCCTCAATCTCTCGAACACTCTAAAGCATACAACCAACTTCTTTTCTCTCTTACAAACACTCTAGTGAGCCTCGTGCGAAAAATTCCCACCTTACAGCCTCGGTAAGAATTCTTGATCAAAAAGTATTAAACTCCAGCAAGCTCCGCTCCTAAAGAAATGGTACCCAAGTTTGCTCTTCGCTCAAAGACCTCAAAGACCATCCTTCTAGAATCGAATCCAGAATTGATCACTAACAGCCCGATGACCACCTCTATTACCTCTCAAAAGGGTGCAAACATTAACAAGATGTCAGTCGAAGAAGAAAACAACTTAAAATATCATGTTTCAGAAGAAGGAGAAACAAAACCAGAAGAGGTAACCTACTTAAGCTTCCACTTCCCTCGCCTATACAATCTCATCCATCAAGGACACCTAAGACGTACAATTCTTCCTACTTCAACTCCCATAGAAACTACAGTCATGATCTCTTCCGCTACATCTTCTGACACCTCAAAAACCGCCACAAAACTATCCAAAGCCAAGAAACCAAAAATCTCAAAGGGCAAAAGCCTCACCCATGACTCCACCAGCCGCGCAACTCCCGCCTCCAATCGTCTGCAAGGCAAACAAGAACCACTCAAGCAAACTAAATCCACCCCGGAGCCAGCAACTCGCCTGCTTCACTTCACCGATGATGAAGAAGCCACTCCAACCGACATCGTCAGGTATGTCACTCACGAGGTAGAAGAAGAGGAAGTGTAGAGTGACGAAAAGTCACCAAAAGAAGGCACAATACTAGAGGAGGCTCAAATGGAGGAGTTATCAGCACTAGACTCCAGGGAAAAGAGAGCATCATCCGTTCAAGCTGCACTACCAGCCGCTGAACGGTCACCAACACCTCACCGATCTAGTCGGGAAGGAAATAGCGACACAAAGTCGCTCTCACCAGTCATACCAACTCTCAAGGAATGAGATCATCTGAGGAAAGCAAAAGGAAAGCGACAAATAGGTCCATCACACACGCTCAAGAGCTTGAGGAGCTCTTGTAATCAAAGAAAGTGATTGCAAAACCTCACCCGCAACAATCGTTCAAGAGATTGAAGAGATTAAGAGAGCTAGAGCCAACTCTCATCAAGGCTGCAAACATTGATGACAAGTCCTGTCCCATCTTACCAAAGACGTTGGATCTTGAATGGATGGAGAAAATGGATCTCGGGGAAATCATTGAGCTGCTTAAATTTCAGGGTTGGATTGACTTCTTCCAAAAGCCTATCGACTGCCACTCAGAGCTGCTCAAGGAACACATGAGACACCTAGGCCCTCTCCAGAGTGATGACAGTGAGGATTACATCATTTCAGAAGTCCAAGGAATCCACATCAACATCACAAAGTCTTGGATCGGCAAGACCTTCAATCTGGAGCCAGAAGGATTGGTCGTTCCCAAGGATACGACTTGGAATGATTTGGGATATAAAGGGGGCAAGATGATACAAATGTTCAACAAAGGGGCAACAATGAAAAACTTCCCCGCAGTGTAGATGTCCATTCCCAACAGAGTCCTTCACAGCCTTCTAACCCACAACATCACCCCAAGAAATCAACGAACTCACATCGTTAATGTCAAAGATGTGAGGATCATGTATGCCCTAAGGACGAAGGAGAAGATAGACCTTCCAGCTATGATTCTACTCACCCTTGATGAGAGTAGACATGTCAACCAATGGCTAGTACACGGGGGGAGTGGTCACCGCGGCACTAGAGCAATTTAGAGTGGACACCAACCGATTCCATGAGTGCTCGCAGACCGCTCAGGATAGCATCTGCTTAGAGACGCTATCCAAAATGGGGATAAAACCCAAGGGGAGAAGCTCACTGTCCTGCCGAAGTCCACCAGAAGCGAAGGCTCGCGCTCAGAGTCTCGCCTAATCGTCAAGAGGTCTGCTCACAAGAGAAAGTGAAGTCTCTCACTGGTCCAGCACAGGTCGGACACCGGTCTGGATACTTCAACTCGAGACATTCTTCAGCGTGTAAAAGTCACTCTTACAGCTGTGCAGGCTGTCTCCACAGAACCAAGTGTTCATCACATGGTTCAAGGAGCAATATACTTTCTAGATCAACATTTATAGCCTGAGAGTTCTAAGTCTCCTAGAGACCCGAGTGAAGCTTGTGAGAAGTTGTATCTTTAAGTTAGATTTTTGTCTTTTTTTAATGTCACCATTGACTATATGTTTCATAACAGTCAAAACTTTTGATACAACTTTAAGCAGACCTCTACATTTCCTCTTGAATGACAATCTTGAATGTGAATGAATTTTTTGCATTGACTGCGTCTTTCTTGATTATAACATTACTATCTGATCAGAGACATAGCTATCTTTGCCATTCATGAATGCCTAGAAACTGCCATAGAAATCCATTCCCTAGAACGTAACAAACCACACCGATCATTCAGTGCATCCCTCACGACCAAACGGTGAACTATCGCTCACCTATCTATAAAAGCTATACAATTAGTTTTTCGTTCTCCTTCATTCAGCAATAATCCTTTCTTCAGTCATGAATCTAAACAATTACAGCTCATCAAGTTCGAATGAACAAAACATTTTCTCTTACATTAGAAAACTCATGAAACCAAGAAAACAGGCCCCTCCATCACCATTCCAAACCCATTCAGACATATCATCCGTCTGGTCCACTAATGTCAGTACTAGCCAATCAGTCACAAGTGACTCTACGACTTCACTTATGTCCATAGACTCAACCTTTCACAGTTACTCTAAAGGAGACAGCCATGACAAGGAAAGTTCCTCCTCCTCCTCCGTCACATCCAAGCGCAAATCCTCCTAGATTGTCTCTTTCAACTTTGTAGTTTATAATCTATGAAATGTTATGGTCTTTTCAATAATTTCAATCGTGTAGTTGCTCCCCATTTTTGTTGTATGGCAAAGGGGGAAAGAAAGAGAAAGATATGTACTTGTGACAAATGTCTACTATATCCCTTGTATCACACATGATCTTAATGAAAATTTTCTCTTTACTTTGTGATATGGTACAAGTTTATTAGTTTATTATTTCCATCTCTTAACAAACTCAGGGGGGTCCTTCTTAGAGGGAATATCTCTAAATTTCAAGTTGTCAAGTACATATAACTTTGTATTGGTTGCCATCATCAAAAAGGGGGAAATTGTTAAGTCAAGATCCTTTAGTTTTGATGATAGCAAACCTGTGTTGTTTATCTAATATGTTTGTTAAAGTTTGAGACACAAATAAACATGTAGAGGAGTGGCTTAGCACGCAAGGTTGCAAGCTCGCTCCATTCATGAATTATGCCCAACCAGTCAGGCACCTGTCGAGGAGAGCTCCGTTAGAACTTCTAGTACATACAAGAAATCAAGTACCACATGACCACATCTCTCATGCATCAGGAATAATACAAGGACAAAACACTTCAATAAGAACGACAAACTCATGCAGGCTCTCACATCCACACAAGCAACTAGCTCACGACAAAAGTATTGCTCATTAATGTACAAGATAACAAGAAAATTCAGGGCTACTAAGACGTATCCATTACGTAGCCATAATAAAGTCTAAGAGAGCATTTATGAACCAGACAAGATAAAACAAGTGGAGAGTGCTAGTGGTGACCGACCACTTTAGTGTCTGCCTCCAACGTGTCCAATCACATGGCGACACATGTTTTGTCGATTCCAGGTCAAGTTGAGGCTCAGCCTATGCCTGGACTTGGCTACTCCACTGAGGATGAAGAGGAAAACGACCCCTAGAGCATAGGAGGTTATAGGTCATTTATTACAAGTCTTATGTGTAAAAATATGATGTATAAACTTCTGTCGTATGTGAGGAAATACACAAAAAAGAGGGAAAGATACTCAAAGCAAAAGTAAGTCAGACTAAGTGTGTGTAATATACTAGGAAGTTGGTGTGCTGGGTAGGACTGGGCTGAAAAGTTAATACTTGGTGTATTTGATAGACTGATCAGTCGGGGGTCCAGTTGGGGAATTGTAGGCCGACAGTCAGGAGAGGGTAGAGGACTTAGGGGATAAAGTTCTAAACTGTCCCGGAGTCCTTAGGTAGGGCGTGGAAGATTGAGTGAATTTATGTGTGTAAATTCTCAATTGAATAAGGTTTCCAGTTTGAGTTTATCTCGTCTCTTCCAAATTATCAAATAGTTCAAAACAACATAAGAGACACGTCCACGACCCGTCGGGGACGTATCTGGGGGCATTCGCCTGTTTCAGAAACGACAATTAAAACAAACATTAAACATTCGCCTGTTTCACTTCCGTTTCTTTTCTCCCTTCATAATGCAATTACTGTGACTATTGATTAAAAAAAACTACTTATCTTATGACATTTTTTATAAGTTACTTTATTTATTACAATTTGCACAATGCCTAAAATAATTTATATTACTTCTTTAGCCAAATTTGAAAAAAAACCACATTAATAATAGAAATTTACAATATATTATTTGTAATACCACAAAGACTAATAAAATTTAAAAAACCAATAAATATACACATTTGTTGATGTATGAATTAAAATATTAAAAAAAATATAGAAATATGAATGTATATAAATTTATTAACATACAAAGTTACAAAAATATATATTATTAAAAGTTACAATTTCACTAAATAAATTCACATAACATTATCAGAAAATTTGAAACGCTTGTTTTCTTTTTTACGCTTTTATATTTGTAAGAATTATAAAATTAAGAAAATAACAATATATTATTTAGAAGTTACAATTTTTACTTAAATAATAAAAATTAAAATTTTATTGGTTATATAAATATTTTATTTTCTTTTGTTTCTCAGTTTTTTTATTGTAAATTAAATACTCATAGTAATATATTGTTTGTGAATTTTTCTATTTATTTTACTAACAAAATAAAGTTACGTAGTGTAATATAATAAATTGTAATTGTAATAAAGAAAAATGCACTACATATGACTAACTTAACTAAATATGCTGCATATATGCCGCACTGTCAAACAACTATTTTCAAAATAGCTACAAATATGCCAACGCAAACCTGCCAACAAATATGCTGCAAATATGCTAGCGCAAACCTACTACCAAATATGCTGCAAATATGCTGCCGAAACAGCCATGCCGAACAGAGCCTAACAGTCCCGCCCTCAACTTGAATTATGTAACTTCCCTCACTTGTTTTTTTAGTTAAATTAAGAATATATAACTTTTGATAGATAATATGAATGATTAAAGTACTTGCTAAACAAATAGTGCTATGTGGGCACCAAAATTGGGAATTAAGCCCGTCAACTTAAGACCACCCGCCGTGGCACATCTGCATAGTTTTTCTGGTTGTACGGTTACTCCTGTTACTCTTGCTGGGTGAGAAGGGTTGCTAATATGGAGCATGACGCTCGATAGGTCTCCTCCTCTCGAAAGCTCACACATATATGTTTTTCTTTTTACGCCTCCACATTACTCGACTTCCCTTGCTCACTTCAGCTAGTCGAAGAAGAGCTACACCTTAACCATGCATGGACCTTTTTGTTTACCGATCATCTATAGGTAAAAATAATACTCCCTCCATCCTGAATTGATTGTCTTGTTTGTTTTATGACACGTTTTCCACTTCAATATTAAGCATATAAGATAGAATAATTTCATAAAACTAAAATTTGTAATATATAGTTTATCATGTAAGGAATCATTTATAAAACTTAAAATTTGAAAATTATTTTATCTTATACTCCCTCCGTCCCATTGTGTTTGTCCCCTTTACTATTTGAACTTGTCGTTTGACTCTCATATTTAACATATAAGATAACCTATTTTTATAAAAAAAATTTTATAATGGAATCCTTATGTGAAAAACTATATATTGTAAAAATTATTTTTTTAAATTATTTTATCTTATATATTTATATTGAGGTGGAAAAGCGTGCCAAAAAGTAATGGACACTTATGACGGGACGAGGTAGTATGTTAAAAATCGAAGTCAAAAGACATGTAAAATAATGAACAAGACAATCGAGTAGGCATTTGTTCCAATTCCATTGTAATCATCTTTAACATTAAAGAACTACTACTTTCTTTTTGGTTAAAACTAGTAGAAATTACTTTGAGCTGGTCAAAACCCTTCATAATTGGTTAAAACCAGTAAAAGTCAATCAAACTATATAATAATAAACATAGTGAAAAAGGTAAAAACATCTATAAAGCAAACAAAATCTGTCCAGATCGGCTGGTTTAACCGGCGACCGTCGCTTACGTAAACTACCGTGTGACCGTTGCTCACCCAGCCTATAACACCCCATCTTAATCCAATCATGGTTGTCGCATCTTAACTAAGCACAAATAAACGTCGCAGCGGAATTTAACCAACACCAGGACCTTGCCACGGTCTGAACTAACAGAATATACCAAACTTAAATACTTAACACCATAAATCCAAAATACACACCAACCGAGTTTGCTAGTATCTCAAGTATCAACATAATCTCCACAAGTTCAACTATTAACAAACGGGCGCACATGCGCATCCCGTACTCAAAATATTAAGCCCATCCTAAGTCTAACCACCCCTACTCTCGTGATGAGTCTTCATTGGGCGCTTACCTGCAAAATGTAAACAACAGCCCCCGAGGGGGTCAGCACCTTTGCTGTACGATTCTCTTATAGCCCCCAAGCTAATGGGGCTACGACGACTAATTGTCGATAGCATGGAGTTGATTAGATACACAACATAATAACTAGTGCAATAAACAACAAGCCACATTTGAACATTAACAGTTCACACACAATGAACTACCTGAAGGCGTTCCCTTAATAAGTGAGTTAATCATTTCTCTCCTTAAGTTAGACTTCTCTTAATCTTATTCCATCCTTACCTTACCTCAACCTTAATTCTTACCTCAGTCTCGATATACAAACCGTTCTTTAATTGGGAATGGTGGTATCTTAACTCAATATTTATTTTTGTCGGGTCAAAAGCAACCCTAGCCAATGAGCTATTAACTCCATTGGTTGAATAAACATCTTATCTTAAAATTAGGATTTAGGTGATCCTACCGCACCATCTTAATGTGCCTTCTACCTTGGACTGAAATCCAAGGTAGCTGAGTCGACTCTCGACCCTAGGCGACAATTTCAAAGACAAGTCCTTAAGCGGAAGTCGGATCTGATTCAGATACCGACCCCCTTTCCTTAACATGCATGACCGGAGGTCCCGGATTCCTTACTCCCCCCAAGTTCCAGTTAGTAGAAAGTCTTAAAGACGAAGTGTTAGCTAAACCTTTCACGGGTATTAACCAACCAATATAAAAGAGGGTGTTCTTAACTCATACCATAATTACTAAACATTGTAAGTAAGTAATCTCAAGTAAAGTGTGTTAGCTTTAATCACAGGCACACAACAAGTACAATAAACCGGTTGCATGCTTTATCTTGTTTAGTCGGAACACATAAATAAATAGCACACAAGCCGAGGGACACCTCGTTAGCAAGCAGGTTACAAGAAAACCATACCGTTCACCGTCGGCGGTTGTTTGTTTAATCTCCTTCCAAGTCCCAATTCACAAGTCCTAAAACATTCATTCAGTTTTAGGTTATTAATTAGCTCAACTCAACCCAACTTACTTAACTTTCTTAAACACTAATGTTTACCCATTAATATTCACTAAGTCCTTATAGTTTTAACTTAAACATTTAAGTGCATCGTTTCTCGTTATCTCTTATACTTATTCACCCACTTAGTAGCCATTATACCAACCAAACATGTCCTAAATAACTTTATAACATCAATACCTGAAAATCCCCATCATTACCAAACATTTTCCAAGCTTAAACACCATTTTTAGAGTGGTCCAGAACTTGGTCCTTACCTTAGGTCCCGGACCAACTCATATCCTAACTCTCGGGTGAATTTTGACATTGGTCCGGATCCTTGTACAGACCTTAAGTCCCGGACCATGTCTTTGTCTAACTCTCGGGTTGTTTTAATAGGGTGGCCCGGGTCTTTATACAAGACTAAAGTCCCGGACCATAATGCTGGAGCAACTCTTGACCCTTATTTTAGTGTGGTCCGGGACTTTACCCTGGACTTAAGTCCCGGACCAGCTACAGATTTTTACACTTTGCATTATTCTAAGTCTTGTTACACTTGTTCTCTTCATCCATGGTTTACCCAAAGTTCACACATGATCTTAGGCATATTCTAATACCAAAGTAATATCTTAAACTTGCCCGATTCCTTATCTAAATTTGTTACTCAATTTCTTACTAAATCTCTTAAAACCTATAATATTTTCCTTAGGTTTCCAAGTGGTAGTTTCATACCTAAAACTTAAACTAACCAAAATGTTATCTCACAACATTACCTCTACTCCCAAAACGTTATTGCTCCCCAAAACCTCCATTACACAAACTCCTCCTATTTTCCACAAGCTCACACTTAGATTCTCACAAAGCATTATTCTTCCTTTGTTTACCAAAACTTGCACAAGACCTAACCACACTCCCACCATGACCTTGGTGTATCCAACTCACCCATTTGAACTCTAATTCCTTCAAGACAACCCCTAAGTCATTTTAACCCTCAAGAACACCCTTTTCACTTTCTTTCACCAACATAAGCCTTAAAAATTCCTAGTACAACCTAGGTCACCAAACTTCATTTAAACACCTAAAACTACTTGTTTTCTCACCAAAATTTGACATGGCTTCTCTAGTATATTCCTACACCCAAACATTTGGTTTTTCACCATTAAACAATCATGAACACTCAAATTCTTACCACTCATTCTCTACACACAAATTACACCAAAACTACACTACATCACAATATAGTGCATAAACTTAAATTGCTTGGCACTTAGGCCCTTAAATGACATAAAGCTTAACCACTGAATTTCCACATATAATATCCTTTGACCTGCAAATACACACAACAAGCTCCCATTGCAATATAAATGCTCTTGTAATTCACCTTGTGTTTGTCTAACTATCTCATTCCCCATCTGCTCCTTAGTCACAAGTTCTCAATATAATCATGTTCTTCCTCCTAGGTTTAATAACCATTACATAATGTAAACTCTAAACTACACTTACCATCTATCTAAATCTCATCCCTTAAAACAATAAAAACACCTTAAGGTAAGACATTTACCTTGTTTTTCCAAGCTTCTCCTCACACTTTTCTCCTTTGTTTTCCTTGTTTAATTTTTGGCCACCAACTTAATTCCCCTTGCTAATGTTCTAAACAATACATAATGACTCCAATGAGTGCTAAAGAATACACCAACCTTAAGGAATCATTCCTAGGTCAAAATGTGTTTTAAGGTATTAAAATGAATGTTTACCTTTGAAATCTTAAGGTAGGCTTGGATTTGAATCAAGGAGGACCTCCTCTAGTCCTTGGAGAATGAAAATATGCTAGTTAACGGGATAAAACAACATCCCATGAGAAGATGATTTTCGGACATGAAGGAAAAATGATGGAAAAATGATTTTTCTTGCATTTTCCTTACCTTGAATGAATGGAGAAGCTAATGAACTCTTCAAGCTGATTTTTCCTCCTCTAATGGCGGTTTCCCATGGCACCAAAATGGAGCTTTTGGAGATTTGGAAATATAGAAAGCAAGAGCTTGATCTAACTAAGAGTAATATGTGTTTAGTTTTGATTTTGGAGCTAAAATGGGTAATTGGCAAGCAAAGCAAGGTGAGTCAACAATGGGGCTGGTTATTATGGTTTGAGAGGATGAAGAAGGTGAAGAAAAACGGTGGAAGAAGAGAATGAAGAAGAAGAGGAGAGAGGTGGCTTAAAAGGTAAGATTTTATTTTAAAAGCAAATAGTACTATTCTAACTCCTCCCTCTCTTTTCCTTAATATGCTGGCTCATGTGGTGACTCACCACTTCAAAAACCGGCCCCCTTAATAATGAAGATATTTGTGGTCTTGGTTGACCAACTAATTGACTTATGTTGACTTAATGCTAAACTAGCATTATTTGAGCACTATTCACAAATTAGTGCACATATTTGTGAAAGTTTTGATTTTCCATTGATTTAGACTTCCTAATGTGATACTAAGTAGTACACAAGTTGATTAAGGAGTAATCATGGGCATTTAGCCACTCAAAACCCTTTTCTAAGACAATTTTTCAAAAATGTGCTTTAAGAGTCCTTAAAGCACAATTTGTGTTTTAACTTGTTTTTGAGTTTGGTTTTCTTTGGAAATTGGTTTAACATGTGCATTAGCATGTTACTAAGGTCTTAAAATGGTATTTGGGTGTTAACCCAAGTTACTCCAAGCTTAGAGCATGTTTTTGCTTAAATTGCTCTTATGGTGTTTCTTTGTGTTTTCTTTGGTTTAAATTGTTTCTTAATGTTTCTAAGGCATAATTTAGCCTTATTGTATCTTAGTTTAACCTCTAAACATCATATATAGGTTTGGGGCATTTCGCAGCCAACCTCGCGATGTTGCCCGCCTTTTCCCACATATGGTTGATGTATGCTGATCCTTCCGCATGACCATTGCCTGCCCAACCCCTACGTGAGTCAGGGGTGTGCAAGGAAACCCAAAACCATCAAATTGGAACTGGAAACCATGAAGCTGAAACCTAATTAACTTAATTGGTTTGCCGGTTTGGTTAATCGAACCATTTAATTACCCGATTTTGGTTATTTTTTTACGGAATTTGGTTAATTGAAAAAACCGTTTAAGCCTTTTAATTTTTTTAAGTATGAGTATAAAACCATATGACATATTAGATTTACCTAAAATATGTATACAATTATATAGTTAATTATTAGAATTATACAAGAACTGATAAAATCTTACCAAACCGATGGTTAACCTGTTTAAAATCACACCAAAACCGGTTAAACAATACGTTGTTCACTAATTATAAGATAAAAACTTAAATTTACATCATTCCAGTTAACCGTAAAACCGGCGAAATTGCACCAAAACCGACAATTAACCTGTCCCGGTTAACCGCTTCTATATGAACTGGCTATGGTTATCAAATTCGTCTGTTAAGTGGTGTTAAGGACTAGGAAACAATGAACAATTTTTTTTACTTTTGAGTCAGTTTTCTATCTTAATTATTTTATATTTTACTATTTCAAAACTTAACCTAGTCTTAAAAGTACTAAATTGTAGGGAACTTTCATCTTAATCTAGTCTAAAAAAAGTAAATAAATTACAAGGATAAAAGTTCTTGCATTTCAAGTTACCTAAACCGGAGGGGGGTTCTCTCTTATTAGAAAGAACAAAGATGAAAAATTCCAACAGTATGATGTGAATTCAGTTGTACTGGCCACTGGCTCGACCCGACCACCCGGGACCGAGCTCGGTCAAAGATCGGTCCAACATCATTGACTACAGATCGGGAGTCTGGACAGGCCTGAGACCAAACCGTAAGAAATAGGAAGCCACTCTGGTTTCACCCTTCAAAAAACCGGGATCGTAACAGGACCAACTTGGGACTGCGTAAGTTAAGGCCTTGTTAGGAACCAGATAAGGACCAATCCATAACCGGTCTAAAATTAATACTCTAAATAGCTTATTTTTACTTTTTTACTCTTACTTTCAATTAAGAATGACTATATTTCTTAATATGTAAGTCCATAAAATATATATTAATATTAGAGTAAATTACTTTTAGCCCCCTTGAGGTTTGATAATATTACAAGTTAGTATCTTCAGGTTATCGATATATCTGTAAACCCCCTCGAGGTATGAGGGTTCTTGATAGTGAGACCTCAACACTTTAAATTTCTATGTTTAGGCATTAATTTCCTCTAACCTAGCAACCTCCTCACATCACATGTCACATCGGACAATACTTAATACACAATCATGCCCACAATCTATTACTTCGTATTTGTCTCTGTTTCCAAATTATATTTTTCTCTTTTCTTCACTAAAACAAACAACAATAACTCCAACCGAACTACAAAAATGTTCATAAGAGTCACTCCCCCATTATTTTAATCAAACAATAGGCCTTTAGAGAGAGATATTGTGGTTGGGATTATGCTTTAAGTATTGCCTAGTGCGACAATATGACACAATGAGAGAAAATCTAACATGATAAGGGATAAGTTGTTAGGTGGGAAGGAATTAGTGTTTGAGCAAACATAATTATAGTTTGGGGTCCCACTGTCAGGAAACCCCATACCTCGAGAGAATTAACAGATTATATAAATAACTTGAACATGCTAACTTGTAATATCGGCGAATGATAAGTGGGGAATTTATCTATTGTTTATATGCTTCATTGTTTATTAATTTACGCTTTAATGTTACATATTTCCCCACTTATGTGCTAATTTATATTATATGTGAAGAACTCCCCTTACTTGTGGTTTTATGCTAAAACAGGTTAAAAACACTGAAGAAAGGGTCTATGAACATATGTCAAGAGCTTAACGATCAAACCGGGGCCAAACGAGAGTCAAAACATCCTTTTTGATGCATTTTAGGGTATGTACGGACATGTGTCCAGACATGTCCGGACCAACCCCAAACATAACCTACTGTCAAGATTTAAGCATGGTCTGGGTTTGTAAATCGGAACCTACTGTCTAATTTTCAGTGTGGTCTGGGTTTTCATATTCACATACCCGGACCAAGTAATGAAGCTTCGCGTGACAGTTTTACTGTCAGATGTCAATACATATATAATACACACATATGCATAGGGACGATCATTATTACGGGCTGCACATGAATGTTCGGATGACTTCATACAGGACCGCAGGTATAGATTTATTTTAATCGGTCAATGACATCATCATGGACGTGGGCTTTTGTACTCGTATAGTAAGGTCCGATACTTTTACTAAACTCGTTCGTTCAGTCGAGTTTTCACTTCGCTCAGTCAGAAATTTAAAAAACTTTACCATTTTGCCCTTACTCTTAAATTCTCCTATATATACACCTTTACCCTCTATTATCTCTCCACAAAATTTCAAAATCTCAAAACTCTCTATCTCTCTAGAATTCTCTCTGACTTCTCTCTAGAAGCGGTAACCGGAGCGGGAGCAGGAGTGGTAGCGGGAGGAAAGCCGGTGCTCAAGTCTTCATTCTGTTAGTACGATCTGCAAAATCAGGTTCTTTTCTGTCATAATTTACAGTTTTTTAGCGTAGAATAGCAGTAAAAGTAGCAAAATTAGCAGAAAACAGTAGACGAATTCGGAAACGGGGGAGGAAGAAAAGCCGGCGCAGGCGGGCACCGACAACAAGGAGTGCGCGCAGGCGCGCGGGTGGATGGGTTCGCGCTGGCGCGCGGGAGGAAGAGTGGGCGCGGGCGCGGCGGAGGAGACTGGGCGCGGGCGCGGCGGAGGAAGGCTGGGCGGCGCGGCGGAGGAAGGCTGGGCGCGGGTGCCGGGGATGCGGGTGCGCGGGCGCGCGCTGTCGGGAACGCTCGGGGCTCGTTTTTTGCTGTTTTGTTATATATTGGTCGTTTTTTGCTGTTTTGTTATATAATTGGTCGTTTTTTACATTGTATACCTCTATTATGCGTGTTTTAATCAGTTCCTGGATTTGTATGAATTTGTTTTTGACGTTGAACTACTGAGATGCATGTATGACCGGTATTGACTAACCTCGACCGGTCTTGACTAACTGTAAAAATAGTATGACTAAATTCTACGGTAAACAAAGATGGCGGGAGGAAAAGGCAAGGGTTTGCTTGGTAGGTTCGGTCTGGGTAAGGGTAAGACGATTTCCGACCGAGGCGAGAGCTCATCACACCCTCGTGTGACTGGGCCTGATGTTGCTGCTATAGAGAGGAGGCGTACACAGTACGCTACAGCTTCGTCGAGGAAGCGTAGGGAGCTTGAGTTTCTACGAGCCCGTGAGGAGAGGTTGCGGGCGGAGTATGAGCTGGAGCAGGGGGAGGGGAGGAGGAGGAGTATGCGGAGAGAGGAGCAGAGGGAGGAGCAGGAGGTGGACCAGCTGCATGGTGTGGATCTGGACTCATTGATCGGCGATGGGACGCTGGTCGTGAGGTCTGATAGTCCTTCTTGGCCTACTCCTCCACAGAGGGGGACCGAGACGCGCGTCATGGCGAGGCTGACGCTGATGACGAGGATATAGATGAGCCGGGTGCTGAGCATGAGGGCACACGGTGCGCCGTCGTCGCCGGTCCCCAGTACATGGTCCCAGAGGGGGGCGCAGATGCCGGCTGCTGATGCTTGGGTGCTTGGGCAGACTCCAGTGCCCGGAGGCCCTCAGGATACGAGTTTGATCCCGAGTTTCGGTGGTCACGTCGCGCTAGACGTGTGGCGAGGAGTGGTATGTTTCCCGTCTGGTAATAGATTCCATAAAATTTTAGATTGTTTAGGAAATGGTTAACATAGTGTGAACTCAATTATAAATATTCAACAGGAGAAGGGATGTCTTAGCTTCAAGCCTAAGACGAAGTATTTGGAGGCGTGGACTCTGAGTACATTGAGGCACCCAGAGTCTCTAGCAGCGGTCGAGGATAGCGGACTTGCGCATCTTGTCGACATAGCGCATGGTTGTTTTGACCTCGCGCTCCTCTCAGCGTTCGTGGAGAGATGGCAGCCTGACACGAACTCCTTTCACATGCCATTCGGAGAGATGACTATTACTCTCCACGACGTCTACCACATTTTGGGTATCCCCATCACTGGCATGGCGATTTCGTACCAGCCCGAGGATGGCGCCCGCCTCGGTATAGCGGCCCCACCGTTACATGTTCTCATCCCCCACTTCCTACGGCTGTTTGGCGCGGCGGACCAGCAGGAGCTGATAGACTGTAGGTTCCTGGAGAAGAGTCAGGTACGTTACCGAGCTCTTCATGATACTTGTGGCGGTCCATACTCTACCCCACTTCAGGAGACGACGGCCTTCCTCTGGTGGCTGGTGTCCCACTCATTGATCATCGACAAGGGCGGGGATCGTGTTATGCCCTCGTCCTACTGGCCCATCCGTGACCCTAGTAGGGTCCACTTGTATGCGTGGGGGACCGGGACACTGGCATACCTGTACCGACAGCTCGGCATCGCTTCCCGGGCGGATACACGTCAGCTGGCTGGTTGCCTGACGTTGTTTCAGGTGAGAACTTGATTGCGAGCTCACGACTTAAGTATTGTAAAGTTATTGTTTGACTATCTTGGCTAATGTTTTCGGATGATCACCGCAGTGCTGGATCTACGAGTACTTCCCCATGTTCAGACCGGAGCCCCTTTCAGACTGGGATGGTTGCTCCCCGACGGCGGCGAGGTGGCCTCGTTACACGAGGAATTTGATGGATGATGAGAGGCTACGTTTCGTGAGGGGACGGCTGGACACGATGTCCTCTACTGAGGTACGAGTTGCTTAGCGATTGTAGTAATAAAAAGTTGACGTTTAACGTATCGTCAAACATTGTTTCTCATTTAAGTTGTTAATTGTTTTCCATTAAATGAAACGTAGGTTACTTGGCTGCCATTTGAGGCAGAGGGTGCCCTCGTATCACAGGCGCGCTCCCGGTACTATGGCACCATACAGTTCTTGGATATTGCTGAGCCGTATATGCCGGAGCGGTGTCTGCGCCAGTTTGGATACGTGCAGACTATCCCCCCTCAGCCTATCAGACCCGACAGCCATTATCGTCCCAGACATGGGAAGACGTACCTTGCTACGTACGACTACGGGACAGCCGTGTGGGACAACACGACAGGGCCCAGCAGGTGGAGGTTTCCTCTGACGCGTGCGCAGATGGCATGGGCCGTGGCCCCGGATTACATCCGGTGGTTCCTGCGCGTTTCTCATGTTCAGGTGCGTCCACTAGGAGCGGACGGTGGGCCCAGTACACGACGAGAGGATCAGCTCCAGGTAAATACTTTGTCTTGTTAAATTTTTTTTGTTGTTTGTAATTGTTTTTAAATACTAACTTCACATTTATACCTTACTGCAGTATTGGGATGAGACAGCGCCGCTTATCATGAGACTCGCACCGGAGAACAACCCGGGCTGGCCCACCGGCTTCCCCCCCTGGGCGGCTGATACGCTGGAGATGGCCTTTGAGTACTGCCGGCTTAATGTCCCGACCACCCCTGATTCGCCCACACGTCACAGGAACCCTAACCAGCCTCGTGCTGGCATGGAGTGGTACATCGCGGGCGTCGCACCAGAGGCCTTAGGCCTAGAGGGGAGGGTATGCACCGTAGGCACATGGAGCAGGCGCGTCGTCATGGGGGTGATGGTGGGCACGGTGATGATGCGAGGGGACCGGGTGATGGGAGGGGAGGGCGTGGTGATGGCAGGGGAGGACATGCTGGTGGTGGTTCTGGGGCTGGGGCGGGTGAGTATGGTGGGGGTGGGTATGGTGGTGGTGGGTATGGTAGGGGTGGGTATAGTGGTGGTGGGTTTGGATATTAGTAGACTTATTAGTTTATGTTTGTTTTTAAACATTCTGTACTGATGCTTAAACTGGTGTGGTTGTTGTAATTTTAATTTATGTTTATTTGGTTTTTAAATAATTCATTCTTGTTTATGTCATTAGGATGTCAATTCCCTTTGCAATTCACGTGAACCATTACACCGCACTCAATGAATACGGGGCACGGTTCCAACGTGCTCCGGGATGGGCAGTGATCAATACAGAAATTAGAACTCCGAGAAGTGTTAACAACCTAACAGCTTCATTAAATCAAATTGTCAGATCACATTTTGATAATCAGCAACTCAACGTCTTTTCCATTGTCTACCTTAGGATGGACCAAGATCTGTACAACGACTCTATCGTCGATATACTAACCGATGCGGACGTACGCATGATGTTGCAGAACTACTTAGACCTTGGAGAAATAATGGAAAGAGTTAGGATTCTTGTGAAGTATGAAGATGATTCAGACTTCGAAGACCCAGATGTAATACGAAGCAGGGCTGAGGCGGACCGTAGGGAACACAATTCACGCTACAGGGCTAGTACGAGGAGACGACCTCCTCCCGCTTGATCAGTGCAACCACATTTGGCTTTCATGTACTGGTAGTCATCAGAATTGTTATTTGTTTTAAGATTTAAAATGATGTGTGTGTGGAATAAGTTGTAACATTATGAGAAATGACGTGTGAACAATGTTGATTGAAAATGAAACTCTAAAATAGAATCGCTTTTGAAGTCTTGAAAATATGTTTCAAATATGTGTACAATTACATTTAATTAGTAAAAAAAAATTTTGAGCAATCTCTGACGACAAACCGATCTCGCTTTTGAAGTCCTGAAAATATGTTTCAAATATGTATTCAATTTCATTTGTTAAAAAAAACATTTTTTTCAACAATCGTCGCCTCCAAATACGTCGAGAATGGTCGTGATATTTTCCTCCATAGCAATACTGCTTGTTTTTCTTTTCCTCTCCACTTCCATGATTTCCTCATCACTGTTGCAGTCTAGTAGAATCTAGAGTAAATAGTCTAAACGTAATCGCATTGATTTTGGCTGCTAAAAGTCCTTTTTGACAAGGTGTTAACGAACTCCCAAATTCTAGTATTAGCTGTGTGACAAGAAACCAATCTTAATTCCTTAACATTAGTTCTTCACTAATGGGATAAAAGCATCCACTCAACATGAAGTCACTATACGTATTCACTATCAGTATGGTATTCAACCTACGAATATGATGGTCAAAATGCAAGAATCAGTAACCTTCCTGATGTTGTGAACGAAGGTATACTTGAAAAGTTACCCTTGGTCGACCAAGTAAGGATCAGCATCTTGTCCAGTGGTTAGAAACACAGATGGGCCAAAATTCGATCATTAGTGATGGATGAAATATTCTACAACTTTTTTTTGGTAAATTAGGTGTCAAATGTGCTTCTTAAGATCAATGTCAATCTGGTGGTCTAAATTCTTTGTTGGTCGTTGAGTCGCTAACAGCAGTAGTATTAGAACGCATTGTATCTACGATGAATTTGCTTTTATTAGATAAAGTATAATCCACATGTTCGTCTCGTGCTTACGGATAGAATCAGTAACCTTCCTGATGTTGTGAACGAAGGTATACTTGAAAAGTTACCCTTGGTCGACCAAGTAAGGATCAGCATCTTGTCCAGTGGTTAGAAACACAGATGGGCCAAAATTCGATCATTAGTGATGGATGAAATATTCTACAACTTTTTTTTTGGTAAATTAGGTGTCAAATGTGCTTCTTAAGATCAATGTCATCTGGTGGTCTAAATTCTTTGTTGGTCGTTGAGTCGCTAACAGCAGTAGTATTAGAACGCATTGTATCTACGATGAATTTGCTTTTATTAGATAAAGTATCCACTGTATCAACATGAGACACTCAATATTCAAAAATTAAGTGTCCTTCTTCAATACTTCATCTTGCAAAACATTACAAGACTTCTTGAATATATTAATGGCATACAAGAATTCAACAAAATTTTACAAATCTAATCTTCTATAATCAAGTGTCCTGATTCACCAGTTGGGGGAAACAATCTGTACCACTCTGCATTGCGCGGTAAGTACGGCTCAATATAAGCTGTAACTGAGGGCTCATGCCAACGTCGCCACATCGGATTCATGATTGGGACTGGACAATTTTCGACTGTTTGGAGTCTAATGAAATGAGACTGCTCAGCGACACATGCAATACACCTCTGCTGTTGGACGACCTAACCCCCGATCATCACGTAGCGGCAGTGCGACCAACCCACTAGCCTTACCATCGTATGCTTTTGAAAAACTGATAAGCGCAATGTGGTATACAGTGCACAAGATGACACCAAGATCTAGAATTTCAATCCAGTATTGCGGTGGTGCAAATATGTCTTCAAACCAATCCAGTCGACGGTACTGTCTATCGTACCAAACTCGATCACATTTATTTAACCACCAATCTCTTCTATCCTCCAGCTCATCCAAGCATGCACGTCTAACCTGTTTCCATAGGCCTTCATCGTTGTACACGGCATCAGCAATAGCTCGAAACCCACAGTTTCCATCACCCACTATCTCCTTGTAACCTATAATATAATGACCTAATTGTGGATCGAGGTCACTCCAATACGGCGAGTATTTCCAGGGGCTCCAGTATGTCGGATATAGTGCATGTTGTTGAGGTGGATTGTGTTGCATTGTCGGTTCTTCTCCAGTTTGACTCATTCGCTCAGATGGCCAACGCTGTGATTGACTGTGTTGCATTGACGGCCCACGATCACTTGCACTTTCGGGGTGTCGGGCGTCGCTGAGACTGCGAACGTCGTACGGCCGGGCCACGGTTTCCAAGACCTAAATGCTCATGCTCGGACTTGTCCCTAGTGTTTGGCCTCTTCTTTTTTTTGGTAGTGGGCCTACCCTTAGGCACCTTCACCTCTGGTGGCTGTAAACCAGTGTGATCATCCTCGGGCTCCCATATTGGCTTCCACGCGTTGAACGCTTGTTCGATCGTCGTTGGATCATACCGCTGAGACAGATCATCATACCATAAACCTACACTGAGATTTGTTCCTCTGTGCTATACCTCATCGTATGTTTGGCGTTGTGCTTCAAATTCTTGTCGTGCGTCATATGAGTGTTCGCCAGAAGATATGCACTTCTTCAACTGGTATATTCAGACCGACTTGAATGTACTGAAACATACGAAACGCGCACGGTAATCCCATGGTCGAAGTAAACGCACAAACATCTTCGTACGATGTTGTGTGGTCAATATCGCAACGACCTCTTCTCAGCTGATCCTGGAGTATTTCCAAACATTTGAGGCTCACTTGATTGACCAGAAACAAAAATGGGACTTGCTGGTCTTCCAAAACCCTTCTGTCAATGGAGAACTCGAAGTCTTGTTTAATGTGGAAATGTTTCCCTTCGATGAATCTATGTATGCTGTCGAAGCATGTGTCTAGAGATCCAGTGGATGTATGAAGCCAACACTTTAGAGCTGAGTGGGCGCTCTCCGCCCTATAGATTGGAAGTCAATTAGTAGCAGATAAATGGGAAACATACCAATACAAACAGCAGAACATGTTGACAATTGAAGTTAAGCTAACCTGTTGGTAGATGTGTTGCCGAAATGCATGAATCTCCTAACCATACCTCACAAAATTTCTCACGCTGACATAGCCATGTGTTGTTCAAGTAGGCAACGAAAGGATTGTTGGCGCCGTAAGAGTGTACTAATTTTCCGTACTGTTCATCGTACTTCGCAATAGTTGAGGCATAAACTAGTCGCTTCCACCGATACACTACTAAATCGACTTTCTCACGCTCAACATGCATTATCTTGAGCGCATTGGCAGCCACGTTCTTGCATATATGCCAACGACATAGAAGATGTGGTACAGAAGGATATACCACTGAAAGTGCTTTCACTAGCGCCTTTTCATTGTCAGTGACAAACACATTTGGAGGATAGATCAACACCTTCTTCAACTGATTAAGCATCCATGTGTATGCAGACTCATCCTCTCTGACCGTAAAACAGAACGCTATACAGAAGTTCTTGCCGCACGACGTGACTCCGATGAACTCCACTAGAGGCAGCTTGTACATGTTCGTCTTGTAAGTGCTATCAATAAGCACTACATAAGGAAACATCTTAACGAGCGTCAACGAAAAAGGGTGCGCAAACAAGACAAGACCCAACCTAGATGCATTCCCTGCAAAATGGACATTTAATTAGAACTAACATTTAAAGTGACTAACATACAAATAAACCGACACTAAACAGATGTGCTAACACTTACTTGCATCTTTCTCGGACCACCAACTGTAATTACGTTCATCTAGCAAGTGCATGAAGGACGCTACATCTGTATGTCCGCCACGATCTTCTTTTCTGAATTTCGAAACTAGGTTATGAATCGATGTCTTGTCTGCAGTACTTTGGGGGTTCTTGTCATGCAAATGGGCCCACATCTGTCTAGGCGCAACACCACTCCTGTACAAACTTTTCATGCTTGCCCTTTCGTCGACACTAAAGCGAGGCCGAACGAAGTGAGATTGCGGGTTACTAGCTAACTCGTGGTTGTGCGTCGGGACCATCACCAAGATAGACCAGCCCGTAACTTTCCCACCCCTGATGCTTAAGCGGAACGGGCAGTTGCATTTCTTCGTGGCACGCCGTGGCCTTTGACTAGATGATGACGATTCTCCTATGCTAACCTGTGGCCTATGCTTGCCATACCTCTCACACATTAGTATTACTTCACCGTCGTCTCTCTTAGTTTGTCTGATAAGATAAATATTATTTTCCTGTCCGGTGCGAAGCGCATAACCTACCACCTCCTCTTTATCACCAAAGATCATGCTACTATTAAATACATGACTTGTGTCTATGTTCGCTTCCTCGAATTCATCATCGTTATCACCCTACGCAGAAAAACGTCGTTCTTCACAAAGTGATACTCGTAAACCCTAATACTACATACTTTAGAGTAAATCACACATAAGGCATGAAAATAAACAACAAACTATATCATCGTAAAGTACACGAAAAGACAAACGCAACGGTGCAAACGGATCGAAAAACGGAGCAATAATGAAGAAGATACAGCGATTTGAAAAACGAGCACCAGCGCAGACGCCGACATAAAGACGTCAGTGCTGGCGTCCGCAGCAAAGGAGGCGCGCAGGCGCGTTGAAACGGGTGGGCGCGCGGGAGCCGGGTGGCGCGGGCCGCGAGGGAGGATGGGTGCGCGCAGGCGCGCGGGAGAGTGTGGTGGGCGCAGGCACGCCATAGCCGGGTGGGTGCGACGTTTTTTTTTCTTTTTTCGTTCAGTTTTGTATATATTCTAGCTACTTTTATACATAAATTGCTAAAATAACAACAGAAAGTACCTTAGAATGAGCTCCTCGTGAGTACTCCTCGCTCCTAACATCATCTGCATACTCGTCTTGCATTTCTGGAACACCACCTTCAACATTTCCTCCATCTTTTTTACTTTTCTTACCGAACAGTTTTTTCTTCAAACTTCCGAAAGAAACTATTTCCTCTCTTTATCTCTCTAACTTTAGGATTTCTGAATTTGAATATGATTTTATATCATATTCACCTCCTTTATATAATGAAATTTGGGATCACCTTGTAATATATCATAAATTATGGGTAAATATAGTAATTTTTGAAAATTATTATACTAGGGGTAAAATAGTCTTTTTTCCGACTGAGCGAAGTGAAAACCTGACTGAACGTAATGACCCTCTACTTTTAAGGACATCACCGTGGAGATCGGGCTGCATGGACCTGACTGCTGCACGTGATTCTTTTCTTTTGATTTATATAGAGTGGGATGCTGTCATGGATCATCAGGCTGGATTAATACATGCACACCATACAGGTGAATAAGTATATGGGCTGGAGGTGTGAGGCTATACACGGTTGAATTGGGCCGACAAAATAGATGGTAGGCGCAGACATTTTGACTAGCCAACTGACATGAGCACTAGAGAATAATATACAACGCTAGCCGCACACGAGTTAGAAAACAAACGACAATTCAAAACCCTGGCCGCGCGAGCATACAATAAGTGAGGGAGGGAGAACAGTTCATGGTGAATCAGAGATAGCAGAGCAGGACGGGTTTCCGACCTCATTTCTTCACATATTTGATGGTGTTCTCTTCTATTATTGTTTCTGTATTTAACATGTTTAAGTAGTTGTTTAAATTCCGGTTTGCTATGTAATCCGAATTCGAGGTTCATTTATCCTTGTGAATTTACTAGTTTTAATCATATTAAAGTATTTGTTCTTTGTTTATATTTATTCTTTGATGATTTGACCAATTATTGGAGTTTATTAGTTTGTGTGCTTACAAGTGAGAACTGCAGTATTCAATAGATTACAGGAACAATACTAGTTAATTTGGAAATGGCAATTCCTCTAAAATATTAACTAATTATCTAACTAGATCATGCTTAAAGTTGTTAGCAAATAGGAAATTCATAACGAGAGTTAGAGTTTGGTAATTGTTAGTTAGATTTCACCGAGTGGGAGATTGAACGTGAAATAATTTGATCTTGGATTTTAATCTAGAATTCGGTAAACACATTGAGAAGGGAACCAAAGATTTAGAAGGAGTAGTAAACTAGGATGGGGGTTGCTATTCGCAGTACAAAATTACTAATCACCGCAGTACAAAACTTTTTAAATCATATTAATGTTGTAAACATGTAATGATGTGTCCATGTGTTTTTTTTTCAAAAATGATATCTGAAAGTAATTTAACCCAAGAAGTTTGTAGTTGATTAGTACCGAATTTTGCTAGTTACTTTTTTATTGTAATCAATACTAGAATCTTTTTTTTAAAAGTGTTGGATTACATTTTTATGTGTTTACACTATTAATATGATTTAAAATTAATTGTACTGCGATTAGCAAAAACTTTACTATTTGCAGTACAAGTTTTTTTTCGTCAAACTTAGTTGAATAAGTTGGAATATTGAGGGAGACATTTTTTTCTAAAACAAATGAGAATTGAATGACCAAATTTCAGTCACAATGAGTAAAACAACAACGTTGGAACAACTAAGTTATAACAACTAAGTTAAAGAAAAACAAAGTTACAATAACTAGGTTAAAGAAAAACTAAGTTACAACAACAAAGTTAAAGAAAAACTAAGTTACAACAACAAAGTTACTGAAAAACTAAGTTACAACGAGTTACAACATAATTGATATTATCAATCATCATTACTACCAACTGACTCATCACTCTCGCCTTCATATGAATTGGAGAGTGATTCGAGTTCTAACAAAATGGAACTGTCATGCACTTCTTTGCTTACAACTGACTCCATTGAAAAATCACTGTTGTCTTCTTATGAATCTAGGAGTGATTCTGCTTCCCACAAGATTGAACTGTCATACACCCCCACCCAGTCATTACTTCCGGTAGATTCTTCTTGGTTGTGGAGTTTCTGGTTGTGGATTGATTCATTATCCACCATTGAAACATCACTCTCTTCTGTATCGGAAAGGAATTCATGCTCCCATATGATATTAGAAGTGTTTTCGGAATTTGATGAGTGACTCATGATAATGTGAATGGGTTGTGAATTTGAAGGATTGTGGTGGGAAATATGAATTGTAAAGAATCAGTAGCAACTCTACTCCTTTTATAGAGAAAGCACAAGCTCCAGATTTTTGCTTAAAACATTGTGCTTGTGTCTGATAGTGACTCTGTCCTTAAAGTTGATGCTGAAGCTAATAGTGACTGTGTCCTTACATGTATTCCCCATAAATTTGTGAAATGTCATTTCGTACCTTGTATAGTCTTACATGGTGGTTGTGTGTGATCATGTCTAATAGTGACTGTGTCCTTTACATGTAATGCTGAAGCTAAATAGCCATGTAAGAAGGCACATACTTGTATTCCCCATAAAATTGAAATGTCATTTTGTACCTTGTATAGTCTTACATGGTGGTTGTGTGTGATCATGTCTAATATTGACTGTGTCTTTACATGTAATGCTGAAGCTAAATAGCCATGTAAGAAGGTACATACTTGTATTCCCCATAAAATTGAAATGTCATTGCGTACCTTCTGTAGTCCTATAAGGAATATTATGGGTTGGCATACTAGAATGCATTAGCTGTGTAATAATGTACATGCATGTCATCCCTTTTAAGACACTAATTGAGCTCAATTAAGACACTAATTGAGCTCACTCATGTCAAATTAAGACACTAATTGAGCTCACTCGTGTCAAATTAAGACACTAATTGGCTCAATTAGTGTCTTAATTTGACAAGAGTTTTTACATTTTTTATT
The DNA here is from genome assembly GCA_023374045.1 of Limonium bicolor. NCBI lineage: Eukaryota > Viridiplantae > Streptophyta > Magnoliopsida > Caryophyllales > Plumbaginaceae > Limonium > Limonium bicolor. The sequence goes on along the minus strand of CM041780.1, from coordinate 230,950,399 downwards.
TCCAATACATGTGGATTTTCAGTTCTCATGACGTAAACATTGGGTTTATTTCGTTCGGTAAAATGGTTCTACATATAGCGTTCTTCGGTTTCGTATAGCGTTCTTTGGTAGATGTTTGGACGTGGAATAAACGTGTCATTATACTTTTCTGGATTTATAATCTTTGGTAGATGTCTGGACGTGGAATAACGTGTTGTTATACTTTTCTGGATTATAATCTTTGGTAGATGTTTGGATGTGGAATAAATGTGTCGTTATATTTTTCTGGATTATAATCTTTGGTAGATGTTTGGACGTGGAATAAACGTGTTGTTATACTTTTCGGATTATAATCTTTGGTAGATGTTTGGACTGGAATACAATGCATGACTTCGGATAGGGAATGTTTGGACGTGGAATAACGTGTTTTATACTTTTCTGGATTTATAATCTTGGTAGATGTTTGGACGTGGAATACGTGTTTATACTTTTCTGGATTTATAATCGTTGGTAGATGTTTGGGCGTGGAGTTTTTACATTTGATATATTTCAGTTATTGTGACATAAACATTACGTTCTAACCGCTTCGTAAGTTTGCCGATTCCTATATTTCATCCTTCACTGTGACTGAACTCAGGCGCATGCTAAGTATGATGTGTCAGAATTGCTTGAAGTTGAAGCCCAGTAAGGTAAATAATTGTATTTGTTTCCTTATGATGTACTTGTATATCTCCATATGAAGCTTTTGCATCAGTTTTCATCGATCCAGTGTTTGTATAGGTGTGAAAAATCTAGCCAGTGGTCAATCAAGTGCTTTTTGACTTCTGACGTAGTTATTTCCTGAATTATGTATCTAACTTGATTTTGAATTTATGGCCAAGCACCTACGAAGACTGCTGGTATGGTAAAAGCTTAAGGCACAAAGATGGGTTTTAAGCTTGGTTTATTACGTTAGAGTGTCAAAATGGTGGTCTTGCTCCTTTAAAATTTCGGCCGACACTAGGAAAGCATGAAAGAAGTTAGTTCCTTGGTAGATATAAGAGGGAATGGTGATTTAAGGATGAAAACATTAAAGCGCAAAACTTTACCTTAGTGACTAAGAAAATTATCGGTTTGACATTCGATTTACTACACTTGTTACTTAGTCACTTAAACTTTATTTTAAATTACCCAAAACTTGTGAAATAAGTTTATAAGTATATTTAGGTCATTATGAATCATTTTATACAGCTAGTCACTGTCCCTAGTTCCCTCATTTTACTCTTTAACCCCAACATTTCACAAACTTGACATTTAAGTACTTAAACCTAATTTTAACTTACTCAAACTTATAATATAAGTTCATAAACATAAATGTATCATTATAAACTATTTATACATAAACATTTCGTCCCTATACATAAATATCCCTTTAGTTTTCAAAAAATTACATTTTAACCCCTTTTTTACTTATCATTTTGTACCTAAAAGCCCTTTAACTCATTCTAATGCTTTAACTTTGTTCTAAACACATTATAAACTTAAAATACAGTAAATAAAACATTAGGTATTCGGCTTAATAGTTACAACACCAAAACACCATTAAAATGACATTTAACCCTAACATAAGGAGTTACCTCCAAAACACCATTAAATTACCTTTTTAACATTCGATTTACTACACTTGTTACTTAGTCACTTAAACTTTGTTTTCAATTACCCAAAACTTGTAAAACAAGTTATAAGTATTTAGGTCATTATGAATAATTTTATACAACAAGTACACCCTAGTTCCCTCATTTTACTCTTTAACACCAAAATTCAAAAACTTGTCATTTAAGTGCTTAAACCTTACTTAACTTAATCAAAACTTATAAATAAGTTCATAAACATAAATATATCATTATAAACTTTAAAAACATTTACTATTAAAAAACAAAAAAAAACCAAGTGAGTCGCCCCAACAGGCGGGGTGACACTCACTGGCTCGTGTCAAGCGCAAGGGTGAGTAGCGAACAGAAACCACCGCCGCCAGGGTGAGTTCACCCAGTTCGTGTCAATAGCTGGGGCGACCAGCGAACAGAAACCACCGCCGCCAGGGTGATTTCACCCAGTTCGTGTCAATAGCTGGGGCGAGTAGCGAACAAAAACCACCGCCACCAGGGTGAGTTCACCTAGTTCGTGTCAATAGCTGGGGCGAGTCGGGTGTTTGCGTTTCTTCAGCCGGGGCGAGTGCACAGGTCTCGTGTCTTCAGACGGGGCGAGGGGCCGTCGCCTCTGTGGTCGAGGCGAACTCCATCTTTGCGTGTCGACAGCAAGGGCGCACAGCTCCAAGTCGCCTCAGGAGGCGAGGTGAACCAGCCCAGCTCGTGTCACTGGCTGAGGCGAGTTCGTTCCGTTCGTTTCAGTAGTAGGGGCGAGCCGACTACACTAGTGTCGGTGGGAAGGGTGATTGAAACTCCATTAATGGAGTTTTAAGGTTTTTTTTCAAATTTTTATTTTGTAGATCAAGGCAAATTTAATGAGTTTTCAAAATTCTAACTACAAATTTGAATTCACAACATCAAGATCTATAACTTGCAAAAAAAAATTGAAAAACTCAGCGGAAAATTTTTCCGGTGGTGGTCCGGCTGTGGTCCGGCGGTGGTCCGGCGGCGGCTCCGGCGATCAGGAAGAGAGGATTCCGGTGAGGTAGTATGGAGGAGAGATAGTGCGTGGGTAAGAAATGAAGATACGGGACACGTCTCGTTAATATATAACGTGCGCGTTTTGAAGCGTTTACCAATGTCAAGTCCTAATTATAACATTCAAACGCAATAAAAACGGGTTTAACGTCTTCTAATACAACGAGAACATTTTTTACGACTCACGATGATGAAATGATTTTTTTGAAATACAAAAATTATGATTGATGTCACTACATATTTAAAACACTAAAATAATTTTAAAAAATTTTGTACTGCGGTGATTAGTAATTTTGTACTGCGAATAGCAACCCAGAACTAGGATTTCTCCCATAATTATTTCAAACAGGGAAATTGATATGCTAAAACTAATTAATTAACCTAGAAAATAAAAATAAAAAAATTGTCGGGTTGCAAAAATCTCGGTCGCAATAGTATAGCAAATAGAAGCAACTGGGTATCAATCCACGGGACTTGAAGAAATAAGTCTAATCCTAAGAAATCTGGAGATTTAGGGGGTTGTTATATTGTTTTTGAGATTGAATTATCTAAAGGGCAAATAAAAATTAAATTAAACAATTAATGAAGTTTGAATGATATAGTTGATCAAATGAATGGAACTCTGGGTTTGGGTTGTTCTACACTGGATGTAATTAGCAATTCCTGCAGTTTCTTATGAGATACAGATTGGACAATTCTTTATACTCTCTTCAATTCGAAATCCTAGTTAAAGAAGAGCTCACCTATTGTACGGGTGAAAACGTATTGCAGCAAGTGTACTGGCCAATGGTGTCACGCGGCTTATTTTTGTGAGGCGTCCGGACTTACAAACTCGGACGTAAGTCCGGACAGGGTAAAAGAGGCGCGTCATTTTGATAAATGAAGGCGGTCGTTTATATATATATGGTTATCAGCCAATTAGAGGTGATCATTCGGGCGGCGGGCCGGGTTCGAGCCGGGCCAAAAGAAAATTTTAGGCCCGTCGGGCCTATTTTAAAAACCAAGCCCGGTTTTTTACATGTTCGGGCCGGGCCGGGCTAGGCCCGGTTTTTTCCAGGCTTTGCCGTGGCCCGGCCCGCCCGGCCCGGTTTTTTAATTTTTTATATAAATTAATAAAAAAATAAAAAATTAATATATTTTAATATATTTATATATTATATATAAACTTATTTAAATTTATATATTATATATAATTTTGTATATATTATAAAAATTAAATATGTATATATTATATTTTTAAAAATATAATAAATAATATAAAAATCGGGCCGGGCCGGGCTTGTCCACGGGCTCAAAAAATGTGCCGCGGCCCGGCCCGGTTTTTTATTCGGGCCTGATTTTATGTCCAGGCCCGCCCGGAAGCCCAATCAGGCTCGGGTCCGTCGGGCTTTTTTACGGGCCGGGTCGGACCGGGCTGCCGGGCCGGACACATTTTGATCAGCTCTACAGCCAATGGGGAGATATAGACATTACGGGAGAGAAAAGGCAAACCCTAGCCGCTCAGAAGGAAGGAGAACAACAATTCATGTCGTGCATGGACAAGCAGCAGCTCCTCGTACTCACGGCTGCGCCTCTCAAGTCTGCAGGTCCGTCTCCAAGCTGGCGATAGCCCAAATATATGTGCATGTGAATTCACGTGAATGTTGTGCATGGCCCATCGATGAACAATTTTCAGGTGCAGCCTTCCCTTAATTTGGTCTGCGCCTCTCTAATTCTTATCGGCCCAGCAATCTCAAGTCTTTGTCGGTTTGTGAGTCCATCTCCTAATGTTTGTGCCTACGTCATGATGTCTGCACCTCATGAATTCACGCCCGACAACATCTTCGCAGCCCATGTGTATGTAAATGTGTTTGCAGCATTATGACGTTAATACGTATAGGTGTGCATGGCCCAATATGAAGATGTCAGCCCATTATCATGATGTCGGTGAGTGGCGTGAAAGTTAAAACCGTGCGCACATTGCTACATTGGTCCGGGTATCTCATGAGCATGTAACCCGGACCATGCCAAAATTTAGACAGGAAGTGCTGCACCTGTGTGGTCCGGGTATGTAAATCCGGACATATACCTGGACCACACCCAAATATTGGCAGAATATTTATCTTGGGGTTGTTCCGGATATGTATGTCCGAACACAATCTAAAATGTAGTGGGAAGGCTGTTTTGACTCCCATTTGGCCCCGGTTTGATCGTTAAGCTCTTAGCACACATTTATAGGCCTTTTCTCCAGCGTTTTAACCTATTTTAGCATAAAACCACAAGTAAGGGGAGTTCTTCCAGTATAACATAAAATAACATATAAGTAAGGAATTTATCATATAAACCAATAAAATATTAATCACATTAATCATAGAATTATAGATAAAATCCACACTTATCACCTATCAGAACATGCCAATTCTAATATGGAAACAGACAAAACACATATAGGCGGATTAAGTGTGAATAATTATTAGTAGTTGCAGGGAAAATTTATCTATCCGACTAATTTTACAAAAAATTCCAGATTAATCCAAACTTCTTGTTAATTACCAATATGATCATAATAAGATTCGCAAAACGACTGTAAAAACTCATTATATTAATAGAGAAGATGAATGTATAACATTAATCTAGAAACAATCCGATGAATTTCTCATATCAAAACTGTAGAACACTACGCTAATTCATATCCATTACAAACAAACCTCCCCCAGAGCAGATCCTCACTAGCCAGACATACTAACGAAATAGGTAAATATAATTGGAAGAGAATTCATCAAGAGAAAGAAAAACTCCCAAATCCACTTGTTATCTAGATTCGAAGATTTGTAGGCTCGAGGTTGAAGATGGTGGTTGGCTCACTTCTGACGATGTTACATGGTGGTGATAATGATTCGTGTGATGATAGTGAATGTAATTGGTGTTGATGATGATTGGAGAAGATGAGTGTGTGAATGTGTTGAAAAGCGTTTTTCCCTGTCAAAAGCGTCCTGCCTTCTTTTCTCTTTGATTAGGTCACTTTTATAAGCATTCCTTTTCTTCTTTTCTTTAAAACGCGACACTTTTTGTTGACAATTTTGCCGCGTCCGAACTTGTGTCCTAACATCAATGTTCAGACACCTTGTTCTGGAGCGTGGTTCTGGCCTCGTTGGTGCAAGGTTCAAGTGTGTCTGAACATACAAGTTGGGACACTAGTTCGAACAATTCATCAAGGAAAATACTAGAACTCTCAGCTTATGTCCGGACATGGATGTTCGGACACAAGTTTGGACACAACTTCAAAAGCCTCTAAAATCTTCATTCTTGCTCCAATTTGATCCTCGTTTGTTGCGTCATCACCCTCATGAGAAAGTGTACCATTTTCTTGGCTTTTCTCTGAATTTGACACACAAAAAGGTATCAATTCTCATTGAACATGAAACCAAAGGAAAACGTAAGATAAGTGTGGAATATTATCGATGCAAGTATGAAAATTAAGCATTTAAAACCACTAAAACCATACATATTTCACACTTATCAAACCTCCTCGCACTTAGCTTTTGCTTGTCCTCAAGCAAAGTATAGAAATAAGCTAACTCAAATGCCTTAATATTAAATCTCGAGGTTAAACAAATGTATAAGGGAATTAAGCCATAATAACAATCAAAGGATCAATCTTGCTCTTAACTGTGCATTTCTTAAATAGTGAAACAAGCTTTTAAACCAAAATCATGAAGAAGTCAAATCACAAAGTCAGAACACAGATTAACTCGGAACCTTCCAACCATTTCTTTTTTCAAACCCATGGATGACAAGGGTGTGAAGTACTGCCATATTTCGCAGTACCTTTCAACACCACGCACTCATGATCTAAATGAGGAATTTGCAGTAAACTTTAAGCTTTCAAGAGCTTCCTCTTTTTTTTTCTTGCATAAATATTCAATTGTTCGCACAATTAATTCATCCCCCCGACTTTTATCTTCATCCTTGTAACGGTGTTGGGTCTTTTATCCCGAATCAGATGATCTTAGGTGTTGGAAACTTGGTTTTGCAGATGATTGCCTCCTCAGTCAAAGTAGCGCTACAGAAAGACTTGGCGTTGTAATTCACCAGGCAGAGTAGCTCTGCAGAAAGACTTGGCGTTGTGATTCATCAGTCCGAGTAGCCCTGCAGCAATACCTGTACACCTGTCTCTGGTCAACCAAGGCGTGAAACTACCGAGTGGCTCCGAATATCTCGGAGACGTGGATGTGTGCGCAACGTGCGATCGTGAAGCAACTAAGTACCTCCGATACTTGCGCATCCGAATTTAAGGAGTTGCTCCATGAAGACATTTCCGAAGTTTTAGGAACCGTTAAGTTGTATATAAACATAGGATTGTACACACTTCCGGGGGACGTTCTAGACTATCATTTTTAGAGAGAAAAATACCATTTGAGAGAGAAAGTATTTTGAGAGATCTTAGTGAGAAATTGTCAATTAGCTTAGGTATTTATTACCTAAAGAACACATATAGAACACTCCCCTTTACTCCTTGTTACGCATTGATCAAAGCTGAGAGTAGAGTGAGTGTTGGATGAGACAGAATACTTTTGTTGAATCCCAAGATAGGAAGCTAGGTTGTAATTCACATTGAATTTCAATACAAGCAGAATCCTCTCTTGTCAATTTTAAACAAAAGCTTCTGTGTCATTATTTTCTGCAAACTCATATTCTATAAGAAGAGTTGGTCTGAGACTAACACCTTAGACCTACTCGGTCAGCACCCTGATCCCCTCAAGTGGTATCAGAGCCTGTGTTGGCTGACAAATCTCTCAAAATGGCATAAATCTCAAATTCCAATAATAACAACAGAATACAGGTGGAGAACCCAAAGCTAACCTCCACAAACTACAATATGTGGAAAAACGAGATGGAGTCGCACCTCCAGTCACTTAATCAACAACTCTGAATGGTAGTGACAAAAGGAAACTTCCCAGTGCCTGAAGGGAAAGATCCAAGCTCTTATACGGCTGAAGAGCGCAAATGTGATGAGCTAAATGCCCAAGCCGTATGAGTCATCTACACAAGTCTCTCTCCACCCGAAAGAAGAAAAGTGTATCACATCAAGGTTGCAAAAGACATTTGGGATCACCTTAGAGCTGTTAACGAAGGCAATACCGAGCTTTGAAAATCAAAAATACAAGAGCTGAAGATGGACTAGGAAAACTTCATAGGAAAGCCTGGAGAATCCCTCAGCGATATGCTTGCAAGATTCACTAAACTATGCAGATTGGAGAGTCAAACGAAAATATCAACAACAAATTTCTGGATAGCTTGGGTGAAGAATGGGCCGAGAGTGTTATCTCTACAAAGGCTTCCAAAAGCCTAGAATAATGAACCTTGACCTATCTAGGGTCCTATCTTCAGTCCATCAACAAATACAAAATGAATATAAAAAACAGAGGTAATGCTTCTCACTAAAACCACACTGTTTCCTATTCTAACGTGAATCAAGCTTTGCAGGTGAAGACCACACCTAGCCAGATACCAGCCCACCAGAATGAGTTGTTCCATTATGAGACTACTTCTCCCAATCAAGACTTAATCCAGCAGTTATGAGACACTCAGATTGACGACATAATAGAGGAAGGATCCGCAAATACCTTTGAAGATATGGCCATGCTGGTCAAGAACTTTAGGAAGTTCATGCGAGATCGATCAGAAAGAAACAGTCCAAACAGGTTTAGCCAAAACCAAAATCGACCATATCAATCATACAACCGTAATCAGCAAGGGAACACTGGAACCAGAGACCGAGTATGCTTTAAATGCCTGAAACCGGGGCACTATGCCAACAACTGTCCACTCAAGAAGAAAGATGATCGGGAGCAATCATCACTGATAGCCAATGCAGCATGGGGAGATTCTGACTCGGAAGAAGCTGAGATCGGAACATCAAGCTTAATCTGTCTCATGGCTCACAAAAATCAGGTATGCAAGAGTCCCTCTTCAGAGGTAACTGAAAATCTCTCAGACTCACATGTTGTTCCTTCTTTAGATTTGTCCACTTACTACATAAATCCCAGTCATCCTGAATTCGAGTTAACTGAAGAACAAGAAAGGATAGCTTCTCTTTATGAAGAAATACATGTGTTAAAAGGTCATGTCAACAACGACCGTCTCAAACTCCAAAAGTCTGAAGTAAAAGTCAAAAAACTTGAAAGTGAGTTAAGAGATGCTCACAGTCTCATCAGCTCTTTAAAAACCCAAGTCATGTCTCTACAGAAAAATTGTTCCAAAATCCCTCAAAAATTCTTCAAACCAATTACCTTTGTTCGGGAGGTTGCTACTATGCAAAAACCAAAATTCTTTGAAAACAAACTCCGTGAGTCAAATGAAAGGCAAGTTCGACTCGAGAAAGAGATCGACTCCCTGACAATCGCCCTTAAAAAGGCACAGATGGATTCGGTCTCATCAGCGAATCCCCCTCACTGGCTGAAAAACAAAGGCAAGGTTAATCTGCCCAAGATGGCTTTAAAACCCAACGATCTTCAACGACGAAAATTGTAAAAAGAAAAATTTGAAAACAAATTTCGTTGGCTAAAGAAGTATGTTCACCTACCTTCTCTATTAATTTGTGGTTACTGTGGCTACGACGGGCATATTCACTCATCATGTCATAAGCTTGGCAGAGACTTATCTTTCAATATGCAACGTCTACATACTCTGTCTAAAGCACGACATCTTCACAGCTCTTTTGCATCAAAAAGGGAACCCAAGTTCACCTAGGTTCCCAAGTCTAACCTTTGATTGTTTTGTAGGGAGAGGAGACCGTGGACAATGACTCTTGGTTTCTAGATAGTGGGTGCTCATGACATATGACAGGAGACCCTGACAAGTTCACGACTCTCTCTCAACACAACGGGGGAAAGGTAACTTTCGGTGACAATGCTCATGGTGAAATCATTGGTATTGGAACCGTCGGTAATCCCTCCTACTTTAAGATAGAAAATGTAAACTTAGTAGATGGTCTTGGACATAGTCTTCTAAGTATCTCTCAAATATGTGATATCCCTAATGTTGTTCTCTTTTCGGCTTCTGACTGCAAAATCTTTGATGAGCAAACAGGTCTTCTAAAAGCCACTGGTGTAAGGGTGAACAATCTTTATAAGTTATCTCTTGAACACCCTAACCTAGACGACACTCTCTGTCTCAGTGTACAGGACATAAATATTTCCTTATGGCACTCCCATTTAGGTCATGCACACGGCAAACTGCTCAACAAAATCAAAAACAGAAATCTTGTAGTAGGTCTTCCTCAGACAAACTTCTTCCAGACAGACTCACTCTGTCCTGCTTGCATACAAGGGAAACATACGAGAGTAAGCTTCCCAAGAAAACCGGAGATGTCTACAACATCTCTGTTGGATCTATTGTACATGGATTTATGTGGACCAATGTGTGTTTAAAGCAAGAGTGGTAAGAAGTACGTCCTAGTCATCATAGATGACTACTCACGCTGGACATGGGTACTATTTCTTGAGACCAAATCGGAGACATTTTCTGAATTCGAAACTTTGTTCCATATGATTACTAACAAACTGTCCACCTCAGTCAAAACAATCCGTTCTGACAACGGTACAAAATTTTGAAATATCCAGTTTTCTGAGTTTTGCAGGACAAAGGGAATCGTGCATCAAACATCAGCTGCTCGTACTCCACAACAAAACGGAGTAGTAGAACGAAAGAACCGCACTTTGGTAGAAATGGCAAGAACAATGCTCATTAACAGTAACCTTCCAGCTTCATACTAGCAGAAGCTATCAACACTGCAGCATATATTTTGAATCGAGTGTCAATTCATCCTTTCATCGGTAAAACACCATATGAAATTCTCAAAGGTCGTCCTCCTTCTGTAACCCATCCGCGTCCCTTTGGATGCAAGTGTTTCATACACAATAATGGAAAAGATAATCTAGGCAAGTTTGCCTCTAAAAGTGATAGAGGAATCTTCCTTGGATACTCATCCCACAGTTGAGCTTATAGAGTTTCAACAAACGAACATCTTGTCTTGAAGAAAGTCCTCACATTCGCTTCGAAGAACTTTCTAACTCCAGTGATTACGAGAACAACCCACATGTACCTCATGAAGATGCCCTAGATACCATCTTCATTGAAGTTCCTGTAGCAACCATCCCTCTACCCCAAACGCCTCTTACGACAGACTCATCCTCCTACAGCAACGATGACCCTGATGACTCGTTCAAAGATGCCTCACCTACCCCCATAGATGACCTACAACCTCCCCCACACACCACAACTACAACCACACCTCAAAATCACTAAACACCAGAAACCTCTACTAGCCTACCCTCAAGCTCCGCAAGAAAATTCCATCAAGCCTCCGCTCACCCAATCACCCAAATACTAAGTGATCCCACTAAAGGTGTTCAAACACGCAGCGAGATCCATCAAAATCTCCGTGCCTTTAATGCCTTCATATCCACAACCGAACCAAAAAATGTCCAACAAGCCCTAGGGGACCATGACTGGATACTCGCCAAGAAGAACTACATTCTCTACAACGCCATTCGGTCTGACGACTTGTTCCCTGTCCAACAAACCACAAACCAATTGGTACCAAGTGGGTGTTTCGCAATAAGCTAGATGATCAAGGGAATATCTCTCATAACAAAGCCAGACTCGTAGTTCAAGGATACGCCCAAGATGAAGGAATTGATTACGATGAAACTTATGCTCCAGTCGCTCAAATTGAGGCAATTCGAATACTCGTGGCCTACGCGGCTCATCACGGTATAAAGCTTTACCAAATGGATGTAAAAACTGCATTTTTACACGGATACATCGATAGGGATGCTTTTGTTGCTCAACCACTGGGATTCAAAGACCCACTCCACCCTGAGTATGTCTACAAGTTAGACAAAACGTTATATGGCCTGAAGCAGGCCCCACGGGCATGGTATGAACGTATCTCATCCTACTTATTGTCTCATGGATTGATCGGAGGTAAGGTTAACAAAACTCTTTTTACTCTCACCAAAGGTGAAGACATACTCATTGTCCAGATCTACGTGGATGATATATATATGGATCCACTATTCTGAATTATGTTCATTCTTTTCTGATCTCATGAGTAAAGAGTTTGAAATGAACGCTCTTGGAGAATTAAAATTCTTTTTAGGTCATCAAATCATTCAGCAAGAGAACGGGACTCAAATTCATCAACAAAATACATCCACAAGCTACTAATCAAGTATAAGATGCAGGATTCCAAAGCCACACCTACTCCAATGTCCGCAACAGAGAAACCACATCTGGATGAAAAAGGAATTGCTGTTGATGCCACACTATATAGAGGTATGATAGGTTCTCTCCTATACTTAACAACAAGTCGACCCGACATTCTCTATGATGTATGTCCTGTGCAAGATTTCAGAGGCAAACCCAAAAGAATGACACCTACAAAGTGTAAAGCGCATATTTCGCTATTTGAAAAACACCCAGGACATGTACCTCTAGTACCCGTGGTACTCCTGATTTTACTCTAATGTTACAGCGACTCTGATTTTGCAAGTTCCTTATTAGACAGAAAAAGCACATCTGGTACCGCCCATTTTTTGGGACTATGTCTTGTAGGCTGGAGTTCAAAGAAGCAAAACACAGTAGCCTTGTCATCTGCTGAAGCCGAATATGTCTCCGCAGCTGTTTGCTGTGCACAGATACTATGGATACATAACAAATACAGGATTATCTCATTCCTCCTACTTGTACTACAATTTTCTGTGACAACAATAGTGCTATTGATCTATCTAAAAATCCTGTTCATCATTCCAGGACAAAACACATTGAGATTCGTCACCACTTCTTAACGGATTGTGTTGAAAAAGGGCTGATACAACTAGAATACGTTCCTACTTCGGATCAACTTGCAGACATATTCATCAAACCGTTGCAATGAGGCCCATTTGAAACTCTGCGTTCAAACTAGGTATGACCCGTATGACTTAGCTAAGGTTGTATCTCCTTCTCCTGTTTTTCATTGTTTAGGTGAAATGTTTGAATACGTCTGATGACCTAGTCCGTCTGTCATACAAACAAAACACCGACGCATCAAAAACAAGGGTCTTTACATATAAAAACAACCCGTGAAATTTTCGCCCAGTTATCTGCTACTAACCATCTCACCAATCAGCTCACTCCTACCTTGACACACTACGTCGCTTATATTCAGACGTTAGTACCTTCTTTCACACTCTACCACTGAGCCTCTCTGTCCCAACCTTTTCCCTCCTTTCGTCTTCTCCTACCTCTGCCTACTGTCGTCAACCCAACCCCGCCATGGCTTCAAACCCTAACCCAAAGCAAAATCCCATGTTTTCTGACGCCAACTTACCCGACGATCCATAACTTCTCCAAGCCCTAATCAACAAACTCACCTTTCTGCAAGCCAAACAAACACCCACCTCCACCTTCGCTTCCACCGCCGTCGCACCTGACATGTCGATCGACACCCTACCTATCACCACCCCATTGCCCAAAGTCTCTACTGAACCAATTCTCACAGTAAACCCTACGACGTCACCACAATCGGAAAACACACCCTCCCCCACCAAACAATCCTCACCACCAACAACCCCGATCATACCCACACCCGACACCGTAACCAAATCCCTAACAAACATACAGTTTGGCTCAATTCCACCCTCCGAGCAAGAGACTCAAAACCCACAACCCAACTCTCCTACCAAAGAATCAGAAGAAGTACAAGAACTTGAAACCTAACCCCCTGCTCCTGAACAGTCTCTACCCCAAAAGAAAACCCGGCGCTCCAAATCAAATGCTCCCCGACCTCCCCCTTCTCGAACTCTTGGATCAAGGGCTAAATGCCAACCGTCATCTTCAAAATCCACTCCTGTAGTCACGGTCCCTCCATCATCCCCAGTCATCACAGCACCAGCTGAAGAAAAGCCATGAAGTACCATAAACTCATCCACTCAAGTTGACTCCGACACAGCAACAACTTCAACTAGAAAGCGACTCCGTCCTTGCTCTGAGTCGGTCCCTCCAACACCTGCTCCAAGGCTAGGCCTTATCGACACCCCTCTACTGTTTACTCCCTACCACCAAATGATTCCACTGAGTCAAGAAATTTGGTGAAAGGAAAGCTACTCGATCTTGAGTGGTTACACTCAATGGAGTTCACCATGTTTGAAGAGATGCTCAGATTTCAGAACTGAATCCACTTGTTCCACGACATTCAAACCTACCATGAAAATGAAGCCTACCAGTTCTACCAAAACTGCGTCATTCGTAAGGGGAAGATCATGACCGAGGTACATGAAAAAGCTATCATTCTTGATTCCAACTCTATTGCAAATCATTTGGCCATCCCAACTAGTGGACTAGAATTCTATGATAGAGCTGGATTTCCTGATCTAGGGTTCATAACTGCGAAAGAAGTTTATGATTACTTTCTGCCTAATAGAAGAGTCGGTCACTCTTTAGACCGACCCGCTCTATCAAATACTCACCAAATGCTCCACACCTTGGTGATAAAAAAACCTAGTCCCTATAAAGGAAGGAAATCAGTTTGTCCAGCCTCTTGATCTTGCAATAATGTACTGTCTGATTCACCACCAAAGAATAAACCTCCCCAAACTCATTCTCAATCACATAGCCTCAACCATCTCTTCACCCCGACACTCTCCGGGGTATGTCTTTTGGCTTCCAAAAATCCTCACCCACTGTGATATCTCCCTTGATCCTTCTAGAGCCAGTCGTATCACCGAAACTGACATTCTTGGTCAAATTCTGTACAACAAAACTCCATCCTTTCAGATCAAGTCCGTCTCCAAGCCAAATCCTCCATCTAAAAAACAAGCCCCTCCCAAAAAAACACCCACTCCTGACACAGTAACTCTCACTGAAAGAGTCACTGCGATCAAGAACAACCTCGCCACTCTGTCCGCAAAGATAGATATGCTCATCGACATCCTCAACAACAACCACAAGAAGACGATGGACATCTTTGCAGGAGGAGTCCAGAAACTGGTCGGGAAGTTCAGGGAGATGGAGCGACGGCTGCGGACACAGGAATGGACCGAGGAGATGACTAACCCTTTACCCACCCCCTTTTAACCCCTAGATGACTGACTTTTGAACACTTTTTGAATTGCGCTGGTGGATTGTTTTGTGACTTTTGGATTCTGTGTTTTTGAATATTGTTAATGTGTTTCCCCTGATGTTGGCAAACGGGGGAAGCGGTGTATCCCGCGGCTGGTTTATGCGGGCGACTATGTGTGGACACTGAGTGCCTCTAAAGGCCTCACCTTGTTTTGGATTGGTTTTATTTCTGTTAAGTAGTTTCTGAAATAGTTTCGTACTACAGTTTTATCTGCTCTTATTTAACTGCATCATCTTAAGGGGGAATATTTGTTTAAGGGGGAACAAACAGTGAGTTGTTCTCCCAAGATAGTTGCTCTGCCTTGTTATCTGTCTTTTTGCAGGCACACTTATTAAAGACTCCAAAGTTCAGGCTGGATACACTGAGTTTGCCATCATCAGCAAAAAGGGGGAATTAGGTTGGAAACTTGGTTTTGCAAATGATTGCCTCCTCAGTCAAAGTAGCGTTGCAGAAAGACTTGGCGTTGTGATTCACCAGTCAGAGTAGCTCTGCAGAAAGACTTGGCGTTGTGATTCACCAGTCCGAGTAGCCCTGTAGCAATATCTGTACACCTGTCTCTGGTCAACCAAGGCGCGAAACTACCGAGTGGCTCCGAATATCTCGGAGACGTGGATGTGTGCGCGACGTGCGATCGTGAAGCAACTAAGTACCTCTGATACTTGCGCATCCAAATTTAAGGAGTTGCTCCATGAAGACATTTTGGAGTTTTAGGAACCGTTAAGTTGTATATAAACATAGGATTGTACACACTTCCGGGGGGCGTTCTAGACTATCATTTTTAGAGAGAAAAATACAGTTTGAGAGAGAAAGTATTTTGAGAGATATTAGTGAGAAATTGTCAATTAGCTTAGGTATTTATTACCTAGAAAGCACACATAGAACACTCCCCTTTACTCCTTGTTACGCATTGATCAAAGCTGAGAGTAGAGCGAGTGTTGGATGAGACAGAATACTTTTGTCGAATCCCAAGATAGGAAGCTAGGTTGTAATTCACATTGAATTTCAATACAAGTAGAATCCTATCTTGTCAATTTTAAACAAAAGCTTCCGCGTCATTATTTTCTGCAAACTCATATTCTCTAAGTAGAGTTGGTCTAAGACTAACACCTCAGGCCTACTCGGTCAGCACCCCGGGTGATGAAGCACCTCTAGGACTTAATAATAGGTTGAAGAGGCCTGTTGTGGTTCAGAATATTTATTAGATCAGAGGAGTACCTTGCCTTATCCTTCCATTCCAAACGTTCTTATCATTCCTAAGGCACCGAGTTAAACCAGTTTCGACTCTATAATCAGCTTGCCCACAAAATTTTAATGAAATTCAACAATTGACAAAACCACGAAAACACACAGCTTTGAGCAAAACAATCCTTAAAGTCATCACCAGGCTTGATTCCAGAAAAACTTCCACAAAAATTCTCACCCGAGAATTCAATACGTATAAGCACTACAAGGAACTTACCTCCATATAGCACAAGAACAATCAAAAACCAATGTGGCATGTAAAATGACTGGCACATTTAGAAAGATATCCCCTTCCTCACACTCAAATAGAAGCAATGTCCTCATTGTTCACAAAATAAAATCAAGAAAAAGATCTTACGAAATGTGCCAGACTCACAAGGGTGACAGTATAAATTTGACAGAGATGAAACACGTTAAAGCATGGGCTGAACACAAACTAAAAAGAAAGAGAATTGAAACTCCCCTGATTTGGATTGAGGAAGAAGTCCTTCCTCACACTTAAATTTTTGGCAGGGGTAGAGATGTTCCTCACACTTGCATCCACGTAATTGTCCAGCCTTTGAGACAAAATTATCATCAATAATAGCACCGAACTTGCAAACAAAAAACATCAAAACTAGGGAGATATGCGTGAAACATTTCATTAGTTACGATTAGTACCACACTTCAAAGTTAAAAAGATAACTAGAAGAACAAAAGAAATACAACTCAAATAAAAATACAAACTAAAAGAAAAAAATTAAAATAGTACTAAAATAAGAACAAGTCCGAAAAGAAAATAAAAACGATAAGAACAAAGTCGTCAATCACTGTGGAGGTGGGTAGAAAGCTGCCACTGCTGAAACTACGCGAGTAGGGATCCATAATCTCATGGGAACTACGACCTGTTGTTTGGAGAATCTCATCTCCTCCTGAGAGTAAACGAGCCTGGTCCTTAAGAGTCCCTATCTGCGCCTGATAGCACTGATCCAAGGCTTCAAAGTGAGCCTGGAAGGTCTGCTCCAGCTGCTCAAACTCATATCGTGTGACGTATTCGCTCCTTGGGGCTGGCAGCGCTGCATAGACATCCTCATCCTCAGCTGCAAATGGAGGAGCTAGCTTAGAAGGACCCTCACCAGCATCTCGCTGGCGCTTCTGTGATCTCGGGGCAACCTTCTTCCTCCATGCCACCCCCTCAAACTCAAACCACATTTTCTTCAAAGCACCGACATCGATGGGTGAACTCGTAGAATGAAGCCCCTCGCCACGAGTGGCTATAAACTGCTGCCGGAAGAGATGACTTAGTATGACAAGGAAGCCAAGCTTATGACGGTCCTTATGCTCTATGATGGAGCACATATGCTGGAAGAGGAACCTCGGCAGGTAAGTAAGCTCAGCAACTCCATCAAAGGTAGGGTTCAACACAACCTGCAAGAGGTAACAATCTGTGTGGTTCAGGTCAAAGCTATGTCAGGGAGTGACGTTGGCGACCAGCAGCGCAAAAAGGACTAGCTCGTGAGGGTCCTGAAGCAGATCAACAGGGATTACCTGCTTAGAGGGGTTATCACCTCTACGGTGACGCAGAGCTTGCATCATAGCCACTAAATAGTGGTTGTTTGCAGAATCCTGAAACTCATTTCGCATCCGTGTGTGACTGTGTTCGTCAGGTGTAGGAGGAGCAGGATAGAGGATCCTCAGATAGCGAGGTATCATCTCCTCTGTAATCTCGACAGTGGCACCCAGAGCGGTGGAGGTAATGGTGCCGTCCCAAAAAAATGGCATTAGTGTAAAACATACGCACCATCCGAGGGTGGTACAGACCCCCCATATCCAGAATCTTGGTCCACTCATAGGCGTCCAGAAGCTCAGGTAAACCAAGCTGATACTGAAGCTCAGGTGCTACGGATCGCTCTACTATAATGTCCACTTCCTTATCGAACCATTCTCTCGCCGTCTCATCTCTGAAGTTTCTTGGGGGCCCTTGACGGCTCGAACTAGCCCTAGCTCTGTCACACTTCTTGGACCTTCCAGTGATTTTGCACAACATCTGCTCAGAAGAAATCAGTCAATATCAGCAATGGCAAATATATAACAGCTCAGTAAATGTATGCTCAAATTCTACCCAAAATCTGACAGTCTCCCCTAAAAATTCATCATTCTCCACAACTAGGTTCAATCAACTCTTTCAATTGCAATGGCTAATATTCACCTAACATTGACCAACAGAGACTTAATCGCCAAATAACTTTCTTCGTAACAAAGTATTCTAACAAATTCAGTTTAGTCTCAATCAATTCCGCTAACTTATCCATACAAAATCAAACAACAAACTCAAAAATCCATAATTATAATCACAAAAGTGCAGTTTTATCATCTCTATTCAACAACTCACAACACAGTAGATAATCAACCTCATTCATGCAAATAAACTTCAGAAAAGTCCACAATGGTTACCAAATTTACGGCCATACATACCCCAAATTTTGAAATCTATCAAAAACACTATAAATGAGACAAAAAAGTGGAGAAAATACCTTGCTTAAGTTGACTAGATATGTGGAAGTAGAAAGAATAACAAAATCTGCAAGGTAGAACTTCAAAATCCCCAAACTCGAAAGTTAGGGTTTGAATGTTTTTCGCTCAAAATTGGACTGATCCAAGAAGTTTTTGGTTGATTTCTGGTGCTAGGGTTGTATAGAATTCAAAAACAAAGATTTTGATACCAAGATTGTGCAATTTGGTGGAGAAATGAGAAAGTTATGCAAGATTGAAGATGAGAGAAAATTTACGTACTACTCGCGTGGCTGAAGGTAAGGGAAGAAAAATATGTACTGCAAAGTTCGGACGCTGCGGGTTAAATTAGGACTTATCGAGTTGTATGAACCTGCATGTTCGGTCGCAAGATGTCCGAACTTCCAAGTTAGGACGGAAGTTAGGACGCTTCGTTTTCTCCTTCTGAACTCTTACACGGTGTCCGAACTTTGATGTTCGGACGTAAGTGTAGACACCAAAAATTCTCACCCCATAAAGCAAATTCCAGAATAAGAAGTACAATAAGAGGGGTCGTCGCCTTTCTTTTCAAAACACATTTACATGCATGCCAAAATGAAACCATCGTTTTACGACAAAATTTTAAAACCAATTTTCAAAGCATCGTTTTCAAATTCGTCCCTTTTTGCTACTTACTTCCTTTACCATTTCATTTTTGTTTTATTTAATGTAGCCGGTTCTATATTATTCGTGTATTCATTTCGCCTAGTCATTTTTAATTTTGGTCTATGCTATTTTGTTACTTGTTTATTTTAGCTCATTTCATTGATACTTTTACTTGTATTTTCTTTATTAGTACTTGTTTTTATTTGCTCTTTATCATTATTATTTTTAGAATTATCGTTCATCATTTTATGTACATTTTCCCTGTTATATTCCATACTAGCATATTTTGTTTTGTTGCTAATTTTTATTAGACTCCTTTTCATCTCATTTTATTTTGTCACTTCTTTTTACTTTATTCGTACATATCTAATTCAACTCCCACTTTAGGACAATCACCTGTATTCTTATTTCCATCACAAGTGCTATTTCATTATTCATGTACTTATCATTATGCTATATTGTGTTTTACTTTTATTTAAATCCAATATTTCCTGACCCCTAGAAGAAAATAATTCATTTCATTAGTTTAAACTCTTTCGTCTTACTGTATATTTCTATTTGAAAAAGCATGACGTCTTTATGGAATTCATTTAATTTGAATTAGAGTTCTAGTGTTATTCCTCGTGTTAACATATTGAGTTTTGAGTTAGCATGGCTGGTTAGTTTGTGTTGGTAAAGTTGAATGTCTACTGTTCAAATTTGGGGAAGGATGTGAGTTTTATTTTTCTTCACTTAGCTCACACAAGAGTTTTAGTAATATTAACCGCGTCTATACACTGAGTCTTGTTATACCATAGTCGGTTAGCTTGTATATTAGGGAGACAAGGCTCCCAAGTTCAAATCTTAGCAAGGGCAGGGTTTTCTTTCAATTTTTTTTCTCTCTCTCTCGCGCCAGATGCACTTGAGTTGGGTCTTTTTGTTGACCGAAGGTCAAATATGGCCCTATCTAAACCCTCCCCAAAACCCTAACTTGCTATTATAAAAAGACAGTTAGAAACCCTACAGTAGCATGCCTTTGAAGCAGCCGGCCACAGTCCCAATAAGTCCGCGTTTGAAAATAAAAGAAAAGTTCCCCACTGCCCATTTTTCTTCCCTTCGAACTGGAACCAGAAAAATCTATGCCAGAAAACTCCCTTCACTTACGAATCCCTCGTTCACCATTGAAGCACTAAGAGAGACACCACCTGAGACCCTATTTCATTTCGATTTGCTTCACCCTCATTGTTGATAGTGTATGTGGTCGTCTTCTTCTATCTATCTGTCTGAATTTTTCTGGTTCTGGGTATTCGTAGTTTCTTCCTCCCTATTCTTCTACTTGTGTTGTGCTTTGCCAGAGGATTTTAACCGGTGATGGCAAAAAAACTTTGGCTCAGTCGGAAAGTTTGCTTCCGAAGCAAGAGCCACTTCTAGTCCCTATCTCTATTTGTTTTTCCTCTGTTGTATTTTTTTATCGATATTCTAGAACTAGGACTACGAATACGCATTGCGTAAGTCTCTGGTCTTAGGGAAGCATAGAATGGCAGGTCGAATTTCTGCTCTGTGTATTTGATTAAAAGTAGATGAACATTTGTTTTCAATATCATCTTCGAGCATAAATCTTCTCTTCTGTTGGTTTCTTCCTTTTTTTTTGCATTTTGTTCTGTTTCTGCATAAATCAACGGGTAAACACCCAGCCTGGTATGAACTCTGAAGTTCACGAACATGGCAAGAAACTGGACATTAATATTCACCTCTTGTTAGATGAGTGATATATGTTCATGGTTTCAGTACTCTCAAATGTTTAGAAATGGGGAATTCCTTCAATAATCGGGGCAAATAGCTTACTGTAAAAGATTAATCTTAGTAGCTTTAACCTACACTTTGTCTGGGACATTTTGGCTGTGTCATTTGAGTTTAGCCTATGACAGGTTCGAAGTTTTCATCCGTGGGTCCTGCTCCTTACTCGTATGTGTTGGTTCATTCTACTTCTTTTGCTACTAGAATGTGATAATCCCTTCTTATAACTTGTTCTGACCATCTATCTTTTTTTCGCGAGAATCCTTTGTGACTGCTTGATGTTTCAGCAAATCTGTCGCCTCCCTTTATGCATAAATTGGTTTACTCATAACTGAAGTGGAGATAGACCTCATGATTGCATAGTTCAAACGGGCGCTGGAATCTCTTATACCCAATGCGTTCATTTCTTCCTTTCGTATTTCCACTCTCCTGCCTGTGTGATTATGCTCATGGTCTAATGTTTTTGGAACCGTTTTTTTTATTTTGAACTGGTTGCAGGCGATTTGATTACTTGCTCTCTGGTATTTATCCCAATTCTGATTTTATCTCTCACTCTATCCTTACAAAAAACTAGTTTTATACGACTCATTTGCTTGATATCCATATCATTTGTATATGCTCTATTCGCCAGTTTACAAATGAGTTTGCGTGATCTGTTTGATGCAATCTGTTTCAATCAACTTGGCGATAATGAATTTCGTTCTAGATACTCAAGAAATAAGTGAATAAAAATGTTGTGAGTTTAACCTGCAACTTTTAGCCCATCAATCTGCCTTCGAGTTGAGTTTTGTTTAGTGTCTCAAAAACTAGGCTAATGACCAGGATCTAACCTTTGATGTGCTTCTGAGTTCTACGGTTAAAATTAGAGCCTAAAACAAAAAAGAAACCAAAAGGAATGAGTCAGCAACTTGTCTTTGGTTTAATGTGTGTCATTAACTTCTTTCAAGTCAGAACCCTCGGTTGGTCCATGAGAGAAAATAAAACAAAGAGCTTGGCTAGTAATTTATCATATCATGCTCTCGTTTACCAATTTGGTTTGCTATTTACCTTGATTTGTTTGATTCATTCTTGTATATATCATTTTTGCTCTCTTTCATTGTAATTTATTATTTCCTTTTTATTTTATTATTGTCAAGCCCTAGTTATTATCCTTTAGCTCCAAGCCCTTAGGATAGTGGGTGTCCCTTGGCACTTAGTGGGTCATGTGTCCTTCTTGGTCAAGGTGACACCCTAAACCTTAAAACACACATCTAAAATTATGTATATATATATAAAAGAATCATCAATGCAAAACCTCTTCCAAAATTTGTCCTCAGACTTTTGAATAAAAAGAAACCAATAAATGGCCCAACAGTCCATCAAACAAAAATTGCCCAAGTCCAAAAATAGCCCATTCTATAAAACTTGGCCCGATACCCTTCCTTGGCCCAACAACAATTCTTGACCTAGCCTAAGCCCATTGGCCCACCAGCTCACCTTGATCCATCTGGCCCATTGGCCCATCAGCTCACCTTGATCCATCTGGCCCACTGGCCCATCAGCTCACCTTGATCCATCTGGCCCATTGGCCCAATCCATTTTGGCCCATTAAGCTCACTCGGCCCATTAAGCCCACTTGGCCCAGTACCATTCGTTGCCCCAACAACAATTCTCGACCGGGCCCAAGCCCATTAGCCCATCAGCCAAACCTCAAATAAGACCCACTTTTAGCCCAATCTCAATTAAGGCCCAAAAGCCATTAGGCCCAAAACCCATCCAACCTAGCCCATTAATTCAATTCGGCCAATCTTTAACCAAAGCCCATAAAGATCCAAAAGCCCATCAGGCCCAAACACCCATCAGGCCCAAAAACAAGACTTGACCCATTTCGACCCAAAGGTCAACATTGGCCCATTTTCAAAAACCCTAGTCCATATCCAAGGCCCAAGCCCATGACTGACCCACAATTTGATCCGGCCCAATCCAAAATCCAGCCCAACTCCACCTCGAATCCAAAATTTAGTCAAACCAAATCAACCCAATTGTGGAGTCCAATTCAGCCCAAATTCAAAACCCAAGATCGAAAAGCCCTCCACACCCCAAGGCCCAAATCACAACCAGACCCATTCTTACCAAAAGCCTAGACAAAGCCCAACTTTGACCAAGTCAACCTTTGACAAAGTCCGACTTTGCCCAAGTCCACCTTTGACCAAGGCCCAAACTTCCAACTTTGACTCGATCCAACCTTGACCAGCCCAAACTTGACCTTGACCCAACTTTGACCAGCCCAAGTTTGACTTTGACCCAACTTTGACTCGATCCCATTTTAACTCGATCTAACTTTGACCCGGCCCGCTTTCCAACCCCAACCCAAACTCAATTCAAACGAAATTCGATCCGAACCCAATTCATTCAAATTCAATTCAAAACTTCATTCAATTCCAAATCAATTCAAAACTTTATTCAATTCTAAATCCAAACCCAATTCAATCTCAAATTCAATTCAAAACCAATTTCAATTCAACTCCAATTCAATATCAATCTCAATTCAATTCCAACTCAAATCAAAATTCATTCAATCCTAATTTGACTTCGATTTCAATTCAATTTCAATTCCATTCTAATTTCCCCTACACTCTAAATGTCTCACAGACCCGAGTGTCTCACAGACTTTGTCATCCCAAATGATTCGAATGTCTCAAAGACCCGAGCGTCTCATAGACTTCGACATCACAAGGTTTCAAACGTCTCATAGACTTTGACATCACAAGGTTTCAAACGTCTCATAGACCAAAGCGTCTCACAGACTAGCATCCCAAACCCGAAACTTCTCGAAACTCCGAAGCCTTCTAAATCTCAAACACCTCAAATATCCTCAAACTCCAAAAATATCAAAACTTCCAAAACCCCAAAACTCGTGAACTACGTAAGGTATGATCTCAATAGGGAGTTGAGTACGTAGGCAGCCCATCTAGGGTGCGACCCCATTCCAATAAAAAAAACCCTTTTCCCACTCTAAGGCGTCCTTCATACCTCTTGAAACACTCAAACCCTCTTCATCTCCCACAAACTTCAAACCATCAGACTCCAAATCTTGTCTATTCAGTCAACCTCATACCTTTCCTCAATCTTTGTTCTATACTCATTCGAAAACACTAATCTCTCTTATAGGCGTTGGCTTGGCAGAAAAGCTCGCCTCATCCACTCTCCCTCATCCTAATCCTATCCTTGGCTCTTAAATTAATCTCTCTGAAAAGGTTTTGAAAGAAGGCAATCCCGACAATTGGAGACTGAGGTTTCCTTGGGCACCAATCCGAAGTCATGGTCGTTGCCACTTCTAAGGGGTGTAACCCAATACGAACCCACATAGAATCTCTAGTATGATCAGATAAGTCCTATCCATAGGCAACAAATTATCAGAGTCAATTAACGGTTCTTAGAACCCTTCTCCTCCCTTCCTAGTTCCTTAGGTCAAACTAGGTGGTGACTCTAGTCAACCTCCACTTATAGGGCATAAGTCCGCGTGGAGCCCATTGAGAGCGGGTGTAGTACTCACTAGCACTCTCCCTTATGCTTTCTGGGAAAGACGGACGATTTAGTAGGTATTTGAGGGATGCCAGAATAACAGGTTTTCACCCTCCACAGAATGACATTTTCTAGGATCTAGACTTTTTAATCATAACCATTTAGATAGACCCCCTTCATACTGAAAAAATCACCCTCCACAGTAAGTTCAGACATCTCGTTCGATACTTCAGTTTTTCCTTCGCACATTGTCCGAACATTGATGTCCGGACATATGTTCGGACATCTCGTTCTTTCCTTTTGATTCCTTTCGCATCGTGTCCGAACATTGATGTCCAGACATAAGTTCGGACATCTCCTTCTCTAGTGTTGATTTCTTCTCGCATTGTGTCTGAACATTGAAGTTCGGACACATGTTCGGACATATTGTTCTGCGTAGCTATCCATCCTCTCGCATAGTGTCTGAACTTTGATGTTCAGACACATGTTTGGACAAGACCAAAAAGTTGAAACCTTGCTCTTTTCTTATCCAGAAACAATGTAAACACACCATTAACATAAAAACAAAGCTAAAACAACAAAATAAAATAGAAACAGAGTACCGAAAGCACTAGGTTGCCTCCCAGTCAGCTGCTCTTCTTTAATGTAACACCCCTACCGGTAATCACACAATTAACTCCTAACCCGTCTCCATTACTAGTAACAAGCAGCGGAAATCCAAACTACAACCGGGGGTGATACAATGCCGTTAGTCACCCACGTGACTAACAAGGTCAACCCAACACAAGTACAACAACAAATACAATATCGGTCTGATGGGTCTTTATCGAGTACACTTTACAAACTTTACTTCCATTACTTAATAATTCTCAAACAATTACAACTTCAATTCCTTAATATACAAATACAATATCCATTCAATGCTATACCGAGTATCTACAAATCTCAAGTCTATCCATGACCTTTCGGTCTTACAAATCCACAATACACAAGTACAATTTCTTAACCAACTACCCATATCAAACAACCCCGTCCTACTCTCGATCGGTTGACGGCTTCATTGTACCTGGAAAATAAAAACATCACCCCAAGGGGCTCAGCTTACACTGCATATGACTTCCGCATACCCCGCGTACTAGCGAGGGTACGCCAACTAATTGGTCGAGAGCATGCGGTTCATTTTATTTCAAACAGCATGCAAGACAACAATACATTATATATGTATGTCAACTCAATCAAGTTCATCATTGAACACAAGCACTAACACACACATCGAGGGGTTAGTTTAATATGTTCTTTAGTTAGGCTTGAGGGTTTCTACCTCACCATGCCTTACTCAATTACTCATGTTCTACCCACTCCCTTGGGTACTCTTACTCACAATCTCAACAAGGTCTATAACACTCAACTCAATTCTCCACTCAACTCAAATTCTCAAGTCCCTCAAGTCACAACTCAATTCTCAATACTCACATACCCAATTCGATACTCAATACTCAAGATGTATGTTAAGTCATTCTCATGACCTCCGGGCAGGGTCATACACACGACCCACCACCGGGCTCAAATACAAAAGGGGCTATACAGTTAGCTCCTCAAATTCTCAAAAATGTCCAGTTCACTACCGACTACTCAAATTCCCAAAACTCCACTCTTGGAGTCAATTCACAATCTCAAGGATTAGCCTAGAAGTATCTCTCTCAATAGCATCTAATGGCTTAGGGATTCCTCAATGTCTAGTATTCTAAGATTTAAGGTTTCAACCAACTTATTGAATACCCTCATGTTCGGGACATTGTTCATGTTAGTCGGTTCCTCTCATTGGGGTTCGACTATATCTCTAAGGGGTTTGGTGATCCCTTACCATGCTTTACTTTACTCAAGGTTCGTATTTCGAACAACTTTCCAATCCTCTAGTTAGAGGTTACTCATATACTTCCACTAATATTTATTTTTGTGGATTAAGTCAATTCAGTTCTCTAACCGTTATCGGGAGTTTACTAGTTCCCATACAATTCTCTCACGTTCTAGTGAGTTCGTAGTTTGTGTTATCGTTTCTTGGTTCGCTAGTTTTAGTGGTTTCCACGTTTTTGTTAATTCACAACTGGACTCTTTCTACGAGTCACTACCCAAACAAAACTCAACTATGAGTCGCACTACCATACACAATCACAATCAAGCAATCCATTCACATTCCACATTTCATGAATTATACAAACTTCAGTTTAGACAACAAACCAATCACAAGCATTACAATACAAACACAAGAGGGTACACACAATCCGATTCGTGCATTTATCTTGTTAGGTGATCACACAATCAAACAAGCACACAAATCGGGGTAACCAAGTTAGGATACAGAGCATGAGGAAATCATACCTTTCACCGGGGTTTATCTTTACCAGGGGTTCTCATGTTCTGCAGACGTTATAAAGTGAGTGGTTGAAATGGTGTAAAATTAAAAGAAAAGAAATTAAAAAACTCAAAATAAACGTCGGGCTGCAAACAAATCCCGGTCGCAGTAGTATAGTGAAAATGTAAGCGACCGGATATCGAACCACGGGACTAATATACATTATAGTACCTAAGCGTGTCACAAAGAGGGGGGATTAATTGACTTGTTATAAATAAATAAAAACAGTAAATAAAATTAACTAAGTAAGCAAATAAACTAAACGGGACTCTGGTTCATGTTAATATAATAACTGCTCTCTCATGCTAGGTCTACTGGTTTAATTATAATTGTTTGGCAAGATCCTATTTTTATCTTAAGGTCTAAGTCATAGACTCATAAGACTCGTTCCAGTTGTGCGATCAAGCACCCACTGATGGACGGCAGAGGAGTATGAGGATTTTATTCTTGCAACTTGAAAATACTAACTCATTAAATCATAATAAAGCTTTCTCCAGTTTTACGACTTAATTAACCTGTCTATTTATCACCGGTCTGATCAAAATAGACTAGCAAGCAATTTAATAAACTCATGACATTTATTAAAAAGATGAAAGAAAACCTTTAAGCGTAACAAACTTTATTAAAATTAAAACCAGTAAAACATATTGCATAATTAATACAGATACATAATAATTATTACCAGAGTATACGAACTCTAGCCTAACATATTAAATAGTTTGGTCTTCTATTTAAATACGTGAGACTAGAGGTGAAATTAATGAGATGAAAAGAAAACAAATGGAGAAGCGGGAGATTAGAAATGAAAATGAACGAGTGAGTGAAAGTGTAGTGGTACGAAGATGGAATGATGGTGTGAATTGGAACTCCAGAGGAACCACGGACGGAACCTCTGGAAGGACACTGGAGAAGGTGAGAC
Organism: Limonium bicolor; assembly: GCA_023374045.1. Taxonomy (NCBI): domain Eukaryota; kingdom Viridiplantae; phylum Streptophyta; class Magnoliopsida; order Caryophyllales; family Plumbaginaceae; genus Limonium; species Limonium bicolor. The sequence goes on along the minus strand of CM041780.1, from coordinate 230,922,620 downwards.
GAGTGTTGTATTTATAGAGGAAGAAGAAGCAGAGCAGCAGCTTCATTGATTGAGCTCGATGATTGCAGCTCCCCATTGATTGGCAGCTCATTGATTGCGCAGGGGACAGGGCTGCAACGCGTGCGTGATTCTGGTAGGCGCCGACTGCTAAAACGATAAGGTGAGTCAAGTTGCAGAGCGAGTCGGCGGCGAAGATAACCCGTTGATTTCCTACACATTTACATGTGTCCGCTAGATAAATGGCGGTCCTCCTCTGTTTCAACCGCATGTTAATAGGCGGTCTCTGTCTCTTGTCCGCCTCATATGTAGGCGGTCGCCTCTTGTTTCGTCCGCCCCTTATTGGGCGGTACTCTCTATTCCCGTCCTCACAATATGAGGCGGTTGCCTCCATTCAGAGTGGTCTCCCCTTATGGGCGGTTGCATGCAATTCATGCATGCACGTTCTTCCTCACGTGACCATCTTTTAATCCCTTATAAACATATGTATGTTTTAGGTATTTTTCCTACAATTTAACACATAAATACATCAGTAAATATAACAACATATTATAGGAAAAACCCTAGATAAGTGAGAAACATTACTAAAAATGCTACAATTAATAAGGTGATTAAACCCTAAAAAGTCTATATGTTTTGCACTTATCAAACTTCCTCACACTTGACTTTTGCTTGTCCTCAAGCAGATAAGGAATATAATTATCTCTAAGCCAAATAATAAAACAAGATTAAATAAGTGTAGAAGGGAATTTAGACAAAGTGACACCTGAAAGAATAATTCTGCTCTTAGAAGTAGGTTTTTATAAACAGTGAAGAAGAATAATTTAATAAAAGCATAGAAAAACTAGACTGCAGAAAACAAGTTAGATTAACCTGGGATTTCCAACCAATTTCATTCTCTAACCCGGGATGACAAGGGATGTGAAGTAATGCCTTATTCCGCAATACCTTTCAACACCACGTACTCATGTTCATAAATATAAATTGCAATTTATTATTCTTCTTCTTTTTTTTTGAATGTGCAAATATTGTATATACAAAACACCAAAAATTTTTAAAATTGCATTATTTTTCTGTACCCCAGACTTTTCTCTCTATCCTTGTAGCGTGTTGGGTCTTCTATCCCAGGTCACGAGACCTTAGGTAGATAGGTGTTAAAGCACCCCAAAGAACTTAATAACCGGATAGACGAGGCCTGTTTTGGTTAGAAAAATTCATAAACAGTGGAGTACCTTGTCTTTATCCTTTTCTTTCCTTGACTTTCCACATATTTCCATAATCCCAAGCTAAACTAAATTGGTTTTTACAATCACAGCAGATCTATCATATTTTGAGTGAAATAGAATATTTTGATGGAAAATAATTTTATACAAACTTCTTTAAAAATAAAACCATCTTTCAGTTGTCACCTGACATAATTTCAGACACTTCTACAATTATTTATCTCATTTTTATCAATTTTTTTTAAAAATTTAGGCAGTTTAGAGTAGCAAAAAGCGAGTGTGGCATTATCGAAACAACTGTCATATTTTCAGGGAAAGGTCTCTCCTTCCTCACACTTAAGAGGAGCAATGTCCTCATTGATCAAAATTAATTCAAGAAAAGGACCTTTCAAAATATGACACTCAAAAAGGATTAAACAAATACGGGTTGAACATTAATAAAATAAAGGAAGAACTGAAACTCCCCTTGTATCGTAGATTGAGGAAGGTATCCTTCCTCACACTTAAGCTTTGGTAGGGGTGAGACGTTCCTCACACTTAAATTTGCGCAAGTGTTCAACCAAAGGTATCGAATTCCTAGAGCAACTGAGGTTGCTCCCATAGGCGAGTTCAGCTATATGTTGGATATAGAATTTATTCTGAAAAGAAAATCATATATAGCCAGCAAAACTCAAATGACACCAAAGAAAATAATAATATGAAAAATATAAATAATAATTCATAAAAAGAAACATAAAGTAAACCACACTGTTACCTTCCTGAATATAACAAAAGTGGCACAAGTTCAAACAGTAAGAGTCTACAAAATGTTAGTAAACAACAAAGCAAAATAAATACATAAATAAAAATAACAATAAAATAAAATAAAATCACTGCGGTGGTGGTGGAGGCTGTGCTGGTCCCTGGCCTGTCTGAGCGAGGAGAAGGTGCAGAAGAAGATGCACCGGGACAGTTGCCACCACGAACACGAGGCATACTAATATATTATTAAATTAAAAGCAAACAAACATTAACAGGATAACAATTTAATATTAAATTTTAAACAGAGTATTAATATTTAACAAACACAACACAGTAATTAGCAAAAATAGAAATCAAGAAGAAAAAATAATATGAAATATAAACAGAATAATTATACAACATAAATTCTGTCGAAAATTCTGTCGAAAATTCGACAGAACCTCCCCTAAAATTCTTCGTTTCTCCATAATTAATTCAGTCAAACGCTAGGTATTTTAATACCGTTATCAGCCTAAATCCACATATAACATCCTATAATCATAATTTATTCAGTTAATAACAACAAGGTATAACAGATTTTCGAAAAAAAAAAACTGCTCTTTCGAACAAGCAATTCTCGTATCTACATATACTTGAATTTGGAATTCACCCAAAACAACAAATTAAGCATAATCAGTGTAGATTTAACCTTGTGTATATATAACATGATAATAGAAGAAACTTTTGAGGACAAATTCGCATTATTAGTTCGAAAATTTCGAAATGGTCGACCTAGGTTTTCGAAACTTCAGTCTTAAATTTCTCCTAGTGTAGTTCATCATTTGTGGATTTGAAGCTATAGAAACGTAGAGAATTGAAAAACGAAGATTTCGGTACTAACCTTGCGTGATTTGATGAAGAATTGAAGAAGATGTGGCAAATCGAAGGGGAGGGCGATTCGCGAGCCTGGTGTTCTTCGTGGCGTCGGGTTCGAACTGGAATTTGGGGAAGAATCAGAGTGAGTGAAAACGCAGCGCTTCGTCGTTTTTTTTTATTTCATTTCAGAGCACGACGCGCCGTTTTTGGGCGGTTTTGGGTATGTGTGACCGCCTCTTATGGGGCGGTTGAGGGCGTGTGAAGTCCGCCTCTTACGGGGCGGTTGTGTGTTGTGTGAGACCGCCAGTTATTAGGCGGTTGTCTGTGTGTAGTCCGCCTGAAACGGGGCGGTTGTCCTCGCAACAACCCCCTGTTTCGTTTTTTTTGATTTTATCCTTGCTTATACAACAACAAAAATGAAGAAATAAAATAATGGGTTAGTAATAAAATGACATAAATAATAAGTTAGTAATTAGATAACATAAATTATAAGTTAGGAGTCAATTTACAGAAAATTAAATGTTAGGGACAATGGAATTAAATGTTAAGGACAATGGAAATTAAATGTTAGAGACAATGGAAATTAAATGTTAGAGACAATGGAAATTAAATGTTAATAATAGAAGTTAGAAGTTAGATGTCAGAAGTCAGATGTCCGAAGTTAGATGGCCAAAGTCAGGTGTCCAATGTCAGATGTCCAATTAATATTACAGATTATTAGATAATTAATATTAACATAATATAGTAGATAATTAATATTAACAATGAACAAAATATTATAGACATAATATTAACAGAATAAAGAGAACAAAATATTTATAATTAACAGGTGAATAATCCGGGCTTAGGAACTAGAATAAATCTAGTCCCCGGCAACGGCGCCATTTTGCAGACGTTATAAAGTGAGTGGTTGAAATGGTGTAAAATTAAAAGAAAAGAAATTAAAAAACTCAAAATAAACGTCGGGCTGCAAACAAATCCCGGTCGCAGTAGTATAGTGAAAATGTAAGCGACCGGATATCGAACCACGGGACTAATATACATATATAGTACCTAAGCGTGTCACAAAGAGGGGGGATTAATTGACTTGTTATAAATAAATAAAAACAGTAAATAAAATTAACTAAGTAAGCAAATAAACTAAACGGGACTCTGGTTCATGTTAATATAATAACTGCTCTCTCATGCTAGGTCTACTGGTTTAATTATAATTGTTTGGCAAGATCCTATTTTTATCTTAAGGTCTAAGTCATAGACTCATAAGACTCGTTCCAGTTGTGCGATCAAGCACCCACTGGTGGACGGCAGAGGAGTATGAGGATTTATTCTTGCAACTTGAAAATACTAACTCATTAAATCATAATAAAGCTTTCTCCAATTTTACGACTTAATTAACATGTCTATTTATCACCGGTCTGATCAAAATAGACTAGCAAGCAATTTAATAAACTCATGACATTTATTAAAAAGATGAAAGAAAACCTTTAAGCGTAACAAACTTTATTAAAATTAAAACCAGTAAAACATATTGCATAATTAATACAGATACATAATAATTATTACCAGAGTATACGAACTCTAGCCTAACATATTAAATAGTTTGGTCTTCTATTTAAATACGTGAGACTAGAGGTGAAATTAATGAGATGAAAGAAAACAAATGGAGAAGCGGGAGATTAGAAATGAAAATGAACGAGTGAGTGAAAGTGTAGTGGTACGAAGATGAAATGATGGTGTGAATTGGAACTCCAGAGGAACCACGGACGGAACCTCTGGAAGGACACTGGAGAGGTGAGACGAGTGTTGTATTTATAGAGGAAGAAGAAGCAGAGCAGCAGCTTCATTGATTGAGCTCGATGATTGCAGCTCCCCATTGATTGCAGCTCATTGATTGCGCAGGGGACAGGGCTGCAACGCGTGCGTGATTTCTGGTAGGCGCGCGACTGCTAAAACGATAAGGCGAGTCAAGTTGGAGCGAGTCGGCGGCGAAGATAACCCGTTGATTTCCTACACATTTACACGTGTCCGCTAGATAAATGGCGGTCTCCTCTGTTTCAACCGCATGTTAATAGGCGGTCTCTGTCTCTTGTCCGCCTCATATGTAGGCGGTCGCCTCTTGTTTCGTCCGCCCCTTATTGGGCGGTACTCTCTATTCCCGTCCTCACAATATGAGGCGGTTGCCTCCATTCAGAGTGGTCCGCCCCTTATTGGGCGGTTGCATGCAATTCATGCATGCACGTTCTTCCTCACGTGACCATCTTTTAATCCCTTATAAACATATGTATGTTTTAGGTATTTTTCCTACATTTAACACATAAATACATCAGTAAATATAACAACATATTTATAGGAAAAACCCTAGATAAGTGAGAAACATTACTAAAAATGCTACAATTAATAAGGTGATTAAACCCTAAAAAGTCTATATGTTTTGCACTTATCATGTTCTTTGGCTCACACTTGTTCCTCGAATCTTATTCTTGAACCACTAGTTACATGTCAAATGGTTCAATTAATATTAAGGTGTTACAGTACGTACATAAACGCTACTCCCGTACTTACCCCGTTATCCCGTTGTTTCGGTTTAACTTAATGTGCTTAAACTCACAACTTACTCACTCACTTCCAACACTTGTTTATACTTCTTAGGACCTTTAAAGGTCACCTAACAACTCCTAAACATCATCTAAACCAACACCATTCAATCCCCCATGTTTAGAACCCTTAAAACACTCTCTGTTGAATTCTGGGGGTGGTCCGGGACTTGGTCCGGACCCAAAGTCCCAGACCAATGTTTCAGTGAACTCTCGGCCTAAATTAATACCCTGGTCCGGGACTTGGTCCTGGACTTAAGTCCCGGACCAATTCCTGCACTTACTCTCGGCTTGTTTTTTGATGCGGGCAGTCCGGGACTTGGTACATATCCTAAGTCCCGGACCCTGCTAAAAACTGCTATTAAGGTACTTTTTAAGCCTCAAATCCACCCTTAAACCACACTCAAACTTTCCCTAATCTTTACACAAGTTTTCCACATAATTAATCACCCTAAAACATGCTCTAAACCACTCCAAATCCTTGTTTAATCCATCACCCAATTCTTACTCAATTCACCAAATTCAATTTTCACATTCTTGCATTTTGCACACTTGTGCATTTCTAAATTCCTTCTTGCTTGTTTTTACCTCTTTCCAACCTCACCAAATCCATCAATGACCATTACAAACCATTCCTACATAAATGCACTTCTAAAACCCAAGTCCAACTCTCATTTCCTAAGTCTTGCACACTTGCTCTTTTCTAGTTTTTCCAAAGCATTTCAACACTTATTTGCTACAGATTTTTACCTCCTTTCCTCTAGTTCTCCAAATGCCATTTTCAAGGCTATCACTCAACTCTAAACAACACTACAACACCTAGGTTCTTCCATCTCATTAAACCACCTTAAAATACTTACTTTCTACCGAAATTTCACCATAGCTTCCCCATAAAACTAACGTGTCCAAAATCATCCTCATCACCAAAATCAAATCCTAATCTAGCCATACCCACAAGGGTCCTACTACCAGCACATAATATATCCTCAAAATTCACCAAACAACAATATAACTCACAAACTCCAACACATGGCTCCAAGGCCCTTAGTTCACAATTATGTTCACAAATCCATCAACTTTCAACCAAGCACACTATCACTCATATTTTGGGTTTATTAATGTAATTACCCATCCCAAATCCTAAAGCATTTTTAAAACAAGCTTTAAGGTTGATTTCTTACCTTTATTTCACATGTTCTCTTTTAGTCCTCCTTTTCTCAAAATCGGTCAAGTGGGGATGGAGTTGCCAAACTCCATCCCAACATTCAAGAAACACCAAAAATGCATTGAATTAATTCTCTAAATCCTGGGAAACTCTAAATCAATTTAAGGCTTAAACACAAGGTTAGGGTTTACCTTTTGGAGCCTTAAGAGGGGCTTTCACCCATTAATCAAAGGGGAAGCCCCACCACCATTGGAGAGTTGAATTGAAGCTTAAATCAAGAAGACAACAAGGTGTGAGAGAGGGCAAAAATCGGCCAGCTCTACAAGGTGGAGAATAATGAGGTTTTTCATGGAGATTTTTACCTTGTTTGAAAGAGGAGACTCCAAGCTACAAGATGGTGCCATTTTCTCTTCAAACAGGAAAAACCCATGGAGATGAACTTCATTATTTTCGGATTTTGAAGAGAGATAGATAGAGAATGATGAGAGGAACATAAATATGTTTTTGTTTTTTATTTAGAGCATTTTTATGGCTTGAGCAAGAGGATGAAGAGAGGCTGTCATGGAAGCTTGTGGAGAGCTTCAAAAATCGCCCCAAGCCAGAGAAGGGAGGAGGAAGACGGTGAGAGAAAAAGAAATGGGAGAGAGAAGAGAGAAATGAGGGAGGAGAGAGAGGATGTCACCTTTTCTACCTTTTTCTTTCTTTCTTTTTCTTTTCTTTCTTTCTTGCTTTTATGTGTGTGAGAGGGCTGTCTCACAATTAAAAACCGGCCCACATAACTGCTACAAGCTGGAGCGTTTTTCGTCTCTTTTACAGAAAATGCTCGTTATTTACCCGGTTTAGCACTATTCACTAACCGGGCCCGTTTTTCCAGAATTTTCTCGTTTCTTTAATTTTAATGGTTATTATACTCCCATTAATGTTTATTTATAGTTATTTAATGAACTATAATTTTTACGGGTTCATCTGACCACTTAAGGTCACGTTTCCGGGTTTTCTTGAAAAAACGTGCGCTAAAAGCTTTATTAGCGTTTTAACTCATTATTTGAATCCGTTTTCTTCAGGAATTGTTCCTATATATTATTTAGGCATTATTAAGCCTTTTAAATTCATTTAATACCCTCTTTAAGGTTGTATTTCTCCTAGGGTCACCTAACGCTCAATTTAGCGTTTTTCGCTTTTTAAGCGTTTTCTCTTTCTTTAGGATTTATTTTTTTACAAAATTCCTTAGGCACTAATAGGCCCTCGATATCGTATTAGAGTAATTTAATCACCCTAATTAAGTTCGGGGTATTTCATTTAAAGTCTTTAGCTAGACTCTTCCCAATTTGATTCAACTGAAGAAAGTGCAGTCGGGATCCCTACAATATCCTATAGCAAGCTTCTTCAAACTCCTCAGCTCCTTCCGCATTCGCCAAGAGAATTTCTTCTTCATGGTCGAACTTGTCTCCTGAGGGGCTAGCTTCATTGTAGAACTGGAATCATCGTCAATAAAGAACACCGCCTGCATAGGAAGAAGCTCATGATCAGTACCAATGTAATGTTTTAAGCTAGCACCATTTACCTTGAAGGTTTCACCAACTTTATTCTCAAGCTCGTATGCTCCATAAGATGTGACTCCCACAACTTTGAAGGGGCCTGTCCAATGTGATTTCAACTTCCCAGGAAAAAGTCGCAGCCTAGAATTGAAAAGCAACACCAAATCTCCCACTTTAAAATCTATCTTCTGGATCATTCAATCATGAATCTTGTTGGTGCGCTCTTATAAATCCTCGAGCTGTCATTGGCTTGTTCCCTCAGCTCTTCAAGTTCAGACAGTTGAACCTTATTTTCTCTTCAGCAGCATGTAAGTCAAAATTCAAGGCTTTCAATGCCCAATGCTTTATGCTCTAACCCTACTGGAAGATGACAGGCTTTCCCATACACAAGCTTGAATGGAGACATCCCTATAGGAGTCTTAAATGCAGTCCAGTAAGCCCACAAAGCGTCATCTAGCTTAATTGACCAATCCTTCCTTTAGGCATTAACAGTCTTTTGCAGGATCCATTTAAGCTCATGATTGGTCACTTATGCCTGACCATTAGTTTGGGGATGGTAAGGTAATGCTACCTTGGATGTCACCCCATACTTCAACATTAGAGAATCAAATGCTCGGTTGCAGAAGTTAGAACCACCATCACTGATGATCGCTCTGGACACCCCAAATCTGGTGAAGATGTGCTTTTTCAGGAACTTCACCACTGTCTTAGAATCAGCGGTGTGGCAAGGGATAACTTTAACCCACTTTGAAACATAATCCACTGTGACCAGAATGTATTGATTTCCATGAGATGAAGGGAATGAGCCCATAAAATCCATGCCCCAGACATCGAATAGCTCTACTTCAAGATACCTTGCTGAGGCATCTCATGCCTTCTAGAGATGTTCCCCATCCTCTAACGGCTGTCACAATGAGAACAAAAATGGTGGGCATCCTTGTGCAGAGTGGGCCAAAAGAATCCACACTCTAGCACCTTTGCAGTTGTTCTTGAAGAACCATGATGAACACTCTAGGTCTCCTCATCTGAAGGCATCGCCTCATCAAACCATCAGCATAGATCCTAAAGAGATAGGGATCCTCCCAGATATAGGGGCGGGCCTCTGATAAGAATTTCTTCTTCTAGTTATGCTGTAATAATGAGGAATCAGCCCAGAAGCAAGATAATTTGTCAAATCTGCATACCATGGGTCTTCCACCTTTCCAATAATGAACGATGTCTCATCAGGAAAGAACTCATTGATTGGGACTCCATCATCTGGAATGTCTGGCCTAGACAGATGGTCAACAACTCCATTTTGCTTTCCCTTTTTATCAATACCTCAAGTTAAACTCTTGGAGAAGCAGAATCCACCTCAGAAGTCTAGGCTTAGAATCATTTTTGTGGAAAAGATACTTAAGTGTCGTATGGTCAGTGTGAACAATTACCTTGCTTTCTAGAAGATACGGTCGAAACTTATCCAAAGCAAATACCACAACAGGCAACTTCTTCTCTATAGTAGTGTAGTTCTTCTGTGCATCAATCAGATTTTGCTTGCATAGGTAATCACTCTCAGTATCTTATCCTTCTTCTGACAGAGTGCAGCGCCAACAGCATAATCGCTCGCATCTGTCATGATCTCAAATGGTTCTGACCAATCTGGTGGAACCACAATTGTAGCTGAGCATAGCTTATCTTTGATGGTCTGAAAAGCTGTCATCCACTCATCAGTAAAACTGGAATCTGACATCTTTCTGATGTAGGTATGACATGGGCTTAGCTATCTTCGAAAAATATCCTGAATGAACCTCCTATAGAATCCTGTGTGACCATGAAAAGATCTTACATCCTTCACTATAGTTGGTGGGGGAAGCTTCTCTATCACCCCCACCTTAGCTTTATCCACCTGGATGCCCTCCTTTGAAACCTTGGGCCTAGCACAATACCCTCTCGTACCCTAAAATGGCACTTCTCCCAGTTTAGTACAAGGTTCATCTTCTCACAGCATCCCAATATCTGATCCAACTGATCCAGGCACACCTCAAAGCTCTGTCCATAGACTAAAAAGTCATCCATAAAAACTTCAATGCTCTTCTCGATGAAGTCATTGAAGATAGCCATCATGCACATCTTGAACGTCGCAAGAGCATTATCAAGACCGAAATACATCCTTTTATATCCGAACATCCCATATGGACAAGTGAAGGCCATCTTCTCTTGATCCTCTAGAGCAATAGGGATCTGAAAATAACCACTGTAGCCGTCGAGGAAACAATAGAACTCCTGACCAGCTAACCGCTCAAGCATTTGATCGATGAATGAGAGTGGAAAGTGGTCCTTCCTCGTGCCATTGTTGAGACGACGGTAGTCAATACACATTCTCTATCCGGTCGTCTGCCTCTGGGGAACCATCTCACCCTTCTCATTCGGGACTGCTACGATCCCCTTTCTTAGGTACGACCTGAACAGGGGAAACCCATTACTGTCTGAGATAGGGTAGATTACGCCAGCATCGAGAAGCTCCAGGACCTCAGCTTTTACCACTTCCTCCAGATTAGGATTAATCTCTCTGGGGCTCCTCACTGCTTTGTAATTGTCTTCCATGTAAATTCTGTGAGTGTAGAAGCCCGGATTGATCCCTTTGATGTTAGCAGCAACTGACCACCCCATGACACCTTTATATCTCTTGAGCACCTCCAGAAGTCTACTTTCCTGTGAAATAGACAAAGATGCAGAGATAATAACAGGCAGGGTGCTACCCTCTACCAGAAAAACATATTTAAGATGCGAAGGAAGAGATTTAAGCTCAAGAATATGAGGCTTCTCTATTGAGGGGATAGGCCTCTGGATAGGTCGATCCAGCTTCTTCACATGAGGCGTGAGTGAGAGAAAGTATGATCTCCCTTGGTTAAGCTGCTGGACAACTGAGGCCATCTCAAAGCTCTCCTTATCATCTTCAATGGATAAGCTCAATACCCTGCTCTAATATGTCAGAAGACTCACACAAGAAATAATGAAGGTCAATACTTCTAGGGTTATAGTCATCCTCTAGATAAATAAAATACTTAAATAAATTAATAGAGGATTTTGGAATAATCCTATTTATTTTTTTTTTCTAAAACTGACAAAACAAACAACAAACACCTAAATCATCACCCCATAGTAATCAAAATCTAATCACTGCTCCAGAGACCGGGACGGTTGAGCCGCGAGCTACAGCGGGACCGGCCCGTCCCTGGCCACCTCTGTCAATTCAGTAAAATAAACCCCTAATTGAACGCCAGCCGTTTCCACCCCGCGCTTCCCCGCGCTCGACTCGACCCCCGACTCACAGAACTCAACCGCCAACCCCACTCTCTCCCTCCTCCCCTTCAATGACTAAGCCCCATTCTCAGGGTCGTTCCACCGATCGGCGCCTATCACCCGTCAATTTGTAGGTCCGTACATTCTCCATATCTCTCTCTCTCCTTTTTGTCTTTGTTTCGTGGCCGGTGAACTACTGGCCTTCGCCCTCTCACCCAGTGCAGGACTCTTTCGTTTAACACCCTCCCTACCCCGCAACCAGCCACAGATCTTAACCTTCACCTTTACCCGCGTCTCACGCCACCGCGTCCACCGCCCTCTGTCATTCCTATTGTCGTCACTACCCTCTTTCACGGCGGCGCTCGCCTGCCCGCATGCTTCTTGTTAGCAGCCTTTCCAAATTCTGGTAACTACTTCCGTTGGGGATCTATTCTTGTGGCTTGTTTTTTTTTTTTTTTTGAGCGGTTGTCTCGTTGTTCGACAATTTTTATTTCTAGGGTTTAATCAAGTTTTTGCATTCATGTTGTTGGTTTGCGGTTATCGCCAATAGGCAGTTTGTTGAGTCGGGATTATGCCACTGCGTCGTAACGGTTTCAGAACAAATTTATGCTGTCAGAAACGGTTCTATAGCTATCCCGATGAATGTGATGACATACATCATCGCTTTTTTCTGACTAAATTTTGTCAAGTTTCTTTTCTTCTAGTTTTTCTATCGCGTCTAAACGGTAGTATAATGTTACTTGTTAAAAACAAAAACCGTACCTTGGGGTAAAAGTCTTGCGGGGATTTATATGTAACATCGTAACATGACTGCACTTTCGTCACCGCCATGTCGGTTCTTTGTGTTGCTTGTATGGACCTATTTGTGCTTACACATGCGGACTGTATTGTATATGAACGATGAAACTGTTGCATCAAGTAGGGTGTATATCTAGTTAGAAATGAATCGTTCTATTCAAATTGATCACAATGAAATGGAAATGAGTACGACATTAATGTTCAATTTAGAGGTGGTGGAGAACATGAATTAGCAAAATTTTGTGCATGTTCTACTGATTAATCCAATTAGTATTCAGTGCATGTTCTACTTAAAAATCCAATCCATATTCAGTATGTGTATAGGGTTTTGGGTGTAGGGTGTTGGATCTAGGCTGTTGTACGCTTTGTGGAAGAGACTGATATTTTGATGACCTCAATATAGTTGTTGAGAATGCCTTTCTAAACTGCACTTCACATTCTGTACTCATCCCTAGTTTTGTGTCATGTTAATTGGGAAACTGAACTTACCTGACATCTTGTATCAGTTACAGTATTGATAAGTTGATTGTTGTTTTTCATATATATAGGTTTACTGGAAAATGGATTATAAATAATTCTTGGATCTGGTTCTTTGATAGAAACTGAAAGAACTAGAGGATGACCTCTTAAGGATTGTATCTGCCAATTGTTTCCGACTCTATTTATGCTTCAATTATGCTTCCCAGGATGAAACTGAATTCATGCATCAATAGGGAATGAAATAATATTAGCGTACCATGTAAAAGTTTAGAAGCATGGAAGAAAAGAAACATTTTTCACTAGTTTGTGTGGTTGAACACTGGATTTGGAGAAGCTTTAATCTTCTGGAAATAATCTTTTCCCACTTTATAATAATACTCCAAGATAAATTGTTCATTTCTCATTGATTTTAGTATGAATAATGATATTCCTAACTAGCTCTGTCTGTTGATCTCCTTGTCCACAGCAAAGTTAAGAGCATTGTAAGTATGGGAATTGACAAGAGAGGAAAAGTAAAAGGCTATGGCCTTGGTATGCTCCTTCGAAAGTTTATGGGTTGAATTACAACCGTGAAAGAAATAACAATAATTTGACAGTTGAGGAGAGGCTTGCAAGTCTTGAAGTGCGAGTAGCCAATGTGGAAGCTCAGATTCAACATCAAATGGTACACATGCAAGTTCAATTTCAACAAGAAATGGCTGCTACGCGTGCTCAGTTTCAAGAACAAATAACTGCTTTGCAAGTTGAGCAGCAACGATTAGCAGTGACTATGCGGATTTGGAATCTCAAATAGCTGCAATTCAAGCGTGAGGAATTTGGGCGATCCACACTAACCTTCAAGTTCTCAGGTACTTAGTGTTTCATGTAATGAATTCTGATTTGACTATGCAATGGCTCTGGATGGTATTGGTGTATGAAGATTGGTGGACGTAATAATAATGATGTGCTGCCAATTTAGATGTGGTGTTTACTTTTTATCTTCTTTTCTCTTATCAATTGTGCAGTGGGTTCTTGAATCTGTTGTTTGGCAACTGAGGGCAATGTTGGCAAGCATTAGGACCATTTTGAATCCATTTATTTCTTTTTCTAACAGTCAAAGAATCGAAGTCTCTTGATGCAAACCATCTTAGATATGCGGTTCTGGGTATCATATTAGAAAAATGTTGTTGGTTATATTATTTGAGAAAGACCCCGGTTCATATGGGGGAAAAATATCTAGAATTGAGTAGACTGGCTTTTGATACCGCTTCTTTTTTCTTTCCTTTTTCGTTTCGGAAATGTAATGTTTGACAGGTATTTCATTGGAACTGCGTGAGTGATTCGAGATGAAGCTGATTCTGGCACTGTAGGCACCGGGTGATTACTCTCTTAGGGGCAAATGCCTTTTTTACGTGTTTCCTTTGGATTAGATATCATCTGAGCAATCTCGATAAATGCAAAATACTGTAAATATTGAATTGAACTGAATTGGTCCTTTTGGATTTAGAAAATTATGGGAAATTAGAAGTTTTTTTTTTTTTTTTTTTGCAACGGCTATGCTCTTGACTAATTTGCTATGCCCAATAGGTACGAGCTTAAGTTCAGATTGTGAGGTTCTGCAAAGTCCAATTGCACAGGACCCTTTTACTATACGGATTACGGAGCCGCGAGGCTGGCGTAAGTGCCACAATCATGTGTGGCTTTTGTACCACGTGTCAGCTTGCTACTGGTTATTAAAATTATAAATAATTGTCTGAAATTAAGGCATGGCGTTAAATTGAACGGAACGGAGAGGGTGGCGAAGCTGCCACGGTACTGTGTGGCGACCACTCCACGTGGCTGGCTGTGGTTGGAAGAAATAAAAGAACGCTGAAAAAAAAACTCGTCTGCTCGCGCTCCTCTTCAAACACAAACGCTAGCAAATGTGTTGATCAGATTTCAACTAAAACAACTCCTCTGCTCGCGCGTCTCTTCAAACACAAACACTAGCAAATGTGTAGGAATCATCACACCATTCGTGAAGTAAATCACAGAACGCAAGCCAAGCATCGCATCACGGATGAGATCGCTTTCAATCTTAGCTCACCTAATAACAGAGCAAAATCATCACACGCCACAATCGCACCAAATTGATCAACGACGATCGATTTTTGCTCACTTATCCACAAACGCGATCAATTTCTTCAAGCTAGCATTGGAGCACAGTTCCAACCATGACGATGATTCAGCAGTGATCGATTAATCAGCCAAGTATCGGATCATACTTTCGAATTGCAAATGACGATGATTCAGAAGTGATGATACGCATTATTAGCTGCCGATAGGAAAAACCTAGACATACAACACTGTCAATGAGCTTCAATACAGCAGTGGAAACTGATGGTATTGCATTGACGATGAGCACTAACGATGAAGAAAATCAACTCTCTCAAATCAGAGTTGAATCTGATGGTATTATACTGTTGCAAAATGCGTTGGTTTAGTAACAGAAGTTTATATGCTCAGTTCACTTTTGGTAAAGCTTACTATAGATTATGTTGTGTTAGTGTAAAGTAAATCATGTTAATATATGTTTCCACAGTGTTTTTACAATGAATCAAATGCTTTAATAACCATTGTTAGTGTAGTATAAGTGAATCATTGTCTGCTATAATATTATCTTTCATATTATAATTTTTTAAATGTGAGACTCTGTTTTAGTGCAATGTTGAATCTTATGCAAGTTAAATCTGAATCATCATTGTTATATAAGTGAAGAATATTCTAGTATGTTTATATTAGAAGTATTGTTTAACAATAGCGTAGCAGTATAAAATTTTTTGGTACTGTAGTGTCACAATTGTGAATTTAATGATAGATTATAATGAATCATTAGTTGTATTAAAGTGAATTATTCTCTGCTATAGGAGTAAGTCAATTCATTGAAGCAGAAAATTCAGAGTTGATAGGCAAAGTGGTAACTAGTGAAGAAGAAGCATATCAACTATACAACAATTACGCATACAAGAAAGGGTTCGGTATACGTTGCAAAGAAAAAAAAGAGAGTAGATGGTAGCATTGTTTTAAGAACATATGTTTGCTGCCAAGAAGGAAAAAAAATGTAAGCAAAGCACAAAACAGATTGTTCTCAAAAACTGATTCAAGGACAGAATGCAAGGCAATGATAGGTTTCAAAGTCGAGGACCAAAACACAAAATGGACTGTTACAAGTCACAGAATGGAACATTCTCATCCATTTTCTGCTCCAAGTGAAGTGAAGTATTTCAGATCTCACAGAAGGGTACCAACTGATACAATCGAACATGTATCAATCATGAAAAAAAGTGGAATATCGGTTGCTGATTCATACAGATTTTTGAGAACAAAAGCGGGTGGGACTTCAAATGTAGGGTTCTTACAGAAAGATCTCTATGATGCAATGCAGACTGTTAGAACTACATTTGTGGGAAGTGATTCAAACAACCTGCTTGAAATTTTTAAGTCAAGAAGAGAGAAGGAATTGGATTTTTACTATGATTTCCGGTTGGATGAAGATGGGAGATTGTGCAGCTTTTTCTGGAGGGATGGTACAATGAAAGAAGATTACAAGTTGTGGGGAGATCTTCTGGTACATGATACTACATATCGTACAAATAAATACGATATGATATGTGCACCGTTTGTGGGAATGAACTGTCATGGAAAAAATGTTATGTTCGGATGTGGCTTTCTGTTGAATGAAAAGATTGAATCTTTTTGTGGTTGTTTGATACATTTCTGAAGTCTATGGATTTCATTCAACCACAAACAGTTATGACAGACCAATGTGCTTCTATGGATAATGCAATCTCGAAGGTATTTACAAATTCAAATCATAGATTGTGTGTATGGCATATCATGGAGAATGCGAAAAAACATATTAGTCACCTGATACATCGGAGAGAAGGATTCAACAACAAGTTTCAGTACATTTTGAAGTATTGTGAAACAGAAGCTGAGTTCAACCATGTCTGGTCGAGGTAAGGGAAGAAATTAAAAGAGAGTTGTTGATTATGTTGTTTCTAATTGATTGTTATCTTTTAATATTCAGTGAATCATATGAAACTAAAGTGAACCATAAGTGTCATATAAATGAATTATTGTCTGCTATAAAGTTATAGTTTGAAAATAATATAGTTTAAGTGAATCATTATTGTCTGCTATGAAGTTATAGTGAACACTGAATTATTAATGTAGTTAAAGTGAATCATTAGAGATATCAAAATGAAGTAACGTCTGCTATACAGTTTTAGTTTCTGATATGAGCACGTTTGTTAATGGTAGGCCAGTATGAGTTTGTGTAGTTACTATAATTTAAATGCAAAAAATAATAACAACTTGATCTTTAAAATATTGCAGGCTTATAGAAGAGTATCAGTGTGCACAAAATTCATGGCTTAACAAGTTGTATCAAACACGGGAGAAATGGTGCAGAGCATTCTCAAAGAATTATTTTTCTGGTGGTGCATTGTCCTCTCAGAGGAGTGAAAGTACAAATCACTCACTTTCTAGGAGGATGAAGAAGACCTCAACACTTACTGAGTTCTACGAAACTTTCTGTAATGTGATTTCAGAATGGCGTGAAATTAAACAATATGATGATTGGAGGTGCTCCAACAGCAAGCCAGACATGATAGCCCAAAATGTGAAACTTCTATCAGCAGCAAGAGAGGTATACACACATGAAGCTTATAAAATCTTTCAAGATGAGTTTTTGAAAAGTCTAGCATTGCAGCAAGAAAAATACAACGAAGATCAGGACAATGTGGTTTACACTATATGGCAAACAGAGAGTGCAGAAATAAAGCATATGGTGACATTGAAGAAGGTAGATTCAAGTGTTTACTGCACATGTAAACTGATAATTGAGGTAGGAATCCTTTGCTCACATTGCATACGCATACTACACTTGAGGTGTGTACAAGAGCTGGGAGAAGACTATGTGCTTGATAGATGGAAGAATAAAGCTTCAACAGAGAAGAACCAAACAGAAGATGGATGTAATCCAAATTCAGAAGCAACACCAAATTGGAGAGCGATGATGCGCAGAAAATTTGATTACATTCTTGCTGCTACTGAAAACAACATGGAGACGAGAGGTTTGTGTGAGAATGCTGTTCGAAACTTGCAAGAAGAAGTGGAAACAATGTTGTTTACACAAAATGTTCAAACTGGTGATTCAAGCACCATTCAAGCAAGGACGATAGTCCTTGATCCGCAAGGTTCAAGAACAAAAGGGAGAAAACCCAAAAGGATGAAAAGCACAACAGAGAAGATATACAATAGGAGCAAAAGAAGAAACAAGAATGCAGTAAGAACATATCTACAAAACAAAAGTTCAATTAAATCGATGATGCATGTTGATGAAGACGCACAATCTGTTGGAGTCTCATTTGCACATCCGGTAAATGAGGGTGGAACACTTACAAGAATAATTCCAGATTTAGAGAGTACAGAATTTTTTTGTAAACACTTCAGATTCATTTAGTTGATACATGGTATGATACACAGTACATTAGAAGGTTCATATTGTTGATACTGTTGATTCCATTTTATAAAATAAAAGATTCACATGTTGAACATATGTTATACACAATGGATTGTCTCAAATGTGTTTTAGATAGTTATGTGTATGTTTGGGTATAAATCGTGACAATAATGTTGATTGACAAAGTATGTGTTATCTTGTACGATAATTGGATTAATTCATTTTATAGGATGTAAAGATTCATTCAAAGAAACATCTAATTCACTTTCCAGAAAAATGGTTCATTTTTTTTGTCAACAAAATGATTCACCTTCATAAACAAGTGATTCAATTTACAAATAATAAAGATAAAATGTGTAATAAACAGAACAAAAATAACAATTGTAAACTTTCATAACAATTGACAAAATCAAACCTTTCAATTTCACTTTTCAGAATGGTTCAATTTTTTAGAACCAGTGATACAATAAGAAACAAAAAAAGATTCATAAAGATCTGAACTATGATCTTCTTTTTCATACACTTATAATAAGAGTTTCATAACAGATTCTAAAACACTTCACCCCCCCCCCCCCAACAGTTTCATGGCAGCTCCAAAGGTTCTAAAACAGTCTCATAGCAGATACACCGAAGCTTCTAACATCCAACCATTTCTTACACTTCTAAAAAAGAGGCTCTACTTTTTCATAACGCAATCTAAAAAATAACCCTTCTTCAAGTTATTCTTATGAACAAGAATCTGCACACATACTCCATCCTCAGACGATCCAAGGCTCTTTCTACAAAAAAGATAAACATAACAGATTTTTAGAAACAAAAGAACAACATAAAAACACATAGAAAATCAGAAAAAAAGATAAAAACTAAGATTAAAGAGCTGAATGCTCACAGATCTTTTGGCAAGTTTGGAACTAGAACTCTTCCAATTAAAACCTTGCCCTAAGTAAGTTTCCATGTGTCTGAGCATGTATATGGCAGAGCAGTTCTCAAAAGCTGAAGACCTCCAAGACATTGGCAATGTAGTAGTCAAAATCATTGAAGAGTTTATATCGCTCATCACAGAGCGTCTCCAACATTGATGAAAATGCAGAAACCTGAAACAATAAAAACATGAGTTAGAAAACAGTAAAAGAGTTAAAAAAACAATATTTAGAAAATCTTTTTAAGCATTACAAATAATTTTTTAAAAAGCTTACCACAGAATCAATACAATCCCCATATCTTTCTTCGATCGATGTCTTGGAGTCACTATTGTCAATTA
Source organism: Limonium bicolor (assembly GCA_023374045.1). Lineage (NCBI taxonomy): Eukaryota > Viridiplantae > Streptophyta > Magnoliopsida > Caryophyllales > Plumbaginaceae > Limonium > Limonium bicolor. Next base: position 230,903,201 of record CM041780.1, on the reverse strand, counting down.
TGTCTATGCTTAAAGTGATGAAATTAATCACAATAAGAAAATAATGACAATCAACAGCATAAGGAATAAAAAACTTTTACTCCAGACAACTTTTCTAAGTCTGTTGCACAAATGTCAAGCAGTTGTTTGCTCATTCTATTAACACAGACATCTTCAGGGGAAGGAACACCATCAACTCCAGCACTCAACGGTACGTACTACAACAGCAAGAGAACATAATCAGAAAACTGCTGATTTATGAAACAAAAACTGAACCGCAAGTATAAAAAAGAACCTAAAAGCATGTAAATATATAATTTTCTATATAGAGAAACACTTACACACACTCTCCAATGTAAAAAAAAACCCTCTCTGGACCAGCAGGGCTGTATCTAGCATTGTCCGAATTGAAGAGCAGCACATATTTATCAATAACTACTTGGTCTGGCTCAACATCACCGACCAGAGTAAGGAAACTCTTGCGAGTGATAGAATGCAGTTCATCTTGAAACAAAACTTGACTGAAAAACATATAAAAAGTAAATAAGAAAAACAAAGAATAAAGAAAAAAACAAAACAAGAAAAGTGAATAAATGTACTAATACCTGTCATCAGCACCAGACTGTATTAGTTTGATCAATTTCGGATGAAGAGGTGAGACACTTTGTTTATTTATGTCCACCGGTCGAGCTCCAAAATGAGAGACACTCGTTGTTTCGGCAGAAATTGATGGACCAGGAATTGAGGCAAGGGGTACTGGACAAATAATTTGATTTGGACGCTTCTCAGTTTTTTTTCCTCCTTTTTTTAATTGGACAGATTTAGTAGACTTTTGGTCAACAAAAGCCACTTTTTGGAGGATTTGATTGGTAGCTTCGACCGTTTCATAGGTCGAGAACTCTCAATCAGGCTGGTATTACCAGCAGCAGTCCTTTTGGATAATCTCAGAGAGCGTTTCACAGGAGCAGCTGAAAATCATCATCATCATCATTAGAAATTCCAGGAACTGTTGTCAAAAAAAGTTCCAGACTATTTAAAATATGTGAATCACTTATATAATAGAAATGAATCAAAGAAGTTATTAAAATGAATATTCTTCTGCAATTAACTTAATTTAATTCTGCAAATAAAGAAAGCTTTATATTAATAAAATATGAAGTCTTACTAGTGTTATCAGGTCCTTTACATGTCTTAACATCATCCTCAACTTCCACATGTTCATCAACTACAACATCCTCACGAACCGCAACATCTTCATCAACTTCCAGATGTTCATCAACTACAACATCCTCACCAACCGCAACTTCTTCATCAACACCAACTAATACATGTGTATTGTCATGTTATTAAGGAATAGTGAATCATTTTAATAATAAACGAATCACACAACAGTAATAAAAATGAATCATTTTCAGTATTCTAAAAAAATTAAAATGATATTGTTACATAAAAGTGAATCAATAGTATAATAGAAATGAAACAAGAATGATGTCATAATGAAACATTGTAGAAGTTATAAATCATAATTATTTAAATTTAAACTCACAACCTTTATCATGTACAACATTGGACACTTCTTTAACAACTTTAGAAGATGGACCAACAGCATCAGAACCATCCATTTCACCAGAACGAATAACTTCACATTTGAAGATTGTCATAACAAATTAAAAAATGAATCGGTAATATATCAGAAATGAATAAATCATGTATAAAAAATGAATTATTATAAGAATCTAAAAGTTTTGATTTTTTTAAAACAAAAAACAAATCCCACCAGGCTTGGGATGTACAACCGTGTCCGATTCTTTGTCAACTTCACAGATTGAGAAACATAATCAGAAACACCCTCTCCAACAGAAGGAATATCTATATTAAAACATTGACATCACAAAATAAATCAAATGAATCAGTTATATATCAAAAATGAATCGGTGTAGTTAAAAAAATGAACTATTACATGAACTAAATTATTTTCTAAAAAATGTAAAAATACAAGACTCAACAAGTTTACCAGGAACATCATTGGGCATATCCGTGACAGCATCATTAGGTGGTACAACATCATCAGAATCATCTTCTTCAATGAAGAAAATATTGTTATATGTAAATATTGAGACAACAAAACAAGGAAATGATCAGAAAATATCATAATAGAATCGAACATCTTATTAAAGTGGAACCATATAATGAGATTAAAATGGTATTAAGTCTGTTACAAAATGAAGTCTTACCTTTAAATGGTTCAGATTCAGAATCGTCACCAAGAGTCTTTTCAAATGACTCAAAGCTACTCATCATGCAGGCAAGAGCTAAACTAATTTAATTGTTTTTCAATGAGAAGTCACCAAGCCTTCAGATTTGGCTTTGAGAGTCAACGTTGAAAGTCTTGAAAGGGATGAAGCTACAGCGTTTGCACATTCGCATATTTGAGTCACAATATCCTTGGAACATACAAAGAAAACAAAAGTTAAGAGCATTAAGCTTAAAAAAGAATCTGTCATAAAAAACAAGGATTAAAAAAACAAAAATAAAACATTACCGATGAAGACGAAGAACCAGCTTCAGCTTTACGTAGGTTCACCTTTTGAAAAGTGTTTGCTGAACTTTGGAATTTGATCCAGCTCAGCACAGAAAGAGGAGGGGGTTCAATCTTACCCCGCCCAAAACCACCAGCAAGAGACTCTAACTTGACCCTTTCATAATATCGCTTCTGATCCAACATAACAGCGAAGGAAAAATCCTAACCCCCGGATACTCCTAATGACGTACGATCAAGATAAATCAAATTTAACAACAACAAAGAACCCGTAAAATATTTACCCTCCGCTTGAGATTTATCCCAACTCATCATTGCTTGATTGAGTTTGCACTCACAACTCACACCAATTCATTTGCTTACATAAACTCAAATCCATTAGTGAATACAGAACTTTCCAATTGCAGTGGCCAGTTTGGTGTGAACTGACCAAGCATGAAAGAGCAAAACAGACAAAATTTCTTTTGAATTCCTCACCCCTAAAACTATGCACCCTCTCAGCCATCTGTTTGATAGTGGGACCTTTCCACTTCACATTCCAAACATCTCGCCAAGAAACAATAAAATCATTAAAAGCATCATCACAGAACTGACTAGTCGCCTCAGTGACTGTCAAAGCACCCCGAGGAAGACCAAGACAAGAATAGATAGCATCAGTAGAGACATCAATTTTCTGACCATCCACCATCCAAAGACAACACTGAGCCCAGTCATAATTGTTTAACAACCAGAAATTCAAAGACCATGCAAACGTTTGAGCCTCGGATGAAGAAGAGAACCAAATCCTATTTCCTCTACAAGTACCATCTGCTCATTATCAATATTCTGTATGACATGAATCATGTTTTCATAGCCATACGTGTAGAGACTCTACATAAACCAGATTCTTCATCAGAATGATCAGAAAGTACACTCTTTAACTTGCTTTTTCTTCGGAAGTTTAACAGAATCATGAACAGCCTCAGAAGGACCAACATCACACACCTTCTCTTTTCCTTTCTTCTTTTTGCTTGTCTGAATGATAAAAAACTATTAGTTATGTAACCAAAATCTGTATTGAAACATAAAAAATAACAGAACAATATGATTCAAATACATAAAATAAAAAGCACATACAAAACAAGCTAATTTACCTCGTTATAACAGGCTCAGTTTCTTCAACAACCTTCTCTGGAGGCACAAAATCAGAAAGTTTGGTTGGTTTCTGTTTTTCACCTCGGCAAGGTTTAGAAACAACGTCAACAACCTTCTCTTTTCCTTTCCTAGATTTTGGTGGCCTGTATAATTAAAAAAAACCCTTAATTTTGTGAACCAACCAACGTATTAATATGAACCAACATTATGACTAAAATGAATAAACAAATAATAAAATACAAGTAAAATGAAATAACAAATATTAATATATAAAATGTTCAGAAAAAACTTACTCAGTTCTAACAGAAGCAGTAGCATCTATGGAAACGGGTTTGGTTGCTCTGCATAAAAAATACAAACTATCAGAGAAGCAACAGAAGTATTAAAATGAATAAACAACATGAATAATATGAATCAAATAACAGTGAAACATAAAAAAGAACAGAATCAGAAACTACCTTCGTATAATAGCATCAATCTCTTGGGTAGACAAGTCGTCAACAGCCTTATTGTTGATTAGTGGACTTGCCCATTTCTACACCTCAAACACATAACACGCATTACAAACCACAAACAGATGCATTTCATACAAAAATGCAAGCAAGATCTGTACAGATAACAAAATAAAAACTAGATAAAGCTAGATTGACAACAAAAATGGAGCAAAAATAGCTCAAATCACCAAAAAAAACACACAAAAATGATAATGAAAGCTGTAATAACAGACCTATGGGTAAAGAGAATGAGATCGTAGGGCTTACGGCAACGACAAGATAAAGAGACTTGCAAATGGTTTTCCGGTTGACGAAATGCAGTTAGGGTTACGGCAACGAGAAAGATACAGAGAAAGGATGAGCAGTAGATTATAATTTGTAGTTGGAGGAAACTCTGCGGTGCTAAAAAAAGAAACAACACAAACTCACAAGAGAAGGTGATGAAGGAAAAATGGAGTTGAGAGTTACCGAAGGATGAGCGATTTCGAACTGAAGCAAATGGGGTGAGCACGGCGAGGATCTTCTGTTGCTGGAGCTTCGACGGTGAAGAACGAAAACACAGAAAAAATCAGAAGAGAAGATGCATGGGAGAGTTGAGGGTTTGGGTTTCACTTCAGGGGAGCAGCAACGTGAGTTGTGGAATTAGGGAGCAGAGATGCGTAGTATCGGGGAGCAGGAAAACGACGGGAAAAAGAGAGGGAGAATAGAAGCTTCAATACAGAAAATTACAAATATAACCTCAGACACAATTACAAATATACCATCGCCACATTACAATATGGCGCCTTCTCCATCTTGAAATCGCGTTCCTTTATTGCTGCCAAATAATGAGGTTTATAAAGGGGTTACTATTTACGGTAAACATTTATTAATGGTATTTCTTGGCTACAGGTTATTGTAGCTAGAGATAGCTACATCCCGAAAGAGGGAGAGCGGCGCGCGACGTTTTTTTTTTTTCTTTCATGCGCGCTCGTCGGGTTAGGATTTTTTTTTAATTTTTTTTTCTTTTTCTTTCTTAATCATAAAACTTTAAATTGTTATAACTTTTAATATATAAGTCCAAAATGAAAAAAATTATATCATTGTTCACCTAAATTCAAGCTCTTCAAAACAAGACAGTCATGGATATGTTTTAACATCTTTTTAAAAAATTATTTTACATGTATACGATGATTTTTTACCGTGAGAATGTATGTACATATTTTAATGTGAGAATATACATGTTTGAGTGTGAGGATGTACATGTTCAAATGTGAGAATGTACATGTTTTTAATGAACATCTGTACATGTTTGTATAACCATCTGTACATTTGTATGACTAGTCTATACAAGTGTTCTTTCTTATATATAGGTTTTATAGAATGTACATATTTAGATTGTAAAGAATGTACATATTTAGTGATTCGTACAGGTTTATGTGATCTTCTATATGTTTTAATGTACGTTTTTACGTGAGGATGTACATATTTTAGTGAACATTGTACAGGTTTGTATAACCATCTGTACAAGTTTTCTTTTATGTTCTGTGCACTATACATGTAAAAATAATTTTTTTAAAAGTTGTCAAAATATATCCAAGACTGGTCTACTTTTGAAGAGCTTGAATTTAGATGAACAATGATATAATTTTTTTTATTTTGAATTTATATATTAAAAGTTACAATAATTTAAAATTTTTATGACATATAAAAAAAAAAGCGCGAGAGGCGCTGTAGCCAAATATGGCTACAGGTAGCTGCAGCCAATACGCGTTGTTTATTACTACCTCCGTCCCATATTGATCTTCCTATTTGCTTTTTGGCACGTTTTTTTCAATATTTAATTAAAATATATAAAAAAAAATAAAATAAAATAAATAATTTTTACAACATATAGTTTTCATATAAGGATTCCATTGCAAAACTTAGATTTGTAAAATTATGTTATCTAATATGTTAAATATTGAAGTCAAACGACATGTCCAAATAGTGAAAGAGAAGGTCAAAAGGGGACGGAGGGAGGGAAGTAATAGATTGATTTTGAATAATAAATTTAAATTTTAATGTTGTCGGATTTAATTGAAGAATTTTATGAAAATTATGTCTCTTTTCTTTACTTTTAGTGGCTTCTTAATAAATTAAAATGAAAATATAAAATCAGTATTTCGTTGAACGTTTTTAAATTTTAACCATTAATAGTAAATTACTTTATATTATACATATACTAATAAAGTGTCGTCCAACTTGGAATATCTAGGTAAGAGATATGGATTGATTTCGTATATGTAGTTTTTGGTTTTGATAATTTTTTCTCATTTTCATCAAAGAGGAAGAAAGAGAATAGGAGTGGGATTGTGGGAGTGTTTGTAGAAGTGACATTCTATGTCACTATTTTGGTGTGGGCCTACATAGGATCTATATGGGATTCAAGAACCCGTCTTTTCTTATCTATTTTTTTTGCTTATCTTTTTTTTTTTCTATTTTTTTTCAATAGTTAGGTCTAATAACTAACACACACAACTGATCACAAAAAGATTCAATTTGACTTAAATTTCTTTAGCTTGATTCTCATCTCTTACTAGGAAACACTAGTAGAAAAAATGGCCTATTTCGGTGAATCTTAAGGGTCTATTTCGGTGGTAGTGAACCGTTGAAATGAAGACCGCCGAAATAGGTAGACCTATCTCAGCGGTTGTAAGCTTACAACCGTCGAGATAGACACTGGGTCGGTCCCTGGGCCGGTCCTTGGTCGGTCAATGCCAGAATGTTTTCTGAGACCGACTGACCATAGACCATGGGTCAGTCCCTGGGTCGGTCGATTCAAGAATACATTCTGGCATTCCGACCAAGGGACCGGCCCAGGGTCTATCTCAACGGTTGTAAGCTTAAAACCGCCGAGATAGGCCCGATTTTTGTATCTGTTTCGGAGGTTCTTAGCTTAGAACCACCGAAATAGCCACTCTTTTTTCCATTCTACCTTATATATTCACCATAACGCACTAAATGATTCAATCAGACCTGTTATATGGTATAAATAGCTGCTGCCTCCACAATATGGGTGCTCTAGTACACATTCATAAAGTTCAAAAAGCGTCCAATATCAACGGCTCACCACAATTTGAGAGTAAACGAACCAACAAAACAAAAAAAACACATGGATTACAAAGAATAACCAAAGTACACTTCATATCTAGCTACCAATACACCATCCACAAATGCATAGAATTGCAATTACATTATCGAAAAAGTACTCAAATCAACTTCACCATTAACAATTAAATTGTGCAAACGAACCCTGACCATTCCTCAAGCATCCTAACTATTTGAGTATCTTCATATTCATCATCTTGGAGTAATTGTTCGTAAGCCTTGAAAAAAAGAAAATGAACATTAATTAAAAAACTACAAGTTTAACAACATGTAAAGAGCTAACCTAAAACTTTCAAAGAATATTATATACCTTGTCTAACGAGTATTCTGAAAAGGACGACGCTGCTACTATGTCATACATAAATCTCATGACATAGTATCCACATTCTGAACCCCCAGGTTGCACCGGGCACTATACAAACACACATATTCACAATTATAAACTAGTGTTGATATTATCACACAAATTTAGTAATTAAGAATACCTTGACTAGGTTCCAAGGGTTATTATTCTTCATTTGTCTTTGCATTGACATAAATGCAGCTCTCACGGAACTATATACATCAAACATATAGTTTTAAATACCTGTAGTTACACTGGAAGTTTTGAAACAATATTGTTAAGTAATAACAAATGTTGTTTAAGATAACAAACTCACCTCAATATTGTTGTGGCAATCCTCGGTTTCTTGGCACTCTTACCAAGTGAGTCAAATTGTAAGATTTTTGGGTGTTTCATCACCAACACAAGCAATGACTAGTGTCGATTGTTCACAAATTACAACAATATATTGAAATCATTAAACAACTAGCACAATTTATAAATAGATTATAATAAGAGAAATAGTCAAATAGCATACCCTTGATGATATGGCAGCATAATAAATGACTTGTTTGCACATTGAAAGATGACATTTGTCATATATTGCTTAACGCCTTGAATGTCACTTGTCATGGTGGTTTCGCATCACACAGCAGGACACATGAATCTGAAACTGTCATTAATTAGGTAGACTTTGAGCGTCTTATTGTGCACATGCATGCACCATAAATACAATAACATCAGTTATTTACTTTTTATTCAAACAACTAATTCATCATCAATCAATGCATTCAAATTATAAAATGTAGTAGTCACTTACATGATGGCTGACTTGATGATCGACACACTTAACCAATCCCTCGTGAATTCCTCTATGAAATCGGACATATATATCTCAAATCGATGTGCATCTCCTGCTGCAGCTTGATAGTGAATATGGCCTGGTCATTCTCCATAGTGATCAAAATATATCTATTTTGGCGGTTTCTACTAACTGTTGAAATGTACTCTTTTTATTTTTGAACAGGATCATTTAGACAATCTATCTCGGGTGGTTTTTTCTAAAACCGCCAAGATAGGGGCGCTGAAATAGCCTTTTTTGTACTAGTGAAATGTGATTCCCTTTCTAGTATTACTTAACTGAAACTGGTGGTCGAGTGTTGGTTTTTTGCAGTTAGTTTTAGATTCCGCGGTCATTATAAAAAGTATACAGTCAAATTTTTAAAATTTACTGTCATAATCACAACTAATTTTTTAGGGTATGCAATCATAACAAAAATTAATTTTTACACACTTAGTTTTATAGTCAGATTGTTAAATAGTATAATAATAAAACATACAATCAATTTATTGGTTAAGTTAGCCACAGATCTACAACCAATTTAAAATAATAATAATAAATTAAATAAATTTACTCGCACCATTACTAGAATTTAATTAAAAACAAATTTTCATTATTCAATTAAAAGATGTCTATTTTACAATTAAAAAATAAGTATCATAACACACTAAAAATATTTTGTATTACATTAATTTATTAAAAATTATTTATAAGTTTTTGTACTCAAATTTTAGAAAAGTGATTACGTATTTTAATAATAACTACATCAACTAAAAATTTGATTACAAAACAAACATCTTTTTTATTAAATAATAAAATATTTGTATTAACAATATAAATCAATTAAAAATATTTTATTACAATTACGGATCCTAACAAATTAACTGTGATTATAACTACACGTCCTAAAAAATGACTGCACTTACTTTTTATAATGACTGTAGAATGCAAAAAAACTGAAATTGAACAGTCCGCAAATGTCTAACGTCACCGTTTATTAAGCTTCAGAGATCTTTGATTTCAAATTCCTTGTGCTTAACTCCCTCCATTAATTTTAAAATGTAGTTTTGAGTTATAATAAGAATTAAAATAAGATAAAAATGACTAATCTAATTTTTATTTTCTTTAATAAATGTTTATGTTGGATGATAAACTATTTTTTGTTGGGAGTTGTTGTTATTAATAGGGATAATATTGAAAAAAATAAAGTTTGTCTTAAAAATCTAAAATTACATCTAAAATTTAACAAATCAAAATAGCTAAAATGACATTTAAAATTAATAAATGAAGTATTTGGACATATTATTGATTTCAATATTTAACCTATAAGATAAATAATTTAAAATTTTAAATTTTACATATGATTGCTTACATGATAAACTATATATTAAAATTTTAGTTTTATAAAATTATTTTATCTTATAAACTTAATATTAAAACCTGCCTTTAAAATCACAGAGGAGGACAATTTGATGGGGGAGTAATGATTGCACTCAATTTGGTTCGTCAATCTTAATCAGTGGGATTTGCTAGCTTAGTTTCAACATGTATATCTAATATTCCTGCTGCTGGCTGCTGCTGCTTCTAGAAAGCAAATCTGTGCGTACAAGAAGCCAGCGAGATTCTGACAAAAGACTTTCAATCATTTCATTTTTATAAAGGAGAGTTCGGTAGCTGCCTTCAGGCTTGATGCTTCGACACTCCTCGAACATGTCGTTGAATTTCCCGGGATTTCTGTATGATGATTAGGTTTTCTCCTTCGTCGTTCATCACTCGAGTTACGCATGCCTCTGCAGCGAAATCCGTGTATGCTTACTTGCTTAGGATTAATTAAGATATTAATTTTATTACGTAATGTAATACGTACACATAAACAAGATCATTAATGAAATCCCACGGGTTAATATATATTAAGTTTCGATATAATAGTAAAGTCCAACTCAGACAATTTTTTCTAGAAGCTCTCATTACGCCTGCCCGCGTTTTGCTCTTATTGAATAAAAGAAGTTTCCAATCCATCAATTTATTTTAAACGCGATTGTTTATGCAAGTCATCCTCCAATTAAGTGGTTAAATTTCTATTTCAAATTGATATGCTTGAGTGTACTGTAGTTAGGAAATAGTATATCTTTTTTTAACATAGGTATACTATTAGATAAGACAGAGCATATGTAAGAAACCAACGGCCCAGTCCATATCAGCCCAATAATCTCCTCTCTTATTTACAGTCCAGTATTACATTTCTTATTGTCTACTCTTACTGATAAATATCTAGATATTATAATAGTCTATAATCTTCCCAACAACCTATATATACTAGTCCTACCGTCTGTATACGATCAAGCAATTATGAATACAATTCACATATTCTATCATTCTGTTATGGTTTCAGAGCTTGTTAACAACCTCTAGTTTTCTAGATTTATCCTATCTTCTCCTTCTTATCACCATGGTTGATCCACCTGAAACCCCTTCATCGGTAACCTCTGGCCTATCCACACAAAATTCTTCCGCTCCAAGCTCCCAATCCATATTATCAGCTGCCGGAAATCTGATCAAATTGAAAAACAACAATTTCAGAATCTGGAAAGGTACGATGCTTCCCTTTCTAAAAGGCAACAAGCTATATAAATATGTAGATGGATCTCATACCTGCCCTTCCAAATCGATCAATGGACAACACAACTCAGAATTTGACTCATGGGTAGCTCAAGACCAATTGATCATCTCCATTCTCTTAACTTCTCTATCTGACGATGTGGTGTGTCAAGCAATAGGGATTGAACCCTCTGCTGCTATCTGGAAGTTGCTCCATGATATGTATGAAGCTCAAACCTCTGCACAAAAGGACAACTCAAACTTCAGCTAGCAAGTATTACTAAGTTATCTACAGAATCGACAACTTCATATTACAACAGAGCTAGAGAGCTTGTCTCAGCTCTTTCCACTACCGGTGACAAAATCTCAGATGGAGATTTCCAAGCTTTCATTCTACATGGGCTACCCCAAGAATATGACTCTCTCATCACAATATTGTTACCAGATCTGAAGACTGCACCCCCCAGCAAATCTACAACTTCCTGCTAACATATGAGGTACGTCTGAACCAACAGCTCAAAACTACCCAGGATACTATGTCTGTTAATACCACCTACTATAACCAAGAGAAAAACAAAACTCCTTCCACATTCAATCAGTCCGATCACAAAACCAAAACTCAAACACAAGAAACACAAAAAACCTTCACTGGCCAAACTGACACAAGAATCCAATGCCAAATATGACAAAAAAAGGGACACAAAGTGAAATACCCCAAATTAATTTAAATTAATTTAGGGGATTTCTTTATTAAACCTTTAATAATATTATTAAGTATTAAATTATTATATGGAATGAGGAGTATTAAATTATTATATGGAATGAGGAATATTAAATTATTATATGGGGTTGTGAAATTTATTTAGGGGTTTTCTCCTATATTATACATTATTATATAGTATTATGAATTTAATAATAAGATTTATAAGTCAATAAATCTTGGGAAAATTATTAAACACTCCAATATATTATAAAGATTTTAGGAAGTGTTGAAACATTGTTTTGAAACATAAAAGTCAATATAAAATTCTAGGAACCTTAAAGCTTATTAAGCCTTGCTAGAGTTGACTTTTTGAGAATGGTCAAACCAGGTCATGAAACCTATACCAAACAATAGGTTATGAAAAACCATGAAGATCGATAAAAAGAACGTCAAAAACGGATCATCCTAGCCAAATATGTTAGATTGAAGTTTTGAATCAAAATTTTAAGAAGTGCCACATGTCACTCTGTAGTAGGTCGCCCACACTTAGCCGATTCCTTCCCTGATTTTCGTAACCGATTTCACTTCCTAGCCCTAACTTTAGACGGCTATAACTTTCACATTACTCAATATTTTTCCATGCCGTCTTCACCACTCTCTTCTCCTTAATTCCCTCTTTACAACCGTAACTCATACAAGCCCTAACTCATCCTACATCGACGGGAAAGTTGATCCAAAGTTGCCAGCTTTCGAGTTCGTAACCCAGATTCCAGTTTCATTCGATTTCAGGTAATGTTCGTCTTGCCATAACTTCCTCGTCTTTCACCAAATTTCGATTTCTTTAGCTAGTTTTAAAGAGCTCTAATCCCTCTACAACCTTCATGTTGATGACCAAATCTAATTCTTAATCATATGGAAGATATAGGCATCTAAAGGTACGACCTCGATCTGGTCGCGTTTTGCCCAGAATTTTTCCAGAAACGAGAAGGTAAACTCGGTAACTTTCGGGTTTGATTTCTTCTTGTGTGTTGTGAGTTAGAGTGAGTTATTGCTATAATTGTGTAGAGTTAAGTTTCCTCTTTAGATTAAGCCCAAGAACTAGTTCTAACTCGTTCTGTACTGAAAATTATAGTGTCGCAAAGACAGCTACTCGAACAACCGAGTTCGAATTTTTTTCCAGAAAACTGAAATCGAATCCCTTCGTTGGTGCTCCTCCGGTAAGTTTTTCTTCAATTCCTCGTTGTTGACCTTGGTTATTTCATTATCGGTGATTCCCATCTACCAATTTAATCGATTAAGCATTTAATCGGGAGAATTTCTCGAATTCGGATCGAAAATAGCATGAACCCTAGGTTGTGCAAACCCAGAATCGTTTTCTCCAATTAGTACACCATAGATCGTAAAATCGGTACCATTGGAACCGCAAGAGAATTTCGAATCCATAGAAACAAAAATCATCGAATTTGGTTCTGTGAGTTGAGAGAAATTAACAGATTAGTACTCGGGTAATGCGCTGGGGATTGGGGATGAACTCGAGGATTTTCGGCCGTCCGATCGTAGGTTTTAGGAACGGACGGCCGAGATTAGATCTGGGGAGTTTAAGTTGGTTATGAGTTTTAATATTTCCAGAATTAAACCCTAACTTGTTGAATAATTTAAATATATTCCCGAAGGTATTTGACTTGAAATTTTAACCATAGATTCCTTATTTAATCTAGTTTATTTCGATGTAAATTATTATGGTTTTGGAGTTTTTAAACATAAGTTATGATTTTTACAAGTTACGGGTTTTCTGGAATTATTTGTCTAAATTAAAAAGATATTTTTATGAAATAAAAAATTTATAATATGTCTAAAATGTTATAGTTACTGTATATTAAGTTTGGGAATTTTTGGGCTACGGGAAAAGGTTTTAAAAATTGTGTTTGTGAGTTTTTCATAAGAATAACTTATAATATATAGTTTTTATGTAATCAAAAATTAAAGTATAGTTGATTAATGAACTTTATAGGTTGGGGAAAATATAATAAGACTAATTAACATTTAATACATTATGTTTATAAATATTTTGGGTATAACTTTAAGTGAAGTAAAAATTGTTACATATATTTATATATATATTTATATGAGAGAAATAAATAGAAACTTATATTAAATCAAGGAATTTAACTAAACTACATTTTATTTATTATATATCATATGGAAGCTAATATGTTTAACTAAAACTAAGGAAATACTTTATTTTATAAACCATAAATCAGTTGTGGATAGGTCTAAAAGATATTAAATATAATTAAATACAATAGAATTTCTTAAAGAATATTCTGGATAAATCTTAATATATGTAGATATATATATATATATTTATATATATATATAAATACAATAAAATAGATAAAGGAAATAACATTCCTTGTGAGAAATATAAAGGAAGGGTATATATATATATACGATAAATTAATAAATAAAAGGAATAAAATACCTTATAGAAAATGTAATATGAAGGAATTAATGGGTCAAACTAAACCTCTACATAATACTAATAATAGAATACTACATGAGGTGGTATTATTTTATGGTTATGAACTGAGTTTTTAGTTACCTTTGAATTTCTAGGATTTATATTAACGGTATTAAAATACATGTATATATATAGTCGGTGACCACAGTGTAAATCTATAATTGGGTAAGGAATTAATAAGTTGAAGTTTAGGAATATTTGGAATTGGTTTACATAAAGCGTTACACAAATAGATCTTATTATATAATTAATAATAAAATGAATGAAATACTTTTACATTTAAATGTTCTTATTATATAAACAATAATAAAATAAATGAGTTACTTTTACATCTAAATGTGAAGAGGATAAATAAGTCTAGATTTAATTATTTCTTAATATTATAGTATTGAGTAATAACTTAATATTTTAAGATAAAATCATTAAAAGGGATTATGATATAAAACTACATTAAACTATGATTAGGAATTTAATCTAAATAATAATCCTTAAGTTTCTTACAACTAGTTAAGCCATATAAATACATTTAACACCAATATTCAGGATGTTAGTTTATAGTTAAGTAAGTATTTTAGTAGTTAGAATTTATAAGGAGGTTTGTAAATAGAAATTAGATACTTAAAATCTTTAAACCTTTAATTAGATGAAATTAGGTTACATAAGAGATTATATTGATTTACCTTTTGGACACTGGAAGTATTAATGTGTCATTTGAATATAAGGTATGGAGATTGTTCAGAATATATTATCTTATTAAGTAATTGACAATTTCACTTACGAACCAGAATTTAATTCTTTGATAAATTCTACCTCATGCTAAGATATAATGTCCATCCTAAATACAATAAAGGGAATTGATTTATTAAGTTATCTTTTGAAACTTTAGGTTTTGTAAACAATATAAAAATGTATTTAAGACTTGAGTTTAACGAAGTTTAATATAAAAGGAGTATACATGGTCTATAGAGAGAATGTGTGGTAAAAGTAAAAACAGTTAGGGAATTAAATGTAAGTAAGGATACATAAAAGGTTATCTTAAGACACCTTATTATAAAGTTATGGTTAAGTAAATAATATACCTTGTGGATACTAAATGTGAGAGTTCGATAAGTTTGAGTTAACTATAATATGGTTATTCAAGATGAAAAGTAATTAACAACTTATGACAAGATTAATAGATGGTTGTAGTTAAAGGCCATTCTGAACTAAAGATAAGATAATTGAGTTTAGTAGCTCAAATAAGTTATACTAAAATGCATCTACAACACTACGATTTCAGTATACGGGATGTAGATCTTAATTAAGTTAAGGGGAAGGCTTAGTTATAATGGATTATCTAGTAGATATTGATAAAGATACACAGTCAATAAATTGTGAAATAATAGTATAGTATTCTAAAGATAAACCCATCATTGGTCATAACACGATGTATGTCCTAAAGTAAGAGGTAAAATAGTATTGTGCTTAAGAAATTGTTATTGAAATTCTAAGACTTTGATTGAATAACGTATAATGCCCTTATGTTATTAGGGTCTTTAATGTGGGAATTAAGGTTAAGTATGGGTAAAGTGGATAAGGGTGGAACAATTAACTAGTGTTGATAAAATACATTCCTTGGTCTTACAACCTTGAGTAATACAACGTTCTCAGACAAGTCAAAGATTATACATAACATTTGAGTGAGGGCTTAAAGGATAATTGAGACTTTGAAATAAGAGTAAGGAGTTTATTTAAGCGTAACATAGGCTACGAGTGGTTGATGATGGATTACCTTTAATATTCTTCAGAGTACTGTTGATTGTTTGCGCAAGTTGATTAGAACTGCTACAACGTTACCCAGGTACGATTTCTCGTACTCAGCTTGTGTGTTTTGGACCTTCTGAAATGTTTTGTACGATTTCTCGTACTACGTTATTTTTGCTGAGTGACTTGTGGAATGTTTTGGGAAACGCTAACTGGCTTTAAGAGGAACTTCTAAAAATAAGAAATGGTTGTGTGACTGACTCAGCTTGTGTGACTAACTGAGCCTTGGATGTGAAACTTACAAGGGTATTGGTTCCTTCTATCTGGTGCCCCGTTAGACATTGGCTGCTTAGGGTTTACGCTTCTGCACTCTGTAGGACTGAGTGTTTTGGTATTGCTCTGGGTAGTTGGTGATCTAGTGGGAATATGGGGAAAGTTATTCTTGGTATTGAGTATGGATTATTTCTAATAAGTGGTGCACACACTTTTCACCGATGACTGAGAACGGGTCGGTGGCAGCGGAGGTTGCTATACCTCGCCCCTTGTGGCAACTGACAGCGGAGGTCTGTTTACCTCGCCCTTTGTGGCAACTGACAGCGGAGGTCTGTTTACCTCGCCCTTGTGGCAACTGACTGGCGGTGGGGGCCATCTCTCCCAATTGATTTATTCCACTCTTGAGTATATTTGGTCTATGGGAATCATCTTCTGAAATGGTGGAGACATAAACTGTCTACCACGGGTTATGGTTATTAATGTCACTCCTGGTCCTTTGTGACTACTTAAGTCTTTCTCTTCTTAACCAGAATTGGTTCTAACATCAACAATGGATGCTTACTAACTATGTGGTGTGACTACTTAAGTGGATGACTTGGTTTGGAAGTTCTTTATCTCTATCTTTGTCTTGTTTTCTTTTCTCTTTAACTTGATTGTTTTGAAGTGCTTTATCTCTGTTTTACTTTTAAGAGTTTGATTTCAAGTTACTGTTTATTTTGAAGAGTTATGTTTTATAAGTTTGTTTTTGGAGGATTGTACCAGTTCCATTCCAGGGAACTGACTCACCCCTCCCGGGGTGGGCTGCTTGGTTTCATCTTGCAGGTACAAATTGATTTACAGGTGGCCACGAATAGCATGAGTGATTGGGATGGGATTAGGTTTATGGAGAGCGAAGGTGTTTTATTATTGTTATGTTTATGTTAAGTTTTCTCGAAGTTCAGACCGTAACTTAGTTAATTGTAAAGGTTGTAATTGGTGAGGTTGGTGCCGGGTGTTTGGAACCCGATGGTCTGTAATCGCCTTAGAGTTTTATTTCCGCTGTATTTATGGTTAATAGGGGCGTTACACAAAGCCTCTGTATGTCGATGGAGATACAGCAAATCTCATCAATCCAACCCTCCTAAAAGTTTCTCTGCCAATGCCACTCAACACACCACTCATCCCCAACCTACCTCATCATCCACATCCTATCAACCGTCTGAGTGGATCCCAGATTCAGGAGCCAGTCACCACTTTACTGGAGATTTCTCCAAATTAAATCTGTCTGCTGCAGATTATTCTGGAAGTGACTAAGTCCGTTTAGGTGATGGATCTAATCTACCTATTATGCATCATGGTTCAGGTTCCCTCACTTCTAGCTCTCACACTTTTTGTCTCAAGCCCTTATTTCACACTCCTACTCTCAACAAAAACCTTGTTTCTGTTCGCCAGTTTTGTGCAGATAACAATACTTATTTCAAATTTTATCCTGATTGTTTTGTCATCAAGGACCTGGCTACTAAGGGAGATCTTCTCACTGGATCGGTCAAACATGGACTCTATGTTTTTCCCTCGTCTACCACTCAGTTCAAAGACCAACACACTGCTCTCTCTCATCAAGTACACCATACTCTCAAGCAACCTGCTGACATCTGGCATCAACGCTTGGGACATCCTTCATCCACCATCACTAAACAGACAATCAATCTTTTTCCTTACCTACTACTACAAATCAGCTATCCAGTTTTGTAAAGCATGTTGCCAAGGCAAACACCATGCATTACCACATTTTCCCAGTACTTCGGTTTCTAATAAGCCCTTTGCCTTACTTTTTGTCGATCTATGGGGGCCAGCTTATATTAATTCTCTTGATGGATACAGATACTTTATGTTGATAGTTGACGATTACAGTAAATATACTTGGCTTTTTCCTCTTGTTAGTAAGTCTGATGTTGCTCATCTATTTCCAATCTTTCACAAAATGGTTTGCACAAAATTTGACACTGTTGTTAAAGCAATTCAGACAGATGGTGGCACAGAATTTAAACCTCTGAAAACCTTTTTTGAAAACAATGGGATCTCTCACAAAGTCACATGCCCGCATTCACATGAACAGAATGGAAGTGTTGAAATCAGAAACAGAATAATCACAGACAAAGGTCTCTCTCTCCTAGCCCATGCTAGCCTACCTCTCATCTACTGGACCTATGCCTTTAGAACAGCAGCCTACCTTCTCAATCGCACCCCCACCCCACTTCTCTCTCATAAAACACCCTTTTCCCTCCTCTATAATACCCCACCTGCCTACACCCATCTCAAGGTTTTTGGGTGCATCTGTTACCCCAATCTCAGACCCTACAACTCCCACAAACTAGCCCTGTGATCTACACCATGCCTTTTTCTCGGCTACTCACCCAACCATACTGGCTACATATGTTACAATCCATCCAGTTGCAAGACATATATATCTAGGGATGTTCAATTCGATGAACTCTCTTTTCTTCCCAGCCTCTCTGCACCACAACCTTCCTTAAACACTCCTCTACACACTGAGTTCCTCATACCAAACACCTCCATTCCCTCTCTTCACCCATCATCAACACAGACTCCTCATCTACACAACCAGACCTTCACACAGACTCTCCCACCTCAATCTCACAACCACATCCCATCCCATCCTTACCACCACATGCTCCTCTCCCTATACCTACCCACACAATGACAACAAGATCTCAGTCCCATATTTTCAAACCTAATAAGGACTGATGGTACTATCAATTGGCCAGACCAATCTCACATAAACATCACAGAACACCAACATAATATTCCAGAAACACCCACATACAAAGAAGCTATCAAATATCCAGAATGGAAGCAAGCAATGTTGCAAGAGTTCAATGCTCTACAGGCCACAGAAACATGGACTCTAGTTCCACAGCAGAAGAATATGCACATCCTCGGAGTTAAATGGGTTTTAAAAACAAAAAAACATGCAGATGGCACTATAGAAAGACGGAAAGCTAGATTAGTGGCACAAGGTTTTGCTCAAACCTATGGAGTTGACTATACTGAGACATACAGTCCCGTTGTAAAAACCACAACTATCAGGTTAATTCTATCCCTTGCAATATCTCTAAACTGGCCTATTCATCAAACAGATGTGCAAAACGCCTTTTTGCATGGCAATATAGAAGAAGAGGTATATGTCAAGCACCCCTCTGGTTTCACTAATCCACAGTACCCGTCCCATGTTTACAAGCTACAGAAGGCTCTTTATGGCCTGAAACAGTCCCCCCGAGCATGGTTCTCTAAACTTAGCATTTTTTTGGTTGATATTGGCTTCACTCCCTCACAGAAAGATCCTTCTCTCTTTATTTACAAAAAACAATCTCACATTGCCTTTGTCTTAGTTTATGTTGATGATCTCCTAATCACAGGCTCGTCTCCTACGATTGTGAAACAATTCTCACCTCTCTGTCCTCCGCCTTTCCCATCAAAGACCTAGGTTCTCTGTCCTATTTCCTTGGCGTTACTGCTACCCGCACTACTCACGGCCTTCTCCTAAACCAAACCCACTACATCGATACCCTCCTCTCCCAGGTTCAACTACAAAACAGTAAACCATCTTCTACCCCTTGCACTCAAACTACAGAATTCAAATCCACAACCTCTTCCCCTTTCACAGACACCACAAAATTTAGAAGTATAGTCGGAAGCTTGCAATACCTATCTTTCACCAGACCCGACATCAGTTACGCAGTAAACAAAGTCTGCCAATTCATGCACTCACCTCAGGACCACCACTGGATGGCGGTCAAACGGATTCTCCGGTACCTTCAGGGGACGGACTCGACACCTTGGCCTCTTCTTCGCGGCCACTCCACCAGGACAACTGCGCATCTTCACTGACTCCGACTGGGCCGGTTCTCCCGTCGATCGCCGCTCCACCTCTGGTCACCTTCTCTTCTTCGGCAACCACCTCCTTTCTTGGAGCTCAAAGAAACAGCCCACCGTCGCCAAGTCTTCGACGGAAGCTGAGTATAAGGCCATCGCCACCGGTGTGTGTGAGGTTATCTGGGTTCAACAACTTTTGGCTGAGTTAGGTTTTGCTCTCCAACACTCTCCAACTCTCTTCTGTGAAAATTTGGGGGCAACATTTCTCTCCAAAAATCCGGTCTTTCATTCTAGGGCACGCCACATTGATGTTGATTATTTCTTCGTGAGAGAACGGGTCGCATCTGGGAATCTCTCAATTTCTCATTTGCCAACTCAGGAGCAGCTTGCCGATATACTGACCAAGCCTCTTTCAACGGGCCGATTCAACACTCTTCGCTCCAGCCTTCCACTTGGACGTTCTGGGCTGGACTCGCGGGAGGATAAGAAACCAACGGCCCAGTCCATATCAGCCCAATAATCTCCTCTCTTATTTACAGTCCAGTATTACATTTCTTGTTGTCTACTCTTACTGATAAATATCTAGATATTATAATAGTCTAGAATCTTCCCAACAACCTATATATACTAGTCCTACCGTCTGTATACGATCAAGCAATTATGAATACAATTCACATATTCTATCATTCTGTTAATATGGTTACATCGATAGAAAACCAAAACCAACTTCCTACTTGAACAATCGAGAAACAACAAAGCACAACCTAGCCCACCATCTAGGGTATTGTGAAGTGTGAACCAAAAGACAATCAACATAATGCGTTAAACCTTCAATGGTAGTTAGCGTTTCAAGTTGAAAGTGAGAACAATGATATGTGTATGCATCTCCAACTTATGAGCAAACCATAAGTGACCATATATATATATATATATAACCTGCAAGACCTTGATGGCAAGCTAGCATCTACGAGTCAAGAAACAACTAAGAAAGACATAAGACCAAAAGACTTGCAACCTTTAAGCGGCGAGCCAATAAGGTCCAACCATAGCACAAACAGCCAAAAGAGACCACCGTACTTAGAGAGATAGATAACTGAGAAACTAGAAAAAGTCAAAAATGGCACACATTATCAAAGATACTTGTATAGAAAAGAACCATCAAAACAGGGATCAAGGAAGCAAGAGTGTTGTATACCCATGCAACCACAAATCCTTCGCATCATTTTCCTCGGCAACTTCTAATCAAGCTAGAAGTTGTCTCACCTGTTGTTCAATCACTATCCACTCGAGCTTCCCTCAAATAATCAAAATCTATGATCAAGGAGGGGTCCTGGCAAGATATGGAGATTTGAAGGCCGTTCAAGCGCATAGACAGATTCGTCACTATCATTAGTGACAAATCGGCACAACAGGATATGATTTCATCCACCAGATTGTTAGTTTCCAGACCGCCACCGTCGAAATTGGTAAAGAAATCCAACTCAAAAATGTGGACCAGTGCTTTAAAATCCTCCCTTATGTGTTGAACATTGTCAGCCATAAAATTTGTTGTATCACAGAGACAGCAATACGAGACTCCATTAACAAATATCACTTCCAACCCCCAGCCATACCACTCCCACCAAGCTTCACATGCAATCCCACCAACAAGTAACAAACACTTGTCTTCCTACAAATTCAAACCGCATACCACACCCAACAACTAGACACAGGTAAGCCCATAAGCAAGAGAAATCGGTGACACATGAGCCCACAATCGATTCCGCCGACATGTTCAACCAGTTGACACCTTACCAAATTTAAATTGGCTCTACAACTTAGGAGATGAGAGATTTTGCAAGTATCAATGAACATGAAACTACCACCATAGCTAGACAAAGGAAATTGAGAAACGTTCCTCCCGACGAAGGGAGACAAATCCAAGCTGGACATTTGAGGGTGTGAGTACCCACCTTTAACTCCATCGAGACCCTCGCCGTACCAACCGAAAACCCGCCGCTTCTATCCAAATCTGGTAAACCTAGATCATCAAATCTAGACCTACCCCCTTCTTCTCCAGGGTAGCTGATGTTGCCGCTTGGGTGATTATCGTGTGGTGGTGGCTGTAGCTCCTGGTTGCGTGAGAGTTAAGACTGAAGGAGGAAAAGAAGATGAAAAGTAGTGACAATAAGAGAAGTGCGACGGGTTGGCTCACCATCCTTCCTCCGCTGGTTTCTCCAGGGTTGTAGTTAGGAAATATATCATATCAACAGGGGGCCCAATCAAACACCTGTGGAGAGGTTTGTAAGGTTAATGTGTGTCTGCAAATGTTTTATTTATTTTGATGACTAAGCAACGAATCTAGATAAATGATAATCTTTAACTTTTACAGATGATTTTTGATAAGATTTTGTGAAGATCGCCTTCTAATAAATTATTTGGATGAATCACCTACTTAACAATGTGTAACAATGTTGGAACTTTCATAGAAGTCAACTAGTTTTTTCCCTAGCGAACTTCTTCCTCCTTACGAATCCCACATCCCTTGTGACAGTCTACCAAGTGAACACCCCACCTTTTTGTCTTCTCCTTTGCAAATATGATTTACCTTGTTCCTATTGTCACCCTCCTCCTCTGGTGTTGCACAGGGGAGAATATAAAGATTATGTGTAGTGACGACATGCAAGCAGCCCTTCATATCCCACCGCAGCCTCCATATAGGCGGTAATCATGAGAATAGGGGTAATGATGTTGCTTCCCTTGCGGGAATAACGTACAAAAGCGGCCCTAGAGACACATGATGGATGATTTTGCTCCTTTCGAAGGACATGCCACTGCCAAAGCCTGTTGAGCCACGCCTCTTGTTCTCCTCTTATCAACTCTCTCACGACTCACGGAATATATCTGGCCAGCGAATGGCCTGGTCTTCCCACTACAATTTTTGCCTTCCAGTCTCCCAATCTTCCATCTCCCATTAACTGTAATTTCCAATTCAATTTTTCCTCAGGTTACTCCTACTACCACCCACTATACCCATGGACACGATAATGGTGAATGGGCTGAGTTTGGTCACCATGCGCTGCCTTATCGCACTACTCGTTTTGGTCATTCCCATCTATGCGACATCCCTAGCCCAAATACTACAAGGATACTGGACCGAATACAGCGGCATCGGAATTACGAAGGTGGGGGCAAATTTTTTTATTTTCGAGTTTGACACAATTGAGGTGATGGAGGCAATAAGGATTTGGGGGCCGTGGACTATCAACTGCAAAAACTTGGACCCGGCAAAGAGTATAACTCAACAGGATTTCACATGGATTCCTGTCTAGGTCAGGGTCTACGATGTTCCATGACACCATCACACCCTTGACTTCGGCGTAGAAGCTTGGGCGATTCATTGAAGGAGTTGAGGATGGAGAAGCTTCAAGTTTCAAATTTCTACGTTTTATGGTCCGAATAAACATACAAATCCCTATTTTGCACGTGCTTCCTATGATGTTGGATGGGCAGTATTTCATATTCATAATTTCATATGACAATATGTCGTTGATTTTCTCTGTTTGTGGGCTCTTTACACACACTACCGTTGCTTGTCCTAATATTTGGCCGGTGGATGGGGGGTGTTCCCTACGGTATGTGGTTGTCTACAGAGACATACATTGCTAGGAGGCGAGTGGAGGAGAGGGAGAAGGTTGATCCTTGGTGTGCACCCACTAAGAATGGTAATGTAACACCCTCAATCCTCACTTGGGCTTAAAAGTGGAAGGTCTTGTTGTTGTTGTCAACCCATATGTATCCTTATAAACCATTCACACTACTATTCATATCCTGATGTGGGATGGGGGTATTACATACTCCCCCACTCAAAGAACACAGCATCCTTGTCACAAGCCTAACATCCAAGTCCCATGGACCTCCTCGGTAAGTGTCGGGTAGATCATCCCGACAAGTTCCCGAGTCAGCTCTAATACCATTTGTAACACTCATATGTGTAATTGTCCAACAACCTAGCTCTCAAACCATTCAGGCTTGAAAACTAGCCACTTTAGGCCTTCGGTCCTCACTTGGGCTTAAAAGTGGAAGGTCTTGTTGTTGTAGTCAACCCATATGTATCCTTATATTTATATTACTACTCATATCCTAATGTGGGATGGGGGTATTACAGATAACAATTGGATTTGGGGGGTAGTTCCTCAGAACTCATCTGCAGGGGCTGGTAAACGGCGGTGGTTCAACAACCCCTAGAGTAAGCCATATGGAAACTTAAGCATGTCCGCACAAGAAAAAGTTCAGTGATGTATTGACTGAGGCCACGCGGCCTAAGTACTAGGAATTGTAGCTCCCGGATGCAAGAAGGAAGGGGAAGCATTTCGTGGGGACAAGTACAAATAAGATCACAACAGAGCATGCAAGAGAAGAGTAAGGATAAGTAGTCGACTTCTAGGCAGAGCAGCAAGTGGGGTAATAACTCTTTTCCTCCAAACACATAGGCGTGGATGCAGCCTTAACATACATAATGTTAGAGTTAATGTGCAGTTTAAATTGGCTATGTTCTACTTTAATCCTTAGTTTCTTATGTTAGTTTCTAGTTCAGACTTTGGTTAAGCTTATGGATGGATGTCAGTAGATTTTGGTGATTGGGAGTTGGTATGGTGGAATTGTCTGAAATGGTGGTGGTATAATGGTGGTAGTTTGACGATTGAACATTTGTTCAGTCTAGGAAGTGATCTCTTGAATACATAAAGCCTAGGGATGACTTGTAGTGGTATGGAGGTTGTGTTTGTGGTGGTAATATCTATGGTGGTCAAGCTGGTAGTCGGGTCTGGTCTGGGTTCATGTATCATATAATAATGGTGATAGAAGTAGATACATAGTTATAGTACTGTTGGTATGTATTATCTACCTAATGATGTATTAACGGGTTAGTTAATGTTATGTTATGATTTATTATCTTCAGAAAAAAAAAAACAATGTGTAACAATGTCCTGCAATAATAGCATTCACAATTTAGCAATGTATACGATTATTTGTTTCTTAATATTCCCGAAAGTGATTCATTGTGAATCACATTTCTACTTTGCTTGAGACAATTATTCCTCATACCTTCATTAAAAAAAGAGAATAATTTTTCACATTAAAGATTATCCATTTGTAGCCCGGCCTTTTACAATTTTAAGAAAATGGAGTTGTTGCAGAATATAATGTTAAGAGAATTTACTCTAAAGTTTCCAATACACCAATTGCACAATAACACAAGTTCTCCTACCTACCTCCAACTCTACAAAATATGTCACCACTATCTCACAATGTTTCAAGGGATGGAAATTTGGAAATTTTGGGAAAAAAAATAACTTAGATAATTAGACCAATCAAACAATGAAAATAATGCCAAATGAATGGATTGAAACTTCGCTAAACGTTCAAAACAAGATACAAGGGTATACATCTAAACAAATTGCCCAAAATGGAAGAAAAAAAACTAGAGGTGGCATAAATGTGAGGAACTATTTAGAAAATGTTAATATTTAATTCACGCAATATAATTAACAACCCAAGTATGGATTGATTTCCATAATGAATGATAATGATAATAATAGAACACCATGATTAAACAAGATTCTTGATCCTCTATCAAGTCGATCTACATGTCACTCTTGCTCTAATCATAGCTATATGTAGCCACCCACAAATTAAGAATCACATGTTGGCAGCAGTCAGAAAGTAAGGAGTAGTTGGCTTAATTTCTGTTGTCTTCATCTAGCTAACTATACATATTGGTCTCTCACATCTCTTCTTTAATTTCTTCTACCAGTTCAGTTCAACAGAGGAGGTGGCTATTATATAAATGCTCTATTCCAATTCTGTGGCTGGCTCCCTGTTATTCATCTTGGTTGTTTGCATTGCATTGCATTGCAGAGAGATGGTATAGATAAATATAAACTGTTGTCATTAAATAGCAGCAGCAGCGAGCAGCTGCAATCAGAACTCGCACACTAACTTGCTAACCAACTGTGAACCCACACTCCGGGTTATATTAGTGACTGCGATCGATGAAAGCAACATATATACTTTTATGAAATCTACAGAACTGCACTAGAATGCAAAAAACACTCAATTTTTAAAATTCAAGGCCAATAAACGGTAATAATAAGAAAAAAACGATTGATATTTTTTAATTTGTATTGTCAATTTCAAAGAATGCAGTTCATATTTAAAGTTTACAATCATAAATATTCTTTTTTTTTTTGGAAATTGTGGTCACAAATTTTCAGTGAGTTCCTCTGACCGCAGCCCCACCATTTAATTTTCCTCTATTAATGGATTGTTGGGGGATATATATTGTACCCACTAAATCACTAATCATTAACGGTATTTTTTTAATCATGTAAGACTTGTCGGTTTTTTTCTTCTAAACTTTACACATCCACAAAAAATTATAGTTTAAAGATATGGATACAATTATAAAAAATTAAATAACTTCTTATTAAAGATTTTTAAAAGAAATTACGTTATAATTGTGTAATTTAACATGATTGGTGTGTTGTACCCAGTGGCTCCACTGTACATATGGCGTGAATTATAAAAAACATTGGAAATTTCATGAAATGCTACTATATTTTTGGCAAATTCATAAAATGCCACTAAAAGAAAAACGTCACAAAATGGCACTATATTTTCTGAAAGTCCATGACATGCCACTATATATGAAAAAAATACTAGTTAACAAAGTACTTTTAAAGTTCACAATATGTCCTATGTATTAAAAATTAACAAAAATATCAAAATATAATAAAAATATAAAAAATTTATAAAAAATTTAAAGATTTTAAAAACTTATAAAAATTAAAAAAAAAAATTAAAAATAAAATTTCATTAAATATTAAAAAATATTTTATTTTTTAAAATTTATTCAATACCATAAAAAGAATATTGAATTCTAAACAAATAATTTATACCATTTTCTACCAATTTAATACCATAATTTATGACAAATAAGTATGATAATTTTTATCATACATTTTTTAATTATTATTTGCTATCAATTTATATTATTTATTTCTTAAAATAAAAAAATGTTTATATTACTAATAAAATTAAAAAACTAAAATTCTAAACATAATAATTTATTTGAGATAGAGCGACTGAGATAACATACAATATTAAATAGTAAAACTTGTTGAAATGTAGATTAAAATGTTTTCAGAATAATAATTTTCCCTAATAGTTTTAGAGGCAAGTAATGATAACTAAAGAAAGAATAAGTTGGGAAAATTATTATTCTGAAAACATTTTAATCTACATTTCAAACAAGTTTTACTATTTAATATTGTATGTTATATTTATATATATTCTCGGTGTCTATTTTCAATAAATTATTATATTTAGAAATTTTAGTTTTTAAAATTTATCAGGAATATAAAAAAATCATTTACTTTGAAGAAATAAATAATCTAAATTGATAGAAAATAATAATTAAAAAATGAATGATAAAAATTATGGTATTATTTTTGGTATAGATTGTGGTACTATATTGGTAGAAAAATTGGTATAAATTATTTGTTTAGAACTCAATATTCTTTTTATGGTATTAAATAAATTTTTAAAAAGGAAATATTTATTTTTTAATAATTAATGATATTTTCATTTTTAAAATGTTTTAATTTTAATTTTTTTTATATTTTTTTATATTTTAATTGTATTTTGATATTTTTGTTAATTTTTAACACTTAGGGGCATATTGTGAACTTTAAATGTACTTTGTTAATTAGTAGGGTTATTTTTATATTTTTTCCATCTATAATGGTATTTCATGGACTTTTCAAAAAATATAGTGACATTTCATGATTTTTTTAGTGACATTTCATGAATTAGCCAAAAATATAGTGGCATTTCATGAAATTTCCCAAAAACTTTTTTATGGAAGAAAAAAAAGGACAGAGCTGTTCACTTTTTTGTAAGGGCCAAAATGAAGTTCTTTATTTTTAGTGGATAAAATGTGGACTATTTTAGAATCTTTTCTATATATTTACTTTTTTAATGTGATATTTAAATTTGTTTTATTTGTAAAAATAGATGTACGTTATATATTAATTAAACATCTAAACTATGATTTGACGATAAGTTTGTAACTGCCTTAACTAAAAATAGACGAAAAATTAAATTCATTGATTAGTAATATAAAAATAGAACTGCCTATATTGTATAAACTAAAAAATATAATTGCTGTTATAAATAATACAATTAGTGGATGTACATTCAATCATCCTTTGGTTTACCCTTAGACCTTTCATCTGTGTAACTCCCGTAACCTCCCTAAACTCTTCATTAGTAGACCTTTGATCTTTTGCTTTTCTACCACTCAAAGGTTCGGTAATGTATACTATATAAGGATGTACAATGAAATGATAAGGAGAATGCATATTACAATCAACATTGTCTACTATCCTCTCTCTTATTCTCTCAATGTTACAACACGTTATCAGCACGATAGACTCTACTAAAAAAAGTATTATTCTTTCTGCTATACATCATCAACAAAGATCATCTCGACTTCATCAGGACTTCCCCGGGCTCTAGCTTGGAGAAGGGATGAATTGGGTAGTCTGCGCAAGCTACATGGCATTATTTTAGATCTATCCCCGACATTTCTCTTTCATTCTCGAGGGAAGATCCAGATCTCAAGCGCCCACCACTTTCAATATTCTATTTATTTTGTTTTTCCGATTTCAACTGCAAAATAATGGTTTCACAGTGTTTGTTTATGTTATGTGATTTCTTGGCAGGAGGTCTTCAGTCATGCACCTTGTGATGATGGTTATATTTATCCTACCAGAAATCGTTGTGCTTTATCAAGAATCTGCGATGCCAAAAAGTTTATATGTTAAAGCCGCATTTGATGGGTACTCTATTGATTATAGAAGGTATAAGTAAGTTAATCAATTTTTTACCGGCGTAATCATTTTAACAAGCAGGCAAGTCAGACACAACTCAAAATTATTTATATAAACGTGTATATGTGTTTTTAAATCAAAGGATAAATCCTTCTTTTCTTTATGAAGTTTCGCGGTTTTTTAAGAAATAAAATTGTTGAAAGAATTGTTTTTGTGAGGTTCTGGTGAGTCGAGAGTTTTTATTTATTGAATAAAAGAAGCTTTTAGCAAAAGTAAAAAATGCCTTACAGAAAAGAGGGATCTTCAATGACAGTATATTGTTATAGTTTTTGAAAAACTATTAAGTTTAATTGCGGAAGAACTATATATTTTGTGGTATAATGATTTTTGCACAATCACTCTCTCAAAGTATTATTTGACAATATATATTTTGTTTTGAAAAGTGAACCATCAAATATGGTATAATTCATTTCGTTCAATTTTATTTTATGACTGAAAAATAGTATTGTCATAGGATGGGTTTGAATTACCGTTTATGAGGAAATCTCTTTTGAGATAGTAACAAAAAAAGTGATAACCTCGTGCAAGATGTTGCACTAGATGTTAATAATTCTCCTATGTAATTATTGAAAAGGAGATTGTAAATATTACCTCATGCAAGACGGTGCATTTGAGGTTAATGATTATGCTACCTCATGTAAGATGCTAATGTTTGAGGTAAGATTGTAATACTTCCTCATGAAAAATGAATGCACTTGAGGTTCAGGATTATAAGATTCGTATACGTCCTCGTGCAAAATGAGTGCACTAGAGGAAGAAAAATAAAAGGATCATGTTATTCGATTGTATACAAGCATTGGAGGTTGAGAATTATAGTGTGCTATTTCCCTCATGCGAAATTATGCTCTTGAAGCTAAGAGCTATAAGATCCTTATACTCCCTCGTGCAAAATAATTGCATTGAAGGTTGAGAATGATAAATTATTATTTTTCCTCATGCATGATTATGCATTTGAGATGGATTGGTTTAAAAATGGTCAACATTTGGTATAAGATGAACCAAATTGTAAAAGCTCTTGAAGAGCTAGATAAATTTTGAAGAGTTAAAGATAACTCTATAAAAAGTAACTTTGGTATAAGTTACATGGTCTCCTAAAAAAACATTGAGGAGTATATTTGAGGATTATTATTGGAAAATTAAGAGTTTTTCCAGTGAATTTCCAACTCAAGCTCTGAAATGTTAATGTGAATCATGCATGATTATGAAAAGAAGTCGAGCTTGAGGTTGATTTTGGCGAGATCTATATGTAAGATCATTGATGATATGGGAACTAAAAGCTTGATAGCTTATGAAAATGACCATTTTATCTTGTAAGGTCAATTGTAAAAGATGTTATAATCTATGATAGATTATTGTACGTCCGGACATGGTTGGACCGTGTATAAAGGAAAATGTTTACAATTGACATCATGGTAGACCATCACATATCCCTGAAGGATATTGTTAAGTGATGTCATTATTGATGAAAAAGTGTTAAGGTGTCATCCTTAATACGTGTGTATAAAGTGCAAAAGACGCACTAGAGTACATGAATTTGACATATTTTATAACCATGCTTTGGGTATTGGTTATTCATGGTACTCAAAAGGAATAAAATATGGTCCGTTGAACCATCTTTGAAATCTATAATAAATTTGCGAGCATGTTGTAAGTGATTAAATGACAAAGAGTCACAATTTATTGATAGTGCTATAATGCACAACTGAAAATGTTTTATATACATCTCTATAGTCTATAAGAGGCTATAAAGAATGAGAGCTTGCTCTTGTGAGCCGTGAATTTTAAAAGCTCTTCATTATGTTCCTTGAGGGAATAAGAATAAACATTGATGATTCACTTATTTAATGACAAAGTATGCTCGTATGATGGGAAAACAAGCACAAAATGTGCCAAGTTATATAAGTTGATATAACGTAAAATCCAACCCCATAAAGCCCGAAAGGAAAAGGAGGGGTCACTAATATGCGGTGTAGTGTACAATAAAATATTTCTTATGTGAAATGGAAAAATGGGCCATCCATGAGAAAAGTGATGTCGAATCACTAGTTTTCTAAACTATCAAGAACTTCCGGGCTCTTACTCGGGTGACAATAGTTCACATAAGATACAACGAGATCATTCAAAGGAAGTGTATGAGAATTTATACTCCCTTGAAATATCATGGATTGAGTATGGGCTGAAAAATTACCATGTGGACCTTTGAGATATATATGATGTTTGATACATCAAATAATGGTCCCATGAAGTATTGTATACACTGGGCTATTGATTTTAAAAAAAAAATCTAGCTATGATTTTGAGATTAAGATGGATAATATAAACCTTGAAAGAATAGTGGTATTGAGTAACTTATACTCCCACTAAGAACGACCTTATTAAGTCGTTAATTTTGTATAGCAAAGAAAAAGGTTAGACAATTGGGTTTGTGTCTATACCTCCCCCATTAAAAAATATATCAAAAGGGTTATAAAAAAAAGGAAAGTTGAGAATAATGAACTTCTTTAGTTCTTAAGCATTCTCAACTTTAGGGGGAGAATGATATGTGTTTTGATATTTGACACAAAGTCTTATCAGTAAAATCAATTGTTCCTTATTGAAAGATTACAAAAGCAAGCGCATATTGAATGTTGCTACAACCATGCTTCTGGGAAGTATGAGTCTTCAAGATGCTTATGAATTTTTAAGATGTCAAATTAGAGAGCGGTCGTCTCTAACTTGAATGTCCTTAACCAAATGTTAATGGACTATGAATTATGTCATGCATGACAAAGCAAAATGAACCAGAGGTTAAAGAATAATTCATTTGGAAAATGTTGCAACTACTTGATGTGTTCATAGATATGAACAAAGTAACGTGATCACATATATACTAGCTGCGAATGTTCTAGCTCGGTTAGAAGTGTGGGAGACAACCGCTATGGCAAGTGAATCCCAAGTACGCTGGAGGCGTGGTCGACCCTTGGGATCCAAAGAACCCTCGAAAGAGGAGTCCAGTCCTTCGAAAGGGGGACGAAAATGCCAAAATGACATAAAAGAAAAGGCAAATGAGGAAAGATTTGAACCCTCAAAAGAGGAGTTCGGACCCTCGAAAGAGGAGTCCAGTCTCTCGAAAGGGGGACAAATATGCTAAAATGACACAGAAGGAAAAAAGGAAATTAGGATTTTCGGGATTTGAACCCTCGAAAGAGGAGTTCAGACCCTCAAAATGGGGGAAAAAACTACCAAAATGATATATTTCAAGAGTAAAGGAAGTACAAAGTTTGACTTCCAAAAGTTGATAAAGACAAATCATAAACACGCTGAAGCATGTGATGCTGACGCTAGCATGATAATGCACCAGAGTTGTGCATATGAGATGTTATAATCCACCCTGATATAAGAAATGAACGTGTTCCTCCTAGTGGATAAAGGAGTATTAATATCGTAAAGGTGGAAGATAGTAGACCCTTGAAAAAGGTGTCGAGCGCTTGAAAAAGGAGCTATGAACTTTGGTGGAAAATAATAGACCCTTGAAAAAAAATGTCTAGCTCTTGGAAAATGAGCTATAAACTTTCAAAAGAAAGTTAATGATAAATGGTACATCGTGTTAAATTATGTGTATCCCTTGAAAGAGGATCTAAACTCTCAAAGAGAGCATAATGTGAACATATGAATTCTCGGGAATTGGTATTCGAAGAAAACCTTAAGAATGTTTTTCTCTAAAGGCCTTATGTTTTTATATGATCAATGGTGACTTGGATGAGAACCATCTAAACCACAATGGTATCAAGTCACATCTCATAAAATTATATATATCGATATATCAAATGAGTCAAGGGTATGTCATAAGCCTCTAAGAGGGCATATATGTGGGCATTAAGTTTAAATACTTGAGAGTGCATTATTTGTCTGCACTAGGCTCATATATATGAGTTTGTAAAGTCATGTTGATAATGCATGACTAGTAAATGATACTCCTCATATGCGAATATCAAATAGACCTTGGAAACACATTGGATCACACAAATTTATCATCCTTTATATGATCGGAAAAAATGTGTGAGGCCCAGGTCAAGAATTCACTATATATGTTATACCTGTGGATGATTTAATGGTGATATAAGACTTACCATCTGGTAAGATGATGTTTCTCAGTAAACATAAATCACCATTGTTCTCCCTTTCCATCAACGTTAAACTGATGATGATTGATGACATATTTATGAAATGAATGTTGGCGTACATCCATATATGTCAAATTCAGGGGGAGAATCTTTATGTGGTTATGTTTTCTGCTTTGTTTGGTTTTGCACCATAGGGTTCCTGAGCAAAGTTTTAATGAGGATTCTATCATGAGTTTCTGAACGAAGAGGGGTGCTATGATATATATGGTGGAACTTCCTTTTTCATGGTATGCAATGAAGCAGACTACAGTGGAAACTTCATCAAATCATGCCAAATTGATTACGTTATAGGAAACAAGAAGAGGATGTGCATGGTTCAGACCAGTCATCTATCATCTATTAAGTTCTTGTGGTTTTCAGCTTGATCTAGAGACTCCAACAATAATATATGAAGACAACGATGTCTGCATTACAATAATAAGAGAATGATGCATCAAAGGTGATCGAATGAAGCATATATCACCAAAATTCTTCTCACGCCATCAGCTTCAAACCAAGGGTACTCTTGATGTTCACAAGATTTGGTCCAATGAGAATCTAGATGATTTATTTACCAAGTCACTTGCTACAAGAGTTTTAAGAAGCTCGTTCGTGATATCGGTATGCGACATCGAAGAGACATTTTGGGGGAGATAAACATTTTAAACTGTACTTTTTCCCTTGACCATGGTTTTTGTCCCAATGGGTTTTTCCTGGCAAGGTTTTAATGAGGCAGTAGGATGTACATCCAAGGGGGGAGTGTTATAAATAATACAATAGTGGATGTACATTCAATCATCCTTTGGTTTACCCTTAGACCTTTCATCTGTGTAACTCCCGTAACCTCCCTAAACTCTTCATTAGTAGACCTTTGATCTTTTGCTTTCCTACCACTCAAAGGTTCGGTAATGTATAATATAAGGATGTACAATGAAATGATAAGGAGAATGCATATTCAATCAACATTGTCTACTATCCTCTCTCTTTTCTCTCAATGTTACAACAATTGATATTTTATTAAATGATGACAAACTAAAAATGATAGCACAATCCCGACGAGTTATAGTAGTATGTAGTATTGCGAGTAATAAACTCAATAATAAGGTTTTCCTCCGGAAAAGATCTCAATTGTGACGTCCAAGATGAAAGTTTCCTACTAGTTTTTTTCTCTCACCCGGTTTCACCCTATTGGATTATTTGGATCAGGTGGGTGAATAGATTTCAGTCCCTTCCAATAGTTATTATGAAGAATCGAACCTTAATTTTCCCGATCAAATTAGTGACGTAGTGAATTTCTACTTGATCTTCAACACCCATGCCTAGTAGAATTGTACTATAAAATAAATCATGCTCATCACGTTTTCCTCTCATATTTTACACAAGTCATGATGATGCGATGCAAGTCATTCTCCGAGTAGTTAAGTTTCTTCTCAAATTGGAGAGCTCGATTTGTTTCTGTAGGGAGAACGAGATGAGAACCAATTTCTTTGTACGGCTTTGAAATAAACTGAAATTACGTGGAGTTGGATCATTATTATTCATAGGCGTATCTTCAAAGTTAGAATACAGGAGTAAAGTGTTTTCAAGCGGTCAGAGAGAATTAAATGGGTCCTTTAATGCGCACCAAACTTGGGCAGCTTCTGATTTTGATTTCCAAAAAAATTACAGGTTTATTGTCACACCAGGCATGATTATAATCATAATTATTAGACTTGGCAATTACCCAACCTATACTTTTATCGATTAGAGTCTTGATTATTGACTCATCTATTTGTGGGTTAGGTTAGGGTAATAAGCTAATTTTGTGGGTTGGGTAGAGTAGAGATCTTAACCCATGACCTAACCCGAAACCCGAAAATATATTTGTTTATAATAAAAAATAAAATATTAATTCACATGTATATATTATTTTCAGATCAAACTATACCTTAGCCGTAAGCCCAAGTGTACTATTCCACCTTTAATAACATCATATAATCTTTACTAAACAAATTGTCCAACTAGTTGCATATCAAACAAATGACCCAACCAGACCTTAACATAATGTTGAGAACCCAAATGCTCTCGTTTTGCAGACTTACATCCATTTTACTTCTCTATGTTGTTGTTCATGTCTATGTCGCACCTCATCTCTGCCCAAAGTCTGTTTTTCTTATTCTCACTGCCATAGTCGTTCTTGAGAACATAGGTACGTTTAGATTATCTATAAAGGTGAACAAAAGTAGGTGATATGTATTTTTTTTAAGTGGGATCTTGATTATAGACCTTTTAGTAATTCTGAAGCCAACAATAAGGATAGCGTGCTGCATAAAAGTTCATCAACTGTTGGTGATGATTAAACGATTGTGATTGTACTTTTCTCAGGCATGAGCGCGTAATTTAAACAGGTGTAATTATTTTAAAACTATCAGTCATAGTTTGAGGCTTTGAGTTCTCAGTTTATAAATTATTTCTAACTTTAGAAGATTTGTCTTTAGTATTTTTCTCTAATGCTTAATGTAGATTTTTCATTTTCATTAAGGGTCAAAATGAAGTCCTTTATTTTTAGTGGATAAAATGTGGACTATTTTAGAATCTTTTCTTATATGTTTACTTTTTTAATGTGATATTTAAATTTGTTTTATTTGTAAAAATAGATGTACGTTATATATTAATTAAACATCTAAACTATGATTTGACGATAAGTTTGTAACTGCCTTAACTAAAAATACGAAAAATTAAATTCATTGATTAGTAATAAAAAATAGAACTGCGTATATTGTATAAACTGAAAAATATTTGCATATTTTATTAAATGATGACAAACTAAAAATATGATAGCACAATCCCGACGAGTATAGTAGTATGTAGTATTGCGAGTAATTAAACCTCAACTATTACGGTTTTCCTCCGGAAAAAGATCTCAAGTGCGACGTCCAAGATAAAGTTTCTTACTATCTTTTTTTTCTATCACCCGGTTTCACCCTATTAGATTACATTCGGATCAGATGGATGAATAGATTCCAGTCCCTCCTAATAGTTATCATGAAGGATCGAACCTTGATTTTCCCTATCAAATTCAGTCACAATCACCACTAAACCAACAAGATATTGGTTCTAGTGACTTAGTGAATTTCTACTTGATCTTAGCACCCCAACATGCCTATAGTAGAAATCATGCTGATCACGTTTTCTCTCATATTTTATACAAGTCATGATGATGCGATGCAAGTCATTCTCCGAGTAGTTAAGTTTCTTCTCTAATTGGAGAGCTCGATTTTTTTCTGTAGGGAGAACGAGATGAGAACCAATTTCTTTGTACGGCTTTGAAATAAACTGAAATAACGTGGAGTTGGATCATTATTATTCATAGGCGTATCTTCAAAGTTAGAATACACGAGTAAAGTGTTTTCAAGCGGTCAGAGGTAATTAAATGGATCCTTTAATGCACACCAAACTTGGGCAGCTTCTGATTTTGATTTCCAAAAACAATTACAGGTTTATTGTCACACCACGCATGATTATAATCATAATTTTAAGACTTGGGAATTTTGACCTAAACTGAAACTCAACCTGAACCAAACCCATACTTTTATTGTTTAGAGTCTTGATTATTGACTCATCTATTTTTTGGGTTGGGTTAGGGTAATAAGCTAATTTTGTGGTGTGGGTTAGAGTAGAGATCTTAACCCATGACCTAACCTGAAACCCGAAAATATATTTGTTTATAATAAAAAATAAAAATATTAATTCACATGTATATATTATTTTCAGATCAAACTATACCTTCATAAGCCCAAGTGTAGTTGGACTATTCCACCTTTAATAATATATATAATCTTTACTAAACAAATGGCCCAACCAGTTGCATATCAAACAAATGACCCAACCAGACCTTAACATAATGTTGAGAACCCAAATGCTCTCGTTTTGCAGACTTACATCCATTTTTCTTCTCTACGTTGTTGTTCATGTCTATGTCGCTCCTCATCGGACGGAGAGGGGGCTAGGGGGGCTCTATGTCGGAATTTGACAATGTATGACCAGCGAACTTTTATTGAGATGGGAATTGATTTTTACAGAAGCTCATGCTTCTCTGTTGAGAGAAGACGATGAATGTCGAGAAAGAAAATTGAAGAAGGTGAAAGAAGAGAGGAGGGTGATACGCAGTATAACCAGAGAGAGGGGGAGAGAACCGGACCGGTTGTGACAGAACCGGTCAAGTAAAAACATACAGATATAAAATCCTAATACAGATTAGAAGATTACAAATGTAGTCCTAGATTACAGATTACCCATTATAACAGCAGATGTATAACCCAATGTACCCAATACCCCCCCTCAAAAGTAACAGTTTCTGCACTGTTAGAAAATGTAGCTTTTGTTCTCTGTTGCGGTGATG
Organism: Limonium bicolor; assembly: GCA_023374045.1. Classification (NCBI taxonomy): domain Eukaryota; kingdom Viridiplantae; phylum Streptophyta; class Magnoliopsida; order Caryophyllales; family Plumbaginaceae; genus Limonium; species Limonium bicolor. Next base: position 230,865,596 of record CM041780.1, on the reverse strand, counting down.
CTTCAGCCATGATCATTCTGTTCCTGCAGTCCTAAATTGTTAAAAACATTTTGATAATTCTTACCTGGCAATGACTTGGTCATTACATTAGCGAGCTGATGTGTACTGGGAATGTACTGCACATGAATGAGACCTTCCTGCAATTTCTCACGTACAAAATGGCAGTCCAATTCAATGTGTTTAGTCCGTTCATGTGAAACAGGATTTCTTGCTATATGTATTGCAGCCTGATTGTCACAATTGAGTGGTATGGGAGTAATGTTTTTCAGACCAATCTCTGTCAGCAGCCTAGTTAACCAGCTTAATTCACTGGTGACTTGTCTCATGGCTCTATATTCTGCTTCAGCAGAAGATAGAGCTACTGAGACTTGCTTCTTAGATTTCCAGCTTAATGGGCACCCCCCAAGTAAGATATAGTAGCCAGAAATAGACTTCCTTGTGATTGGGCAGGAAGCCCAATCTGAGTCACAATAAGCTACTAGGTCATATTCGTTTCTGTTATTAAAAAATAAACCGAAACCAGAGGTGCCTTTTATGTATGAGAGTGTGGTAGGCTGCTTTTAGGTGATCTGTGGTTGGGGACTGAAGAAATTGGCTAAGATATTGGACTGCAAATCCAATATCAGGCCTAGTGTTTGTGAGGAAGTTCAACTTTCCTACCAGACACCTGTACACAGTGGGATTATCAAGTTTGGAGCCACAGTCCTTAGTTAATTTCAGATTTACAGGTAAGGGGGAAACGCATGATCTGCCTTGTTCCATACCAAAATCTTTAAGAATTTGGTTGGTGTATTTGTGTTGTGACATTATCATCCCTTTATCTGTTTCTAAGAACTTCATGCCAAGAAAATAGTTCAACCTTCCTAGGTCTTTTATTTTGAATTCCTTATCGAGTTGTTTCTTTAGGAATCTTATCTCCTTAGCATCATTTCCCACTACAAGAATATCATCAACAATATACCCAACAGAGTAGTGCTGTTCTGTTTTGTTTCACAAACAGAGAGTAGTCATTTTGAGAATGGTGAAAGCCAAGGGATTTTAAGAAATTTGTAAGCTTCTCATACCATTGGCGAGAAGCTTGTTTAAGGCCATATAATGATTTGTGTAATTTACAAACCTTGTTTTCACCATAAACCTTTAGACCATCAGGTATGTTCATATAAACGTCCTCATGGAGGTCTCCATGGAGGAAGGCATTATTAACATCAAGCTGATCTAGGGTCCATCCTCTTTTAACAGCAATTATTATGAGGGCACGAATTGTAGTGAGTTTAACAACGGGAGAGAAAGTTTCTTCATAGTCTAGACCTTGTTTTTGAGTGAAACCTCTCACAACAAGTCTAGCTTTAAACCTCTCAAGACTCCCATCAGCTTTGAGTTTCGTTTTGTAGACCCATTTGCAGCTGATGGGTTTCTTTCCCTTTGGGAGGTCAACAATAGACCAGGTATTGTTAATTCTTAGGGCTTCAAATTCCTCACTCATGGCTTTGACCCACCTTGGGTCTTTGCTGGCTGACTTGTAGTTAGTGGGCTCATTTAAGCTGTGGATCTGATCAAGAAAAGTGCTGGTATTTTGGCCAAGGGAACAAGACAAGATTGTTTGTTTTGGTATGTGATCTGTGAGACTATTTAGAGTAGAAATGGCTGAATTGTTTGGATTTCTTGATCAAGTCTGGTGCTTAAAATGGCAGAAAACAAGTCTGTCTGGCTTGGGGAAGTGGAGCAGATGTAGTCATCAAGTCTGGAAGGGGGTCTATGAGTTCTGGTTGATCTTCTTAGTTCTATGGTTTCTTGGGAGAGGTTTCTGGTGTTGGTTCGGAGGTAGTTTGATCTGTCACTTCAGGAGTGTAATTTGTATTCTGTGTGGTTTTCTGTTTCTGTGGTTTGTTTCTGTATGTCAGTTTCAGTGTCTATGAGAGAGTTGTATTCTGGGGAAAAGGGTTTCAGAGGGTTCTTGGTTTTCATCAAACAGAGGTTTCCCTTGCTGTCAGTTAAGGGAAATATGTTTTCAAGAAAGTCACACACATCGGGCTAACCCTAACTGTGTTGTTATCCAAGCAGAGAATTCTATGACCCTTTGTATTTTTACAGTCACCAAGATAGATGCAAGTGTGGGCTCTTGGATCAAGTTTTCCTTTATTAGGATTGATATTGGTGATGTAACACAGGCAACCGAAGCTTTTAATATTTTTATAATCTGGTTTAGTCCCATATATTTTCTCATATGGTGTACAGTTTTCAATGGCTTTGCTGGGAGTCCTGTTAATGACATATGCAGCTTGTTCTACACAGAAACCCCAGAATTCAGGACCTAAACCAGACTGAAAAAGAAAAGCTCTTGCAACCTCCATCAAATGACCTTGTTTCCTCTCAACTATCCCATTTTGTTGGGGAGTGTGAGGACAAGTAGTTTGATGCACAATGCCTTTATTTTTGAAAAACTCTATTCCCTCAAAAGATTTTCCCAATTCCCTAGCATTATCACTTCTTACAACTTTGACATGTTTGTCTATCTGTTTTTCTATAAGAATGATGAAATCTTTTATTTGCTGCATGGCTTCTGATTTGTGTTTAAGGAGCTTTATCCAAGTTCCTCTACTATAATCATCCACTATGGTCAGAAAGAATCTGTGTCCATCTGTTGTCATGACCCTTATGGGCCCACAGATGTCTACATGAATCATTTCAAAGGGCTGAGTGGTTTTTATAGAAGAGGAAGGGAATTTCTTCCTCTTATTTTTGGCTTTAAAACAGATAGTGCAAGGATAAATGTCAGGACCAGAATTGTTGTCCTTAGCAATTTTTATTTCAGGAATCTTGTTCAGTTTAGACAAAGGAATATGACCTAATCTATTGTGCCAGAGGGACAACTCCTCATTTTTCACATTTCTATCTTCGCTATGAACATTAAAGCAATTGAAAGAGTCATTTCCTCTGCTTAAAAGAAAATCACAAAAGCAGCAATATCCAAAAATACAGCCCAGCAATTTGTTCACCAATCTTCCTAGATATCCTTTTCTCAGAATCCTGCAGAAAACACCAGTTTTTACTAAAAACAACCTCTGCTTCCAGATTCTCTATTAACCTAGCCACAGAAATGATATTGAATCTGAAACTTGGAACATACATTATCTTTTTCAAGCACTTAACATTGTTATCAGACAAATTCGCAATGTATTTCACAGTTTCTTTATGACCATCCGGCAATGTCACTTCTCTAACCATATCCAGAGATTCAAATTCAGAGAGAAGGTTTATTTCCACTGATATGATCCGTTGCACCAGAGTCTATTATCCAAGTATTTTCTAGAGATTTTGGCATCTTATCTCTACTCAGATTTAAACATGGAAAAGAAGTAATTAGGGTTCGAGTGTTACCTGAGAAATCTCCGAAGAGGAAGAAGATTGCCTGCCGCTGTCCCCCTTTTGCTGTTGGAGGAAGTTGACGAGCTGATTAAGTTGGTCTTTGCTGAAACCCTTCACCGGGGATTGATCCATCTCGTCGGTTTGGGGGTAGCACCTCTTCTTTCCTCGTCGGTGACCAAACCAACCCGAGTGTCCCTAGGTTTCTTGCCTTCTCCGCTGGGAAACCCGACAAGCCACCAGCAGTCGTTCTTGGCGTGGCCAACCTTTCCGCAGTTGCTGCACTTTGGAGAGTCTCTCTTGTCGGCCCCAGTTCTTGGATTTGTTTCCTCATCCCAGATTTAGGGTTCGTGTAGCTGGGGTATGGTTTCTGTTTACTCGAGCTTGAGAAGTTTCTTTCCCCTTTCGCGGCGAGAGACAAAGAATGGTCATCGTCCTCCTTCGTGTCGTTCTCCCTTTGTTGTTCCTCTTGGACGACTAAAGAGCACGTTTCCTCCAGGGTTGGTATTTCCTTCATTGCGAGAATTTGACCGCGAATGTGGGTGTAGCTCTTGTTGAGACCCATGAGGAAATGCACAATTTCTTCCTTTTCCCTGTGTTTCCTCTGGTTCTCTTTGGATTTACACGACGCACAACAGTTGCAGGACTCGACAGGAAGCGCAAGATCGTATTCGGCCCATATCTGGCGAACCTTCATGAAGTAATCGGTTACTGTGTCTTCGCCCTGCCTTAGGTTTGTTATTTGAGCTTTGATGTTGTGCAAGGTCGTGAGGTTTTTCTTCTCAAACGCCGGCAGAGCCAGTCCCAAACCTCCTTAGGGTTTTCGTCGAAGGTTATGCTCCCTCCGATATTTGGGGCTAGAGACGATATTATCCACGAGACGACCAAGGAACTAGCCCTTTCCCAAGCTGCGAGTCGTGTGGAGTCTCCATCGCTGGGTGGTTTGAGGGTGCCGTCAATGAACCCTAGCTTGTTCTTGGTTCTGAGGGCGCGACGCATGTTGTTCTTCCAAGATAGGAACCCATCTCCACCGGTGAACTTAGTAGTCAAAGCTAGGCCTGGTTGCTCGGTGACATGTACGTACAAAGGGTCTGATTGATCAATCTGAGTGCCGCTGCCTCCGCCGGTCTTCTCTAGAGGATCTTTACTCATCTTTGGATTTGTTTCTTCGATTTAGCACCTAGTGCTCTGATACCATGTCGGAATTTGACAATGTATGACCAGCGAACTTTTATTGAGATGGGAATTGATTTTTACAGAAGCTCATGCTTCTCTGTTGAGAGAAGACGATGAATGTCGAGAAAGAAAATTGAAGAAGGTGAAAGAAAGAAGAGAGGAGGGTGATACGCAGTATAACCAGAGAGGGGGAGAGAACCGGACCGGTTGTGACAGAACCGGTCAAGTAAAAACATACAGATATAAATCCTAATACAGATTAGAAGATTACAATGTAGTCCTAGATTACAGATTACCCATTATAACAGCAGATGTATAACCCAATGTACCCAATACTCTAGCCCCCCCCCCCCCCCCCAAATTTCAAAATTTGTCAAATTACTCTTAAATTTTTAAAAAATACAACATAATATAAAGTTTTAAAGAAAAATTAGTGTCAAAATTTTTTTTAACCCCCCTAAACAATTTCTGGGTATCAAAAATATTTTTAGCCCCCCTAAACAAGATTTCTGGATCCGCCACTGGCCCAAGGTCTGTTTTTCTTATTCTCACTGTCATAGTTGTTCTTGAGAACATAGGTACTTTTAGATTATCTATAAGGGTGAACAAAAGTATGTGATATGTATTTTGTTAAGTAGGATCTTGATTATAGACCTTTTAGTAATTCTGAAGCCAACCATGAGAATAGCGTGTTGTGGTCGTGATGTTGTTAGTGGTGGTGGAGACTGAATATTGGTTTCAGCATCGATAGGGTTTATTTTACTGAACGCGGACGCTCAGTCGTGTTTTCACTTCGCACACTCGGAATTTTAAAAAACTTTACGATCTTGCCCCTGCTTTAATATCTTTTAGAAATTACTATATTTACCCACAATTTGTGACATATTACGAGGTGACCCCAAATTTCATTACGCATAGTCGGAATTCCAATACGCTCAGTCAGAAAATGACCAATTTAGGGGCTAATGTAGGCAAAATTTATTAAAAATGGTTCGAAAAAAGCAAAGAAGGATTCCAAAGTACTTATATAAGTAAAAAAATATATCATAAAAATTATAAGCAAAGTATACCATTACAAAGTAGACGAAAAGACGAACGCGTTGGCGCAAACGCGCAGTCCTCTTTACCGGCGCCGGCGCCGTCCCTTCTTTACCGGCGCCTGCGCCGGGTTCCGGTCTTAAAATCATCATATCTTCTTCGTTATAGCTCTGTTTATCGATCCGTTTGCACCGACGCGTTCGTCTTTTCGTCTAATTTGTCATGGTATACTTTGCTGATAATTTTTATGATATATGTATTATTTCTTCTTAAGCACAACATTAACTATCATCGACGTCTTGTTCAAAATTGCCTATCAACCACTAATTTCATGTCCGTTGAAGAAGAATCTATTTGAAATTGTCTATCATTTCCACCAATTTCACGTCCATTGACGAAGAATCTATTTGAAATTATCAAAATTTCCTATCAATATTAACTATCATTGACTTCATATTCCATAGTAAAACAATCAAGCATGTTCTATTCTAATTAACAGATGAATTGGACACCAATCTAAATAGTTAGATGTATCGACATTAACTATCATTGACGTCTTGTTCAAACTTACCTATCAATTCCACTAAATCCATGTCCATTAAAGAAGAATTTATTTGACAATAATCAAAATTATCTATCTTTTCCCCCAATTTCATGTCTATTGAAGAAGAATTTGTGTGAAATTATCAAAATTGCCTATCAATATTGACATTAACTATCATTGACTTCTTATTCGATAGTAAAACAATCAACCCTATTCTATTTTAATTACCAGACAAATTGGACACCGATCTAAATAGTTAGATGTATCGACATTAACTATCATCGACGTCTAATTCGAAATTTCCTATCAATTTCACTAATTTCATGTCCATTGAAGAATAATCTATTTGAAATTCATCGAATTGTCTATCATTTCCCTCAATTTCACGTCCATTGAAGATGAGTCTATTTGAAATTATCAATATTGCCTATCAATATTGACATTAACTATCATTGACTTCTTATTCGATAGTAAAACAATCAAGCCTGTTCTATTCTAATTAGCAGACGAATTGGACACCGATCTAAATAGTTAGATGTATCGACATTAACTATCATCGAAGTCTTGTATGAAATTGCCTATCAATTCCACTAATTTCATGTCCGTTGAAGAATAATCTATTTGAAATTCATCAAAATTGTCTATCATTTCCCTCAATTTCACGTCTATTGAAGAAGAATCTATTTAAAATCATCAAATTTGTCTATCATTTCCACTAATTTCACGTCTGTTCAAGAAGAATCTATTTGAATGTCATTGAAATTGTCTATTTCCACTAATTTCATGAACGTAGAAGAAGAATCTAATTGAAACTCATCGAAATTGTATATCATTTCCAATAATTTCTTCTTCAATGGGCATGAAATTAATGGAAATGATAGACAATTTAGATGTTTATCATAAATTCTTCTTCAACGGACGTGAAATTAGTGGAAATGATAGACAATTTAGAATTTTTTAGATAGATTTCTTTTTCAATGGACGATATTTGTGGAATTGATAAAATTTCAAACAAGACGTCGATGATAGTTAATGTCGATACATCTAACTATTTAGATTGGTGTTTTATTCGTCTGCTAATTAGAATAGAACAGGCTTGTTGTTTTACTAACGAATAAGAAGTCAATGATAGTTATGTCGATATTGATAGGTAATATGATAATTTCAAATAGACTCATCTTCAATGGACGTGAAATTGAGGGAAATGATAGACAATTCGATGAATTTCAAATAGATTATTCTTCAACGGACATGAAATTAGTGGAATTGATAGGAAATTTCAAATAAGACGTCGATGATAGTTAATGTCGATACATCTAACTATTTAGATTGGTGTCCAATTCGTCTGCTAATTAGAATAGAACAGGCTTGATTGTTTTACTATCGAATAAGAAGTCAATGATAGTTAATGTCGATATTGATAGGCAATACTGATAATTTTAATAGATTCTTCTTCAATGGAAGTGAAATTGAGGGAAATGATAGACAATTTCGATGAATTTCAAATAGATTATTCTTTAATTGACATGATATTAGTGGAATTAATAGGCAAGTTCAAACAAGACGTCGATGATAGTTAATGTCGATACATCTAACTATTTAGATCGGTGTCCAATTCGTTTGTTAATTGGAATATAACCGGCTTGATTGTTTTACTATCGAATAAAAAGTCAATGATAGTTAATGTCGATATTGATAGGCAATATTGATAATTTCAAATAGACTCATCTTCAATGGACATGAAATTGAGGGAAATGATAGACAATTTCGATGAATTTCAAATAGATTATTTTTCAACGGACATCAAATTAGTGGAATTGATAGGCAATTTCAAATAAGACGTCGATGATAGTTAATGTCGATACATCTAACTATTTAGATTGGTGTCCAATTTGTCTGGTAATTAGAACAGGCTTGATTGTTTTACTATCGAGTAAGAAGTCAATGATAGTTAATGTCAATATTGATAGGCAATTTTGATAATTTCACACAGATTCTTCTTCAATGGACGTGAAATTGAGGGAAATGATAGACAATTTCATGAATTTGAAATAAATTCTTTTTAATGGACATGAATTTAGTGGAATTGATCGAAGTTCGAACAAGACGTTGATGATAGTTAATGTTGATACATCTAACTATTTAGATCAGTGTCCAATTCGTCTGTTAATTAGAATAGAACATCTTGATTGTTTTACTATCGAATAAGAAGTCAATGATAGTTAATATTGATATTGATAGGAAATTTTGATAATTTCAAATAGATTCTTCATCAATGGACGTGAAATTGGTGGAAATGATAGACAATTTCAATGAATTTCAAATAGATTCTTCTTCAACGGACATGAAGTTAGTGTTGATTGGCAATTTCGAACAAGACGTCTATGATAGTTAATGTTGTGCTTAATAAGAAATAATACATATATCATAAAAATTATCAGCAAAGTATACCATGACAAAGTAGACGAAAAGACGAACGCGTCGGCGCAAACGGATCAAAAACGGAGCTATAACGAAGAAGATATGACAATTTTAAGACGGAACCCGGCGAGGCGCCGGTAAAGAAGGGCGGGCGCCGGCGCCGGTAACGAATGACGCGCGCCCGCGCGCGGTCCTCGTTACCGGCGCCGGCGCCGTCCCTTCTTTACCGGCGCCTGCGCCGGGTTCCGGTCTTAAAATCGCCATATCTTCTTCGTTATAGCTCCGTTTTTCGATCCGTTTACGCCGACGCGTTCGTCTTTTCGTCTACTTTGTCATGGTATACTTTGCTGATAATTTTTATGATATATTTTTTACTTATATAAGTACTTCGGAATCCTTCTTTGCTTTTTCGAACCATTTTTAATAAATTTTGCCTACATTAGCCCCTAAATTGGTCATTTTCTGACTGAGCGTATTGGAATTCCGATGTGCGTAATGAAATTTGGGGTCACCTCGTAATATGTCACAAATTGTGGGTAAATATAGTAATTTCTGAAAGATATTAAAGCAGGGCAAAATGGTCATTTTCCGAGTGTGCGAATGAAAACACGACTGAGCGTATTGACCCTCTTATTTTATCCCGGCTACACTGATGGTTTGGGCCAAGGTTGTCACTTGTCTAAGATTTGACGATGATGAGGAAGGAAATTAGGGACTTAGGATACAAACATAATGTGAAAATGGCACTGCCTCTACACGACGTTATTTAGAGGAAAAAATAAAGGATACAGTGTTGCATAGTTTGGGCATTAGTATTTATTTTCAAACCAAAGTTCGAACTCGATTGACCAAATAATAAAGTTTCTAGTTTCGGTTAAAACCAAAAATAAGTTTACCAATTTGGTTAATCTGAAGCGGATACTCACCCCTATCTAATGGTGGCCACGGGTCCGGTTCCACCGGTTCCGGTTCCGGTTCCACCGGTTCCGGTTCCAGAAAATGTGTATTCGTATTCGGAACCGGTCTGGGCGGTTCCGATTACGGTTCCGGTTCCGGTTCTGAAATCTGGATTCGCTTCGGATTCGGTCGAAAAACCGGTTCCGGCCGGTTCCAGCCGGTTCCGGTTTCGGTTCTGATCGGTTCCGACCGGTTCCGGAAAGATTCGATCGGCTCCAGTTGCTTCGTTTTAGCTCCAATTTGAGATCCGTTTGAGTGCACACGTTGCTCTTTTCATCCACTTTACTCCTAGATAGATTATTCTTCAAGTTTATAATCTTAAATGTGTAAGAAACAAAGACTTAGGAATTTTTATTGAATTTACAAAAAAAAGGAACAAGAGAATTTTATTATATGATTCACTGCCTCATTAAAACCTTATTAGGTAAAAATCCATTGGGAAAACCATAATAAAAAAGAGTACGGCTACTAAGAGGTTACATTTTAAAAACCCAACGGTAACTTCAACCGGTTCCGGGGCGGTTCCGGTTCCGAATCCGACGACGGTTCCAGCGGTTCCGGTTCCGGTTCGGGCCCGAATCTCAAAACATGTATTCGTATTCGGAACCGGCTGAGGCGGTTCGGTTCCGGTTCCGATTCCCACCGGTTCCCGGCCGGTTCCGGTTCCAATCGGTTCCGGGTAGAACCGCCGGTTCCGGGTAGAACCGGACCCGATGGCCACCATTACCCCTATCCATTAAACCTTATTGGAACTCAACACCAAAATTATATAGTTGAAATTATGCTCTTAACATTAGGGATCTCACTAACAACTAATTTGACAGTTGGTTCATAAGTGACGACAATGGTCAAGCATATGTACTTTAGAACCATAAAGAAATGACCAATCATGGTTGCTCAAATTTAGTGAATATCAGTTTATTTTCATTAAAAAAGAAGAAATGAGAGTCACTCCTTACTAGGAGAGATGAGAGAAAAATGCTTGCAGTTGGGTTGTATCGTCATCTTTCTTTAGCACAAAACATCTATTATAGTTTTTCTTCTCATAATAATGGAAAACTAATTATTAGTTATAAGCATCAGTTACAGTGAAATAAACCTAATAAGTCGTTTTGAGAATTTTAACTTACTCAGATGTTATTTATAATCTCTTCCATGAATTTCTAGCCTCATTTGGTAGATTTTTGAGCCCTAGCTTCATGTAGAAGATTTGGGGGAAGCTCATTGTTTGAAGACCCAAGGATTTTATAATTATATCATGAGTGAGGGATAGTGGCCCGCAGTGGTGGACCCATGAGTTTTGTTTGGGGCACAAATTTTTTTGATACTATCATTCTTTAAAACATTATGTCATTTTATACTTTTTAAAAAATTTATAAGAGCACATTTAATAAATTTTCAAAAAAGTTCGGGGGTCGGTGTCACCACTACTCAATTTCTGGAAGATGGCGTGCTGATTTTAACACGTGATGTAAATTCAAGACTAGGGTTTGCTTCCTAGACTAGCGGTTGTTAAAGATGGGAATGCTATATCTTCAACTTATAAGTCATGAAGTACAAACTAAAGAGGGAAAGAATGAAGACTGAAATGAGGGGTTGTGCCCCATACGTCAAGTCAATTGAAATGGACACCAAGAACTAGTGTTTTATAATGACTGTTGAAGCTAACTCAAACCAACTAAATTATGTCATTCGGGATGTTGGAGGGTGAAAGATGCAAAAGAAAAAAAGGTAAGAAGTTGTCATATCTTCTAAGAAATCAAAAGAAATAGTAAGCGAGTAACCCAAAAGATTTATAATGGGAAAAGTTTATAAGAGAAATTAGTTTGATGCCCTTCTAGACCCTTGCCATTTTTGAATATTAATTTGTGGATGTCAATTGACCTAATACCTGAAATGCCTGTGGCTAATTTGGTTATCCGTTCTCAAAGGCTAAAATCGATCAGTCTGGTAATGCTGGTCATCGGTTTCGAATCGAACCGAAACCGCCGAATAGAATCGGAACCGCGGCGAACAAAGCGAATACGAATAAAGGTTTTGGAATTCAGGACCGAACCGGGCCTAGAACCGGAATCAGAACCGCCTGGAACCGCCTAAATCGTCCTTGGATTCGGAACCGTAGAACCGGAACCGATGGAACCGGAACCGCCCCGGAATCGGTCAAACTAGTCGTTGATCAATGGGAAAAACAACGTCGTTTTGGTCGGGTTACGCGCGCTCTACTGACGAAAGAGCTATTGGACGATGTGAAACCGATATGGAATCGGTTCTGGAACCGGAACCGCTCCGGAACTGGAACCGCTCCGGAACCGGTCGGAACCGATGATTTAAGCGAATCCGAAGTGAATACAAGGTTCGAAACCGGAACTACCCCAGAACTGTCCCTGACCGGTTCCGAATACGAATACACATATTCCAGAACCGGAACCGCCAGAGCCACCGGAAACGAAACTGTGGCCAGCATTACAGTCTGGTAATGATGATCAAGCAGCTTTTGTATTAACAGAGTTAGCATACACAAGAACACTATTGTAATTGACTTAAAATCTATTGTGGACTGGGCTTACAATTACAGGGGGGCCCATCATTCGGGGGGGCTTGGACCGTTAGGAGGTGCGGGGGGCTTTGCCCCCCACGGTATAGTACGGCTTGGGCTTTGGGCCCATATCGGGTTTTCTTTTTAAGATGAGTCTGTCTATATTTAGATGGGTGTTTTAGGGTTGTAGATTGCGGCTCTTGCACTGACGAATACAAAACCCTAAAACAAGTTTCCTCAACATCGTTCTTCTCCTTTGTTCTTCTTCTTTGTTTTCAGTCATTATTCGCTCGATATTACAACAAACACTCTAACAAAAAGAAGGCAATGGGATGGTAGTTCGTATTTACCTGATAGGGATAATAGACAAGTGTTGGACCTGAAGCTAGAATGAATGTAATATTGATACCTAGATTGCATGCGGAAAATAAGAGGGCAAGAAAGGCATCATTATGTTCTGTAGTACTACATAAAAAAGTGTTATTTTCGGGGTTTCCTTAATTCCATAGTGTGACACTTTCTAATCATTGTGATTCTTTATCTTTATGGAAATTTCATGAAATGTCATTAAATTTTTTACTAGTTCATGAAATGCCCCAAAATAAAAAGTAAGTTACAAATATTTTTGTAAATATCCATAAAATATTATTATGTCATTGATCAGAAGGAAAAAAATACAAAAATATTCCTATTAGTTAACATTATATTTTTAAAGATCGCAATATGTCCCTAATTGTTAAAAAAATTCACACAAATTTCAAAATACTATAAAGTATAAAAATATAAAGAAACTATAAAATAAAAAAATAAAATATATACCGAAATATCATAAAAATTGAAAAAACAAATTCTTAGCTTTTTTAAATTCTGTCATAAAACTATCTTCAAAATATAATTTTTTAAAAAATTAAATATTAGTATAATATAATTTATTTTTAATACATTATTTTTAAAATAAATATTTTGAATTTATTTAATATAAATTATTTTATATTTTCAAGGAATATTTAGAAAAAATATTTAAAATTTAAATTCTATTTGCAGTTTGAAATAACTTTTTTCAAAATTAATTAAAAATATAACATAATTTATTTTGAATAAATAATTTAAATTGGTAGTAAAAAAAGATAATTTTAAAATGGTTGGTATATATAATGTTACTTAATTGGTATAAATACATTATATTTTTTTCAAACATTTATTTTATTATGACAATTTTTTATTATATTTTATGGTTATTTATATTTTTGTAGTATTTTGAATTTTTTTGAATTTTTATAAATCTTTTTAACACTTAGAGCATATTGTGAACTTTAAAAGTATTTTATTAATTAGTAGGGTATTTTTTATATTTTTTCCCTCTGCTCAATGACATAGTAGCACTTTAATTAGTAAGAAATATAGTGATATTTAAATTTCATGCAATATTAACTGTTAAGAACCCAAAGACTGATTGATCTTAATATGATGATAACAATAAAACATCATGATTAGACGATATTGATAAACTATCATGTTCACATGCATATCACTCAATACGGATCATAGCCACAAAGAATCACATGTCCGGTTGCTGTCAACTTGGGAGTAGTTGGTTCTTCAGGGCTTTCCTTGTCCTTTTCCACCTACATATTGATTTGATGTATATCCATAGAGTTCTTATCTGTTACTTCTCTTCTTTCTTCCTCCTTTGTATAATGCAGATTTACTTCACACAGCTCCATTATGTTGTTCAGCATCCCCTGATATCCTTGGTTGGTTCGCATTACAAAACAAACCACCAACTGAATTCATCAAATGGCAGCTGCTGAGGAGCACTCTGCCACCAACATCCAAAAGGTCTATTGATATTCTGGATGAACAGAGATGCAAAGAATAACATATTACCCATTATATTATCATTATCAACGGTGACAAACAAAAGTGCAGAGCGAAGAGAATGATATTGCTTCAAACAACAAAGAAAAATTGAGATAATTCCCTTATATTTATCATCTGCATATTCAAGGACCATTCATGTTATGACCTATTTACAATATAAACACGCCTCTAGTGAAATACCCACACTTGTAACACACTCAGCTCTATCTATCACCATGCCATAAGCTATCAAAAAGTAGCCAAAACCCAGATTCCTACTTGTAATCAGTCAGTCATTCTACCTTTCACCTTCACCTCTCCTCTCATCCCTCGCCCGTCCCTTCTCCATAACACCCAACTCAGTTGAAACATCAGTTGAAACCGAACCCACACTCCCTTCGCTCTCAACTTCCTCAACCATTTCAGATCTCAACCCCTCTGACTCTATGATCTGGATCTTATCATGGTACATAGGCCAGAACCTCATCTGGTAAACCCGGTATGAGAAGTACGGCAACAGACAGGTCATCACGACCAACACGGTCACAAACCAGTATAATGGGCTGGGTCCGCAAGCTTCCAGGAGGACACGGTATGCCGAGGTAGAGACTGTGGGTGTCACAATGCCGTAGAGGATGAGGAAGATGTACCAGAAGGCGATGCTTCCCCAGATGAAGAAGTGCTGTATCCAAGTGAAGTAGTTTATGGAAAGTGCCATCTGGCAATTCACGGTCCACACCACGCAAGTGTACATTGTGGCAGCCAGGATGGAATAGTCGACGGGTCTCCCATTGAGTCTGATCGCGTGGGGTGACATTGAGAATGTTGTGAAGTAGAAGATTATGATAGAAGAGATGACTCCGTTCAGCATCCATCCTAGGATACGGGGCCAGCTGAAGAGGATGTTTTGGACGCCTTCTTGGTATAGCAATGGATGCTGCAACATTTGATAAATGCACTTTGTTATCCACTCTCTTTGTACTATAGGGGAAAAGAAAAGCTTCTAGAGTTCAACACATGAGAGATTGTAAGATCTGCATCATGAGTTTCAACTGACTAGGCCAAATTTATAAAGTATAATGCACTTCTTCTTATTTCACTTCTATATTAAAAAAAACTTTACTATGACTTGTGTATGTTCAGAAAGTACAATCCTAGCATGACGATGAGGAAAGTCCTGGGTACCTGAAGGCAAAGCCGGGCAGAGACATCTTGATCAAACACGCCAAGAGCAATTACTGGGAGTGAGGTGAACAACACATTATAAAATGACATGTACCAGTCATTATACGCAGGTTGGGCCGAGAATGAAGCTTGCGTCTCGAACCAAAACAGTGTGAATCCAAAGGCTAAGTTCTTGTAGAAGAAATAGCATATCTGCATTCAACAAGAAAGCACATCAAGCAACACCAGAAAGGAACAACTATAGAAACTAAAAAGATATCTTTAACAAGAAAACCCTGAAACCTTTTCTTCCGGTGTAATTAGGTGTCAATTGTTAAACTAACAATTAAGACACTTATATGAGCCATTTTGTCAGGTTCTGATGAGTTTTAATAGTTGGGGGTATGGTTATAATGGTCTATCCTATTAGTTAGTCCCTAACCTATAGAAACTAAAAAGATATCTTTAACAAGAAAACCCTGAAACCTTTTCTTCCGGTGTAATTAGGTGTCAATTGTTAAACTAACAATTAAGACACTTATATGAGCCATTTTGTCAGGTTCTGATGAGTTTTAATAGTTGGGGGTATGGTTATAATGGTCTATCCTATTAGTTAGTCCCTAACCTATATAAGGAAGAGAATACCCACTGTGTAAGGCATGCAGGAAATTAGACATATCTGGACACTCTTGTGGATTGTTAGGCCTCTTACTAGGGTTAGAAAGAGGAGATAGGCTGTTACCTATCTGGTACCATGAGCAAAATTCAGGATTTAAGGTTCAAGGAAACCAACCATCATTGATATACGCCTATAACACCAATGGCCATGCACTAGCAGCAATCGCGTGAGAAAGCGAAATTGAGCAATAGCAAAATCACTAGCCATTACCGCCTGCAACGAATATCTATGTTAATAAAGCATAATTCTCTCCAGAGGTGAGATTCAAACCAGAGTTATATATAAGGTACACAAAAGAACTGATGAAAACTCAAACTCTTTTTGATAGTTTGGGCAAAGGTAATGTTTAACTTCCAAGTGACAACACAAACTTCATTACTTCATAGCCACTAGTCTCCAGTAAGAATCACCAAACAGATGGTACAATCTTACCTGCATTCCTTCTACTCCACTGATGCCAACTCCAATATCAGCCTCTTGAAGCATGCCCACATCATTAGCCCCATCTCCAATTGCAAGTGTTGTTTTACCTGTTTTGATTTTGACCAACCTCGTAACCTGCACATCTTCTAAATCTTCATCAGATTACTTTAGGTGCCAAAACCACCAATACTCAGAATCCCAGCAGAGAAACAAAATAGATCTCCAAACGGGAAGCAAAGTGGGAGGGGGATAAATAGAGGAACAGGACTCACAAGAGCCTTTTGTTTGGGAGAGGAACGGCAGCATATAACAGATGCACAACCAATAGCAAGCTCTAGGAATGAGTTCTCAAGACTTTTATCCAGAGCAAATGTAAGTGATTTCCCATCAATTATCAGACCATATGCCGAGGTACTTTTTGTGGAATTAACTAGGGACATCCCATCATGTATTTGCTTCCGCACACTTTCAAACGATTCCTTCAAAATGGCCACCTTGTCACCTTGTTTCTCAAGAGCAGCCATTTCAGGTGAGTCTAATGATATTATGATCAACTTCATTCCTTGACGAAGAAGGCTACAAGCATACCTGCAGATAACCAAACAGAATTCGTACACAGTATCACAATGTCTGTAGAAAGCAAAGTGAACAGATTAATGAAAATTCGAGATTTAGTAACAGGAAATCGATCAATAATCATACCCAATATTGACAGCTGTTTCCATCTTATCACCAGTTAAAACCCATAGTTTAACCCCTGCTTGCGCAAGGGTAGCAATGCACTCAGGAACCTGTACAATATATGAATCATTATATTAACCCTATGATCACACAGCTATTGTCTTAAGGACATCTAATGCAGAAGACCAAATTAAACTATCTATATGCTGAAATTACTTATCTACCCCTTTCTGCAGCTTGTCTTCAACAGCTGTAGCACCAAGAAGTATCAGACTCCTCTCCATAGTATCAGCAGCTTCATCAATCAAAGCATCTCGATCTGCAGTGACAGAAGTTTGTGCCCTCAGAAACTCTTTCTCCCACTCTTCAAATTCTCCTTCGTCAAGCTCACGATATGCAATTACCAGGGTCCTTAAACCCGCCTCCGCATATTTCTTGATATGGCCTCTAGTTTCAGCCTCAAACTTGCGACCACCATCCGACAGCCTCTCAAACATTATACTGTATAGAAAGAAAAAGAAAACTAAGAACTTTAGAATACATTGAAATATATGAATTCTGTAAACCATTTTAATATGGTTTGTCCATATTCCCTTGTCAAACTAAAGGTAATACTATATACAACCTGTCGGCACCTTTGCTAAGTAGCAATAGTTTGTTGTCTTTGTTCCGTATGATAACTGACATTCTTTTGCGTGAGCTACTGAATTCTAAAACATGAAGAAGCTCATATTCCCTGCCCCAAAAAAAGAAAAAAGAAGCCTCAGTGTTTGCTTTACCACAACAAAAGGAACACTAACTCAGAACAGGACAACCTACCTGTCAACCTTATTTCCATTCTCATCCAGTTCATGCACAGATATGCTTGTTTGTGTCCGCCTGTAGAATTCAAATCCAAACTCTCTAGCAGCTATAACAAAGGCGGCTTCATCTGGAGATTCAACCTCGTATGAAATTTCACCGGTTTCTTCGTTGACATCAGGAATGGCAGTATGGCAGATTGCTAAAACACGCAAAAACATCTCTATAATAGCTGAATGAGGTTCATTGACCCACCTTCCATTCATGATGCGTTCATCATGGAAGTTGAAACCTTTAACGTTTCTGCCAGAGTCCACATCATTATCACTTCCACCTTGCACATCCGGGGGATTCAACTGTTCACCTCTATTCCTGGCCAGAGCCTCTCTACCTCTGTCATGCCACGGCCATAAGCTGTACCAGCAATGGAGCATTTAATAAATTCCATTGAGTTGCATGTTAATGTACCAGTCTTGTCAGAAAGTATGGTATCAACTTGACCAAGTTCCTCATTTAGGTTTGATGTCCGTGCACGAGCTGGGCGATTTGATTCAAGGTGATACATTTCCTGATCTTGGTTTATAAAAATACTCTGCAAAACCTTGACCATCTCAATAGACACATACAGTGAGATCGGAATTAAGTATCCATACAGCATTAGACCAGTAAGGAAATGGAAAAATGCGGCTAGAGCTGCTCTTTTAGGGTCATAAAACACGGTTATCTTATCTGGTCGAAGATACCACCTGCTTAGCTTCCCATCATCGATATCTTTCTTAGTTTTAATCCCAAAGAAAAATGAACCTATAAAGGATATTGAGATCAAAGTGCTAAAAAGAACATATATGATTTTATCCATTCTTCTTTCAATTTTGCTTCTTTTTGAAGGAGGGTCTGTAGCATTTTGCATGACTTTGGTTTCATGCCCAGTAAAGACAACCACACCAAAGGCATACTCAGTATTGCGAAGCTTGGAGCCTCTTAAGAGGAGTTGTTGTAGAGAAAGAGGGTACTGTTTTCCATCATAAAACAAGGTGCCACAAAATATAGAGATTTTCATTGGGATCCTCGCACTTGATCACACCTTTGAAATCATCAAGGGCATCCTCTTCATGCAAAAATGTGGTGGCTTCCAAAGCATGCTTCACTTTCAAATTAGTCTCTCCGTCAAGATTTGATGTCTCAACATAGCAGATTCCGTCTTCATAATTTGATGAAAGCAAAAGCAGATCAGCGGGAAAGTATTCATCCTTCCACACCCGAATAACATCACCCACTCGAAGTTCCTTCCATCTAATTTTTGTAAACACACGATTCTTAGCATCATACACTTCAACAGGCCTATTATTCGCCTCCACGTCCTGAAATAGCAAACAAAAACTGTGTTCTCAAGAAGTTGGTTCAGTTAGAAACCAAGGCTGAAAAGGGAGGAATCGCAAACAACTTACCTCACATACAAGCATTATCTTTTTAATAAAGCAGATCAAGAAAACAAACTCGGTTAACACCGAGAGGCAGCAAAAGGCATTTATAGGCATTTGCAACAAGCAGACCCTCAAAATTAAAAATTGCTTGCGCAAACCATTAGATCTCCATTAACATTAAAGTAAATATACATTTACCAGGAAATAAGAAAAAGTCACAGGAGTACCAATGACATAGGGAAAAGGAGAAAATAAAGAGACATTGAGAACTGAAATGATTAGTATACATCAACGAACGATCTAGAGAAATAATTGCAAATTGTAGGATGCTACTAATATACCACTTCAGAATATATCACATTAACTTTAGTCACCATAGATTACAGAACTAGCTCAAATAGGAGCGTTTAGCAAAGGAATTCTATGACAGCTGTGGCTTCAAAAGACCAATTACAGCTACATAATTGCCTCCTGATATCGCTTGGTCAACATCAAATTTCATTAATCCATCAATTAGACTCATCCTTCACCCACTGTGCAACTCATATATTGTGATTCAGGAGGTTATTACAATCAATTGCCCAGAATGTAGACATTAGCTCTTCAAAGCTTAGTCATATTGATTTAAAAGAAATTAAGGATCTAAAAGTTTACTATAAAACAAATTGGATAGGCGTCAAAGTATAGTGACTACCTGCTTCCTACGCCTCCAGTCTTCCACAGCTTCCTTCACCATTGTCGCCCCAATAACCACCACCAGAGGAATAAGAATACTGACTGCTGTGTATGGCGCCAGTGGACTAAACGAAACAAAAGCCACCACCAGAAAATATATGTTCGCAACTCGTCTAAACTGCTCAAACAACGACTTGGGTATAAAATTAGCCGCAGTGTACTTAGTTGTAGACACATAATTACTTCCATAATTCAGCTGAATTGCTTCAGAGTTATCGGGATCATTACAATGCACAATCCTCGAGTATCCCCTCTGCCCGATCTGTGAATGATCCTCGTGAAACGATGGCCTCAGACATGAGAACGAGTATAATTTAGTCAGCCGCAGGCCTTTTCTCCTCGGAACAGTCATTTCTTATTTTTCCAACCTCCTCTGTCCTATCAAGTACTAACACTAAATTATCCCTCCTTCATGGAGTCTTAGTTTATTAACTGATGACCGTACCAGAATGAGAAGTAGGTCAGAATTGAGTACCAACCTATAATCACCACTGCCAAAGTCTACCTCGGTTGAACCGAAACCGACCTACCAAGCCGGAAAAAGCGGGAAATGCTAACGTAATACGAGTCTCTTAAACCTCTAGCAGTCCCCTTGTACGTCAGCTCGGCATTGTCGGTGGGAGTGACTGTATAAAAAGACAGAAGAACAAACCCAGTTCTCTTCGTTCAAAATCTTCCAAACCCAGATGTCAAATACGATTCTATGAGCTGAAATGAAGAATCGATTCTGAGACTGAGACTAAATAAATAGGAAACATTTTCTTTGTAGTAACAGTGGGTACTAAAGTAGTCAGAACGATCCAGCAACAACTTGAAACAGGGGAAATTTAAGTAGGAACTGAAGAAGATTGAGGACTGCGAACCTTGTAAGCCAAATTCAGACAATGGATCTTCGAGAGCAAAAGAGAGAATGAGAGGAAGATAACTCCTTACTTGGAGAGGAGGGCGAGAGATGGGCGGTGAAAGTATATGTGTCTTGCTTCGCTGCGCAAGATACTATAAAGCGAGTGTGATTTGTGTACAAACAGACGGATACGGGGAAAGAAAAAGAGAGTGACAGAGAAAGGTGGGAAGGAGGGGGAGGTTGCGGTGGTGCAGTCTGCGTCTTTGCCGGTTATGAAAGTAACAAGTTAGTCAATGTTTATAAGTCTTCTTTTTCTTTTTCCTCGTTTGGTCTTATTCCACTTTTCTTTATCCTCGCTTTTCTATTTGGATTGTTTTGGTGACGCATCTGACCCGTTCGTCTACCAATGTTTGTTTCCCCTTTATGAAATATCATGACCGTACACGTAGGTGACGTTGGAAGGACGCCAGATCGTGGATGATCGGGTCCCAGGAAGACTGGAGAGAGTCATCAAGGTGACTAGTTAAGTGGGCCCAACTAGGGAAGCTGCTCAAGGTTATTTTTGGGCATTGAATCATAACCATTGATGGAAAAAATTTTGAAATAACACTCCACAACAAAAATATTATTTATTTTAACCTCCAACCAAAACTAATTCCTAAAATAACACTCCCGGGAGAAATCGTCTCTTCAAAAGACGATTTCATTAATTGTAGAAGTTGAAATCGTCTCTTCAAAAGACGATTTCACTTATTTCTGAGAAACTGAGAAATCGTCTTTTGGAAAGACGACTTTAGAAATCGTCTTTTGAAAAGACGACTTTAGAAATCGTCTTTTGAAAAGACGATTTCTCTCTGAGCGTTTCAACACTTGAAATTTTCTGAAGTGTTGGGTAATAGGTGAAATCGTCTTTTGAAAAGACGATTTCAACTTCAATAATTTGTGAAATCGTCTTTTGAAGAGACAATTTCTCCCGGAAGTGTTATTTTAGGAATTAGTTTTGGTTGGAGGTTAATATGAGTAATATTTTTGTCGTGGAGTGTTATTTTGGACTTTTTTTCACCATTGAGGCTTCGGTATGGTTGGTTTGTGGTTGTTTTGGTCTGGTTGTTATATGGTTATTTTATATGTAGTAGTATATTATTGAAGTAGAATGTAGATCCACGTGGAACCCACGTGGGGACCACCACATTTATACCAACAAAAACACATTACCCAACAATGTCTGAATCTTCTTAAAATAAATGGATGGTCTATATTCTAATGTTATATGGGTATGGATGTCAAAATTAATTTGTAGTATTATAAATAAAGAAAAAAAAAGCATTTTCCCCATCAATATTCCCACGAGCTAAAATTTTTGAGTAAATTACTCAGAACCTTGAGTATTTAGGATATTACAGTTAACTGTTAACCCTCTTATGTTTATCATAATTACTAGTAACCACCTTGAGGTTAAGGTATCTTTGACTACGAACCCCTGAACTATAACTCTGTTATCAGGAAGTTAACTACGTGTTAATCTATCAGCTTAATCATATTAATGAGGTCATGCTGCACAAAAAACACTACTTAATCTGCATTGTTATTTTCCTAAAAATGTCAACTCTTCCTTGAAAATGTATCTAAAGTGGGATGAGAGAGAGTTAGACGATGTTGATTAAGTAGTTTTGTTGTCCAGTCTGACATTATTAATGTAATTAAGGTGATAGATCAACACATAGTTAACTTTTTGATCACGGAGTTATAGTTCGGGGGCTCGTAGTCAAAGATACCTTAACCTGGAGGTGGTTACCAATAATTATGATAAACATGAGTGGGTTAACTATAATATCCCAAATCCTCAAGGGGGTTTTGAGTAATTTACTCAAAAAATGTTATCAAAAATTGAAATGGATGATGATAGATGTAAAATTAAATTTTTTATTTTGGAAATAAAGAAAAAAACATCTCCCACGATCAATATTTCCACGATGTGAAATTGAGATGGGATGATGATTTGAAAAATAAAAGATCCCAAGTTTTGCAAAAAAAAAATGACATGAATTATTTAAATTAAATATAAGAAGATAAGTTATTGGGTTGTGTTTATTTATTACTAACTAAAAATCCACTCTTTCATTTTAAAAATTGTGTTGTCTAAATTAAAAATGTACACTTTGATCAAACAAATCTACACCCATAGTTTAAAAAATCTATCCTTTTACTTAAATATCTACACTTTTACCTAAACGAGAAATTAATAAAAGTGTACACTTCTATCAAATATATATACACTTACATTTTAAAAATAGTGTCATGTACTTTATATCTACACTTTTACATAAATGAGAATTAATATTATACGAGATTATATTCCTACGATCTAATTTGTAAAAAAGGTGTAAACCATCCATTTTTTTAAATGTAGATGTAGCTCATCTAGTTAGAAAAAAGAAAGATGAGATGCCACATTTTAAGCAAATTGATTAAAAATAAGCAATTAGAAAATTTTTTGACATCCACCCTTTAAAATAAATATAAAAACATCACAAAAATTGGTTTGTTGTATTTATTTTTTACTCACTAAAATAATTTCACTCTACCATTTTTAGAGTTGTATGGTCAAAAATTCAAAATCTACATTTTTATTAAACAAATTCACACCTACATTTTGAAAAATCTATCATTTTACTTAAATATATACACAATTATAAAAATCTACACTTCTATCAAACAAATCTACACCTAAATTTTGAAAAATCCATCATTTTACTTAAATATATACACTTCCACTTGAATGACGAATTATAAAAATCCACACTTCTATCCAACAAATCTACACCTGTATTTTGAAAAATCTATCATTTTACCTAAATATCGACACTTTCATAAATTAATAAAAATATAAATGCATGTTAAAAGTAATTATTCCCACAACTTTTATCAATTTTTTAACCGAAATCGTACTAAAGAAGTGATTTTGAAAAGAAAAAAAAAAGATCCCACGTTTTACCCAAAAACTTTTATTTAGAAATTTTACTTTAATATTTATACTTTCAACAGGTGTCAAAGTTTTTTCTAAAAATTTTAGAAATAAAGAAGAAATATTACACGATCTAGTTTTTAGAGAAAAAATAAACCATCAATTATAATAAATATTCCCTAGCAATATATTTTTAGTGAAGTAATGAATCGAAAAATAAAATAAAAAATAACAAGTTTTAAGTAAAAAAATTATTTTAAAATAACAAACTAGAAATTGTAAAAATAAATATAAGAGCATAAAAAAATAAAATCCACTATTTTTTATTAATTGTTTTTCTAAAATAAAAATCTACACAAACAAATCTAAACCTACAATTTGGAAAATCTATCAATTTATCTAAAAATCTACACTATCACCTAAATAAGGATTAAATTTAAATTCTACTCTTTTATCCAACAAATCTACATCTACATTTTGAAAAATCTATTATTGCTTAAATATCTACACTTTCACTTAAATATGGGAAATTAATAAAAATCTAAATAGATGTCAAAGTTCATTTGTAATTTTAGAAATAAAGAAGAAATATTAAATGTGTTCCACGATCTAGTTTCTAGAGAAAATAATTCATCAATATATTTTAATTTTTGGTAGAAAAGAAAGAGGAAAGAGTATTGAATGTGGTGTAGAAACTGTCGTTATATTTAATGAGATGGGAGTTATTAGTGGAAAAAGTTGTCTATTATACCCTTCTATATTTATTTGTTTGTTTTTCAATTTTTAAAAACTAATTATTAAATTAGTAAAATTATTTACGGATCGGATTGATGTTTTAAAAACTAAATTCTAGTCTAAAATCTGAAAATGTGTTAAGCATATGCCCAAACTACATACACATGGACATGGTCCCTCTTTGTTGTCCATTGTCATTATGCTTATAATAACTTGTCATCAACATAATGTTTTTCTTTCTTTTTTTAAAGGGGTGACTAACTGAAACACCCCAAACAAATAAACGCATAAAATCGTAAACGAGTGAGGACTATCCGAGAATAACGTGTCACATAATTCGGGACACGTGATAATGCATGAACAATTAAATTAAGTACGGACATATATATGTCCGAGAACGTGACATATTAATACAGTCGCGTATATATACATATATACGTATATAAAAATACATATACGTAACGTTACAACATTACAACGTCGTATATAATAATTAATAATAATAACGTCGCATGGTTACACATACCTGAAACGCGACAAACTAAAGGGGGGCGTATATATATATACGTGTACGTATAAACAACTAATAACGTAACAAAATAAGGTAGTCGTGTATAAATTAATAACGCGACGTATTATATAGTCGCTCATACTTATAAATAAGCTTTTATAGCTTATACAAAAAAGAAAAAGAGCATAAACGCTCCCACTAAGTTTTGAACCCGAGACCTCCTGTACTTCCCCCGAGTGCTTAACCGATTGAGCCATGCTCATATTCAGTAGTACATTGCACTTCTGGTTACTAAAGTTAACAACAACAGATGAATTAAACTACTTGACTATAGAAAACAAATATACTGCACCTCCATTACTTCCTGTTCCCACAATCGGCAAGAAGTATACGACATCAATCAAACTCCTATTTGCCTCTGTCCCATACGCACATCAAGAAAAAAAAAACATGGACAGAGAAACCAAATTCATTTTATTCAATCTGCATCAGTGGTAATTCCTCTGCCAGTGCATATGCCCGAATACCTTGCATTGTTCACAAACTCTGATGCAGTGTTCCCTGCATGCTAGTCATGTTCTGCCAGGTTCAAAAAAAAAAATATAACAGTCCCTACATTCAAACTCGTGCCCATTCCTTCTCGGGTGTGTGTCTCGGTTGACAAACCCCTTTCACCTTCTCCCATTTGCCCCACGTTTTTTGTGCCAGTCCAGAGAGGCCTTTTGCTAACTCTCACGTAATGTCCCCCACCATATTAACCATCCTTCTGTATGCATTCTTGCGGGACAGCTTCTGCATCCAGCCCACCTTGCCTTCTCTGTGTGTGTGTGTGTGTCGTCAGTGGTTAAACCCACTTCATCTTCTCGAATTCCAGCTCAAGGTATTACTCCAAACTTGCCTTCCTCACCTCTGGTGCTTCTCTTCCTTCCCCTCTGATCAGTGCTGTTTTTCTTTTAAAAAAAACGGTGGCGTAAGTCCTCTAACCCTCTATACTATTTTCACGCAAGAATCTGCAGGGGCGGACCCAAGGGGGTTCCGGCGGGGTCCCGGACCCCATAGTTTTTCTGACAATATTTTTTTAAAGTATAGTTTTAATAACATAAAATTGAGTAAAATACTAAAAGTTGATAATAATTTAGTAATAGAAACATGTTCATATATGTAAGGTTGTAATGTTTAATAAATTTATAATCACACATTTATATTTAATATATGTTACTGTCGAAAAATTTTTTGGACCCCATAAGATTTAGCTTCTGGGTCCGCCACTGAGAATCTGCATACTAACTGCCGGTGGAGTCCTGGAGATTTTGGAACAAAATCCTCACCAAGAACTGTTATGGTAAGATCGTGAGTCCAGAGGGAAACTTCTGCTGTTACAGCCTTTTCTTTTTTGTGTGAGTTCGTAGAACTGAAGAACTAACTCCCTCTGTCTCCTCTACTCTAGCGAGAGAATTCCCTTGGTAGGATCCTTGCGGGAGGAAGACTCACTAAGCTAGCCACGCACTAGGTGATATCAGCTAAGGGTAAACACCAAATCAGTTCCTAACAATCTGGTGCATCAGTTCTTGTGTCTGATAAGCCTCATCCTACTCATTGCATTTTCCTCCTCCGCTGTAGGTGTGTTCCATGTTAGTCCATCGATGAAGGGCCTGAAAAGTTTTTGTCTGACCAGAAACACAACTAGGAGGAGCCAGCTTGGAAACAAACAAACAAAAAAAACTAAAGGTACTGAGCTAACTAAGCAATCTGTACAGATTTACAATTGATGTTTTCTGTATAGCTATGAAGGGAAATGTAAGGGGTTAGGTAGTAATGAAGAACCTACTATGACGCTACCACATAAGCCCACCTGTAAATAAGTTAGGAGGTCTAGAGAACAGACTAAAAGAACCAAAAGAAAGACAGGAGAAGCATATATATACTAGCCTATGTTTCAGTTTTTCTAGTTGCCCGATTTCAGTTACTGGAGTTCTTGATGTTCTGTATGCCTCTGGTACAGAGAGATGTGATGGGGTTGTAGGGAATTACTAATGCACCTGAACACCTATAAAACACCTTAGTAAATTTGTAGGTGCACTGTGTAAATTAGAAAACAGATAGAAGACAGTCGAGTAACCAACAGAGAATAGACAGAAGAAGAAAGTAAGAAGAAAATATAACAGTTTCTGAAATCGTTGTGTTTCTGTGTGCTACCCTTTCTGATGTAAACTAAAAGAGTGTGTTTACCCAATGGCTGATTCAAAAGCTTGCTAAACCGTGAGCTGAGTGTAAACAACTGGAAGTCAAATTGTGAACAAAAATAAGAAGAGGATAAACCAAATTAGTTTGGAATCTGCAAGTGTTCTCGTTTCAGTATGAGGTTTTCTGTAACCTTAACAATTCCGTTTTTGGGTCTGTCCTAAAGCTAAACCCTGAGTAAACACTTAGTTATTGGGTAAGCATTTCGTGGAGAAAATTAGGAGACAGATCAGCAAACAAAAGACAGGGAATACAAGAGGATATAGCAGTTTTATATCTCAGTTTTTACAGTTCTGTTTCAGTTCTGTATAACTGAACTACACAAGTATTTAAGAGATTGTAGTGGCTCACCAATGAACTCAAGCCATTGATAACCTACTGAACTAAGTGGGTATGTACATTGGGAAGGTTTGAAGTCATTTACATAAGCAAAGAAAAAGCTGGAGTTAAATGAATTGAAATGCAGGAGGCTTGTGTGTTCCAGCTCTTCTAGTTCGTTTCTGTAAAAAAAAACAGAAAGAAGATCATAGAAGGTATTTCAGTTTTCTGTTCCTGGAGTTTTTGTCCCTGTATAAGTAGAGTCCGTAAGATTAATGCGTTCCCTTGGGTCTAGTTTGGGGAGAAGATTAAAGCAAAACACTTAACTAAGAAGTTAAAGCCAATCTGGGGAAAACTGAAAATCAATCTGTTAACAAGAAAAGAGATAGTAGATGATGCAACAGTTTTCAGTTTTCAATTTTCCATTTCTTTCAAGTTTGTATAACCGTGAACAGAGGTGTGTAAGTGGTCATACTGAGAGATTTATGAGCTTAAAACGTCGCTAATTCATCTGATTACATGTGATAATATTTTGGGAAAAAGTAGGGGTCAGGTTATTAATGAAACAAGAAGATAGAAGACAATGTGACAGGTTATGTTCCAGTGGCTGTTCTCGGATGCATCAGTGATGAAAATCAAGTTGTTTTGGGGTCTGTTTTAAGGATTAAAACTATACTGAAATGGGTAACTAAGCATCTGGAGTATTGGGGAGAGTAAAAGCTTGATTAGTGAACAATAAGAAAAACATAAGAGAAAAGAAGGGAATATGTCAGAGTGTGATATTTCAGTTTACAGTTTCTTGTTGTTGTTTCTTTTCAGTTGGTATGCGGGTGATTCAGTGTTACTAGCAGAACTGTTTTGAGATTTAAAAACTTTGATAAGAGCATTTAAATACGTGAGTTGGTAATGGGGGAAAATGTAAGTCAGATTCGTAAACAGAAATAAAACAACAGGAAAGAAATGCAGCAGATCTTGTTCTGTAGCTGTTCTCAGTTTCAGAAATTTAGCCTCTTCTGTATAACCATGTGACAGAAGGATGTGGGGATTATTTTTGAGTTAAACTTGTGTTAGAACACTTAACTAAAAAGATAGGCACGTTGGGAGAGTTTTGAAAGACAACTGCATAAATAAACAGAAAAGAAAGAAAGGTAGAAAAGAAGAATACCCACTTTGTGTTTCAGTTTTCTGTTTCTGTAAAGTGAACTTTAGAGCAGTTAACAGTGGCGTATTGAGTTACTCATAAACCTAAAACATATCTAACACATCCTAAGTAGGTCTATGGATATTTAGGGAGAGGTTAAGAGACAGATCAATAACCAAACAGAAGGAATGAAGAAGAAGTATGCAAGTCTTTGTTTTCAGATTTCTGTAGTTTTTTTCAGTTTCTGTGTAGAGAGGATTCAGAGTTGTATTCATTGTGGTTTTAGGTCTGTGTTGAAGCTAAAACTCAGATAAAATACTTTACTACTTGGGGAGAGATTTGGGAATTCAGAATCAGGAACAAACCGGAAGAAAATAGAAGAAAAGATAGACTTATACTTCTGTTTTGCATCTCTTTCCCAGTCTCTCTTCCGAAATTCTGCTTCTGGGTAATTGGAAATACAAGTGATGTAAGGGTGTGTAGCACCTGCTTATATACCCAAAATCCCACTAATGCACCTAGCTAAGTTTATGAGGCATGTCGAGAAGATTAACCATCAGTTGCTACCTTAAGGGTGAAACTAGATAGGATAATACATGGGGGTTATGCTTCAGATTTGGAACCTTTTTGGATTCAATATAAACAAGTCTTAGGGGCATCTTAAAGACTATGTTACTATGATGATAAGCCTAGAACATGGCTAACTTATTCAGCTAAAGTAGGAACATATCTTAGTCAAATGAGAATTCATCTTAGATAAACTCGTTACAGGTTATCGCCTAAAATGCTCTAAAACACTAACTAGGACAAAGGACTTAGTTAACGTGTAAAATAAGGGTGTGAATGCCCTAGGAGTAACATAAAGTCTAACACGTGGGAAGTCCTAAGGGTTAATAAAGGTTGAACATTCAACGAAGATTTATCTAGGAAATAGCGCCCGATAATAATTTAATAAATTCGGGGAGTGTCACAAAGGTTGTCACATGAAATCATAAACTGACACGTTGTTTGTAATTAACGCTAGGGCCGTAGCAAACTCCGACCAGGACTCCGTGTGTGAGACTACTTGCTTCTGATCCAGGTATGGACATGTGTGGTTCGTATGTTGTCGTGTTACACGGCTTGTGTGCTGTGTGCTTTGTTTGACAGTGACTATAAGACTATAGCATGAAATTGGATTGCTTGCCTATCTTGCCTATGTGATTGTTATATCGTGGTTGCATATTACTCGCGCGCACACAGTAGTTTAGTCCCTTCGCGTTTATGTAATTTGAGATGAAACACTGAGAACTGCGAAAACAAAGAAAACTCTATAAAAGGGGAACTCCTCTCTAACCATAGAGGACATACCTCGACACCCACTATGGTGTCTATTCATGAATGATAATGAAGAGAAAAGCTCATTTGGTGGGACATGACGAACCACGTAAACAAAACAAAAGAACTATACAAAGAGAAAACTCCTCTCTAACTATAGAGGACCGCTAATGACACCCACTATGGTGTCAAGATTATAATGATAATGAAACGAAAAGTACCAACTGGTGGAACATGAGAATAACCCGGGAAGACGACATCTCGGGCCGCGCGGTATGGAATATTCGGGAGTTGGTATCTGCATCAGATCCTTCGCCCTTCTGTGTGGAGCACATCCCGGAGTCCAGAGGTGACTTTCGCTTCCTTGACCCTGGGTGTCGGGAATGGGGGAGTGACAAGTTGGTGAAGCACATCCCGGAGTCCAGAGGTGACTTCCGCTTCCTTGACCCTGGGTGTCGGGAATGGGGGAGTGACAAGTTGGTGAAGCACATCCCGGAGTCCAGAGGTGACTTCCGCTTCCTCGACCCTGGGTGTCGGGAATGGGAGAGTGACAAATTGGTGAAGCTTATCCTGGAGTCTAGAGGTGACTTCCGCTTCCTTGACCCTGGGTGTCGGGAATGGGGGACTAGCTATGGAGGAGACGTCCTCCAACGTGCGGTGATAAAAGAATGCACAAATAATCCTTAAAGAAACAAGGAACGATTAGCACCTACATAATGAAGTCTCGGGATCTAATCTATATCCCCTGACTCGGTGCAAAAGAAGAAAGGAAAAACATGTGTAATGAGAACAAGAAAACAATATGCAATCTCTTGAATGATCCCATAGCGAGGATCGACGATATAATGTACCTACGCACACGTCCTATAATTACATGTCTGTTGTTGCTACACTGGCAGCTTATTGTGCTGGACTGCGTGTTTGACATTGTATGCTACTGGCAAGTTGTGCTTGGTTGCTTATTGATATTGCTGTGCTACTTGCAAGATGTGCTTGGTTGCACTAGTGGAACGCGAGGCTTTAATGACGGTGGTTTAATCACGGCTTAAACAGACACCGTGATTAATAGGAAGGCCGGAATTTATTAGCGACGATGATTGATTAACCCGTAATCAATAATCGATCGGAGGTTGGCGCGCCTTTTTTAGGAGGGACTTTAGATGACGGTTTTTAGTAAAACCGTAATCTAAAGTCCCGTGTTGACGCGCGCTTTACGGTCAACGGACTTTAGATTACGGTTTTACTAAAAACCGTCATCTAAAGTCCCTCCTAAAAAAGGCGCGCCAACCTCGTCAACGACGTCGTTTTGACCTGACGAAAAAAATTTCCCGTATTATTTGATTTATTCGACTCCGCGCGTAATCTAAATTACAGTTAACGACGTCGTTTTAGCAGTGTATTTTAGATTAATAAAAACTTTATATTAATGTGTTACCTATGTTTGAAACCCAACATATGGCAAATAATTATCGCGCTATTTTTTTAATTTCGTTACACTTTAGATTACATTTAACGACGTCGTTTTACCAGTGTATTTTAGATTAATAAAAACTTTATATTAATGTGTTACCTATGTTTGAAACCCAACATATGCCAAATAATTATCGCGCTTTTTTTTTTAATTTCGTTACACTTTAGATTACGGTTTTTGTGAGAACCGTCATGTAAAGTGTGACTTTAGTTTACGGTTTACATGTAAACCGTAATCTAAAGTCCATTTAAACATTTGCCTACACTCTGCACACTCTACTCACAGTAACTCTTCTTCTCTTTCGCGCTATCTTCCTCACTGAAATTGCCTCCTCTCTCCCGTCACCTTGCTAACGGCCATCGCCGCCGTCGCTCCCACCACCTTTGTCACTCCCATCGCCGCCGGTCACCACCCATCTACCACTGGTCTCACCGTCGACGTCTCTATCGCGTATTGGGTATGCGATCGCGATTGATTGTCGTTTTTTTCTAACTTTGTTCATATACATGCATTTCGATTGCAAGTTCTAACCTCGTTTGTATCGAATCCTGAGAGTGTAATGGCAAATGTTCTAACCTTGTTCATATATTTGTGCCCAGATTCACAGTTAATTGCGACCTAGTTCGTGGGCTGATTTCTACACTACTTGCCCACTTCGGTGCTTAGTTACGGTAACTTTGCAAACCAATCTGTAAACTGCTGTATTTATTTGTTCTTAGCATTTAGTATTACAATTAATACATAATAGTGTAGTTTTAAAAATGCTACTACTTAAAACTGCCACAGGAAAGAAAGTAAGTTCAAGTATATTACCGATTCCTGAAAAATGAATGGTACAGAACTGTAGCATATCTCAGTTTCATGAATGGAACAGAACTGTAACAAGTTGTTTGAGTTTTGGTCTGGATTTAAAAGCTTAATGGAATATTTAAGTAACTGGGTAAGGAGTTAGGAGAAGTATAATCAGTTGAAAGGAAAAAAACAGACAGGGAAGAAAGCAAGAACACAACTCAGTTTCTGTTTTGATTTCAGTTTGGATTTCAGCTTCAGTTTCGTATCAGATCAGGTTCTGACTAATTCTGCATCTGTAACAAAGTTGCCTTGGGTTTAGTTGAGTTAGAAACTTTATAACACACCAAATTGACAGGATCGACAGTTTAGAAAGGTTTGAGAATTCAAACACGTGAACAAACAGAGAGGAGTCATACACCAGTCTCTGTCTGTCTGTTTCTTTTCTTTCAGTTTCTATTTCTGTTTGAGTTCTGTGTGAATCTGTTCAGTAGAGGCAACAGAAAGATGTTGTCGTTTTTCTGTTTCTGTAAACTAAATACATCAGTGAAGATAAGTTTATGTATGTTACCAGTTCTAGATGGTGCGTGCGAATTTGACTTTGATAAAACTGATTTGGAGACGTTAGAAATATAGGGGAGATGCTGTCGATTTTTTTCCGCGGTTTAGCTAGCATTTAACCTTGATTTTTTGATGAATTCTAATGTTGTCGTTTTTCATTTATGCATCAGGACTACGACTTTATTTAGGCTTCCGACCTCAACCGTCTTAGCATCGGCTAATCGTCTACCAGAGGTAAGATTTATATATATACATATAATATTTGACAAACTACCAAACATAGTTATCCGCCCAAGATATACCTAATAGAGGTATATCTTCGGCAGTCCCTGTCGGGACTGTCCACGATTGTTAAATCACACACCTAGGGTGTGAATGTGCTTTTAATATGTACTTTATTGATTATTTCAGCAGTATCTCTTTATTGTTCTTCGAATGCATATATTATTGATTAATATCATAATATCGTGCATTTGAAGAACTGTAGGGAGATGCTGCCGAAATTTTCAATAAATTACATATTAAAAACACGTTCACCGGTGGGATTTAATACTCATGGATGGATTTAGGTTGATAAGATACAAAAGTGTAAAGACTCTGCCACGGGTGACGGTATGAAATGGCTGCCTTCATATAAATAGCTAGAAGGAGATGGAACGTTCGTGGATTTACAGCGGAAATTTGGACGACAAGTTTTTAGAAGGAGTTGATAAGTTATGCACGGTGTTGGCGAACAATCTGAAACCTACAGACAAGGGATACATATTTTGTCCGTGTATCGACTGCCAAAACAATCTGAGATATCGCGGCGTTGAAACAATTAAGGAACATCTGATCCGCCGCGGTTTTACAAAAGATTTCCAAGACATAATCCGATGGCATGGTCAGAGTGCGTTCGATGTTATTAAGCCTGACGAAGGGGATAATGGTCAGGCAAACACAGAAACAGAACTTGGAGATGATACAGTTGCTGGTGATCCAGAAGACGTTACAGCGAACGTTGTGCCAGATTTCTGGGATGATGACATTGAGACTATGCTTGAAGATGTGGAACGACATTACTCTAACACGCCAGACAAGCATGAAAATTTGTTGGATTCATCCAAAACACCGTTGTACCCCGGGTGTGACCCTACAAAGTTAAGCAAGTTGAGTGTCGTCCTCAAGCTATTCAACTTGAAAGCGAAACATGGCTGGAGCGACGTAAGTTTCACTGACCTCCTGGAACTATTGAAATACGTTCTTCCGGTGGACAACGTTTTACCAACGACTACGTACTCAGCCAAAAAAATGATGTGCCCAATGGGTATGGGGTACCAGAAAATTCATGCTTGTCCAAATGGTTGCATGCTGTTTTGGAAATCGGATGAATTTGCTGAAAGCTGTTCAGCATGTGGAGCGTCACGGTATAAGAAACAACAAACTCACATCAGCGGTAGTAAGAAAGGTTCACCAGCTAAGGTATTGTGGTACCTGCCCATCATTCCAAGGTTCAGACGTTTGTTCTCCATTGAGAAAGACGCAGAGAATCTTCGGTGGCATTCAGTTCACAGGAAAAAGGATGGCAGATTGAGACATCCCGCTGATGCACCACAGTGGAGAAACATAGACGTAAAATTTCCTGAGTTTGGTAACGAACCGAGAAACCTAAGGCTAGGCTTGTGCACGGATGGGATGAACCCTTACGGTACTTTGAGTAGCATACACAGTACCTGGCCTGTGCTTTTGGTTATTTACAATCTACCGCCGTGGTTATGCATGAAACCAAGACACATCTTGTTGTCTTTGTTAATATCTGGTCCAAAGCAACCGGGCAACAAAATTGACGTATTCCTACAACCTTTGATAGAGGATCTACAACTCTTGTGGAATGAAGGGGCTACGGTTTACGACTCATTCAGTAAAGAGGACTTCAATTTGCGTGCTATGTTGTACTGCACAATCAATGATTTCCCCGCCTATGGTAATCTTTCAGGCTATTCAATCAAGGGGGCGTTGGCGTGTCCGATTTGTGGTGAAAACACTTGTAGCATTCGCTTGAAACATAGTGGGAAAACCGTGTATATGGGCCACCGAAAAATGCTTCCAAAAGGACATAAGTATCGAAAGATGGCGAAAGAGTTCGATGGGAAAACTGATCACAGCATGGCGCGCCAGCCTTTGACAGGTACAGAGATTTACAAAAAGTTGGATAATATTGTGAACAACTTCGGGCCGCCAACCAAAAGTGGTGAAAAAAGTGTCTGGAAAAAGAAATCAATATTTTGGGAACTACAGTACTGGCAGCATCTGGAGGTTAGACATTGTATCGATGGGATGCATGTCGAGAAGAACGTGGGTGAAAGTTTCACTAGCACCCTTTTGAACATAAAAGGAAAGACAAAGGATCATTTGAAAGGAAGAAAAGATTTAATTGAGTTGGGCATACGCACAGAGCTTGGCCCGCAAGAACGTGGAAAACGCACATTCTTGCCTCCTGCCTGTCACACTCTGTCTAAAGAAGAGAAACATAGTCTATGCAGTACCCTTTACAACATCAAGGTGCCATCAGGTTACTCCTCAAACATAAGAAACCTAGTGTCCATGACAGATTTCAAATTAGTAGGAATGAAATCTCACGATTATCATGTCCTACTTCAAGAATTTTTGCCAATTGCACTACGTGGGATCTTGCCGGATGCTGTCAGACACACAATCACAAACGTCAGTGTCTTCCTCAAATCCATTTCGTCTAAGGTTCTTGATGTGGACACTCTGTCTAAATTACAAAAGGATCTTATTGTGACAATGTGCCAGCTGGAGATGTATTTTCCTCCATCGTTCTTCGACATAATGATACATCTCCTCGTGCATCTTGTAAGAGAGATTCTGATGTGTGGTCCTTTGTACCTTCGCTACATGTATCCGTTCGAAAGGTACATGGGTGTCCTGAAGAAGAAAATGAAGAACCGTCGTCACCCAGAGGGTAGTATTATAGAGGGCACTATCACAGAGGAAGTTGTAGACTTCTGCACCAATTACCTAGAAGGTGTCGATACCATTGGACTTCCACGTTCTAGACACGAGGGCAGATTGAAGGGTGTTGGCACGGTTGGAAGGAAACTGAAAAGAATTGACATAGACACTCTTAACAAAGCTCATTTAGTTGTGCTAAGTCATCTTGAAGATGTTGAACCATACTTTGATGAACACTTGTGTGTTTTAAGAGCACAATATCCAAACATGAGTGACGTCAGACTACAAAATGAGCAGAATAGGACATTTGTCCGATGGTTCAAAGAGAGAGTGTTGTCCGATCAGTCCACGAATGTGCCTGAACTGATTAAAGTAGTTGCATTTGGACCAAATCTGGATGTAATTTCTTATGAGGGGTACGATGTCAACGGATTCACCTTTTTCACAGAACGTCAGGATCAGAAGTCAACGAATCAAAACAGTGGTGTAGAGCTTGAAGCTTATCAAAACTTATATGACGTCGGTGTCGTGGGTCATAGTCCTGTCTCAGTACAACAATCATATTTCGGTGTTATACAAGACATCTGGGTATTGGACTACAACAGCTACGAAATGTGTGTTTTCCGCTGTAACTGGGTTAACAACATTCATGGCTACCGTGAGGAGGAGCATGGTATGAAACTGGTTGATCTGTCTAGAGCTACTCCCACGGTTGAGCCATTCGTTGTTGGGACGAAGGTTAAGCAGATATTTTATGTAACTGATCCCTGTAATCCTAGATGGTCTGTTGTGCTTAAAGGGAGAAGAGGAATAGTTGGTGTGGATGGTGTGGTTGATGAGGATGAGTATGATGCAGAAGATGAACCTCCAACTGTTCCTATTTCATTGGAAGAGGCTGAGGTCACAGGTCATCGTGAGTATATACGATCAGACCATAACGAGGGAATGTGGGTTGAGAGATAATGGTGTATGTAAGTTATTACTATAAAAATTTATATGAAATTACCACTCTTTTATTTATTGCTTGTTTATGACCATTATGAAATGCTTAATTTAATTCAAATTGTATTTCAATCCTTGCAGGCATGGCTGATCAGGACATGGCTGATGCAGAGTTCGATTTATTTTGTCGTGAGGATGAGGAAAATGAGCAGCGAATGGTACCGGTCCCATCTACATCTGCCGGCTGCTGTTGCCCATCCACATCTGCCGCTGCCTCCACATCTGCCGCTGATGCTGTTGGCCCTTCCATGAGTGCACCTTCTACGAGTGCTACTCAGAGACCCAGAGGTAGAGGTCCGACCCGTGGGTTGAAACTGCAGAAAGAGGATCAGATTAGTCTTCTGTGGGACCAGTATGGGAGGTATGGTGGGGGCAGCAGGTCAGAGTTCGGTAGTATGCTAGGGACTCTGGCCAGATCACATTGCTGCATCAACCACACACACATGGAAACAAGTCCCGCAAGAAGTAAAGGAGACCATCTGGAAGAAGGTGCAAGAACGGTACAAGATCCCAGAAGAAGTGAAGAAGACCGTTCTTTCTTTGGTGTCCGGCAAAGCTAAATCATTCCGCCACTATTGGTTGAGCATTGGATCAACAGGGTGCCCCCACGTGAGCCTCCGCCGTATGTTGTGTACAACGGCATGATCACTGAAGAGGAGTGGAAGGAGTTCGTTGAGCGGCACGCCACCCCCGAGTTCAGGGTATGTTTGTGTGTACTCTTTTCTTAATTAATGCTCATAATGCTTTATCCCTGATTTTCTAATTAATTTCCTGTTGTACTTTCTTAACAGCAAGTACAAGAACAAGCACGGCAAAACCGTGAAGCTAATCTCTACCCCCACACATGGGACGAAGGGGATATGTGGGCAGCCTCGAGGGATGGAAAGAAGCTGGTTTGCTGACACGGAGGAACGAGGATGGAAGTGAATGCCCGATCGAGGATGTCTCTGAGGCGAGGAGGGTGCAGATGTACATACTGGGACGCCAGAAAACGACCAGCGAAGGTCAGAGGATATTTCCTAATGCTGCGATGGAACAACTGGCTAACCAAATTGTAAGTATTTGAAAGTAGCTGTTAAATAATTTACTTATATACTCAAGTGTTTGTTGATCTTAAATTTAGTGTTAACTTCTTTGAAAATTGGACAGTACGAAGCGGCACAGAGAGGAGAAGTAGACTTACACGCTCCTCCTTCTCAAGACGACGCGCTCAATCAAATGCTTGGGAAGAAGGATCACCCGGGGCGTGTTAGAGGATTTGGGGGAGAAGTACGTCAGAAGAACGTATTCCCGCCATCTGCTAGGAAGGGTCAGATGAGTGCTGCTGAAGTCGAGGCGATGGTAGAGCGTAAGTTCGCTGCTGAGCGCCAAGCTAATGACGAGAAACAGGCTGCTGAGCGCCGGGCTATCGAGGAGAGGCTGCAGGAAGCGTTGAATGCGATTGCACATGCGACTACTCAGCAGCAGCAGCTAGATCCTCCTCGACTATCTTCCTCGTCTAGTTGTGCTCCGGCCGCTGACCCGTACCCGTTTGCCAACATCCAGGTTAACTTTGTTTAACTATTTTTCTCCTAAAATAAAGTTATTTAAATAGTATTAGATTGGACTCACTTATTTATTTCACGTATTATCTCTGTTTATTAAAGGAGCAAAAAAAATGTCGTCTCCAAATACCATTAGACGGGCACCCTGTAGATGCGGCCTACGGGACGGTGTTGCCATCAGGTCCACTCACGCTCATCAGTTTCGTACGTCTACCCCCATTCTACGCGCGTGTGACCTTGGACCTGATAGTTGATGGATTTGAGCATGCATACCTTCCGATGGCGTTTGACAACAAATGCACGCTGATCGAAGCGAAGGGAGACATATTGCCCTGGCCAGCATGTTATATTGTTGTCACCGATGAGGTAAGACTGTTTGACAACCATTTAGTATCTAATAAAATGCATTATTTAGCATTAAGTATCTAATCTAATCTATTATAGATCCCTGAGCTTCCTCGCCGCGTAACCCGGCCCAGACTAGAAGAGACCAGCGCGCCGGCGAATCCTGAGATCCCTGAGCTTCCTCGCCGCGTATCCCGGCCCAGAGAAGAAGAGATCTGCGCGCCGGCGAATCCTGTCAGAAGTACAAGGGTATGTTCTAGATAATTGTTTAATGTTACTATAATAATCAATTAGTAATTATCTTTACATTGATGCTTTACTGTTTGTGTGTGAAGGGTAAGAATCCAGTGAGTCGGGGTGCGAAAGGTAAGAATCCAGCGCCCGTCCGGGGTCGCACCAGGACTTCTGAGGCGCCTAAAAATAAGCTCACACTGCCACAAAAACTTGTTAATGTTTTGGGGCCCAAGCAGATGAATCTCTACGACAAGATCATGTTGAAGTCATCTCAAACTAACAACTTCATGATGACGCTTCCAAAGTCGATGTTTCACTACGAAGAAGATATGATGACGGCAATCAACTTTGAGGACATCAGAGAGATGATGTGTGGAGATTATCTGAACATTAACATTATTCAAGCTTATCTAAAGTAAGTGTTCTTTCCTCATACTGTAAAAACATATAGAATAAGTATCTATGAAGTTGCATTGGCTAACTTTTTATAGTACATGTGATATAATAGATGTCTGCTTGAGAGATGTGCTGAGAAGGACATGACCTCCATTACTGCGGTGTGCCCGGAGCGTTTATCGTACGACTCAGTCACTAGGGACCCGGGGAGGTTTTGTGAATACATGATTCATTGCTTCAATGTTGTTGATCAACAGAATAAATTATTCATTCTAATGCCGTATCACCAAACGTGAGTTCTAATATAAAATTACATACTAATTAGCTAACTTTTTTACCTTCATTTCTCATTTCATTTTGTATTTGACATTGTAGCCACCACTGGGCTTTGTTTATATTCTGCGCTGCCACCGCTACTCTGCTCGTTCTAGATCCACTAGGGCAGTGGACATAATTCAACACTGAAGACTTAATCAAAGAGTAAGTTTTTATTACTATTTAATTGTTTGTAAGTTTTTTGAACCAAAATTAATGTACTTGTTCATTTTGCTAAACGCTTTTGTTAATATATGTAACAGTTGTTACAAAAAAACCCCTCAGGGAGAGTTTGGTGATTTGACCGTCAATTACATCAAGGTTTGGTAATTCATGTATTTCATTCGTGCTGCTATTATCTTTGTACAATTGTTTTACATTTGTGAATTTTGGTGATTTAGTGCCCTACCCAAAAGGATTCTAAGAGTTGCGGGTACTACATGATGCGGTATATGTACGAGTTCTGCGGGTACTTCCCAAGTTTTAAGAATGATATTGACAAGGTAATACGAACGCTGTCTTGTATTTAATTCTTTCGGCAGATTTTTTGTGTCTTTATCTTAATCTCATTATGTGTTCCATTCCTTTTCTTGTTGCAGATTAAAGAGCATTATGCCAGATTCAAGACTTATGCTCCTGCCGACTTGTTGCATGTCAGAGAGAGCATGGCAGCCATGTTTATGAGAATGGAGTGGTAGACTAGCTAGCTGCTGTAACATATATTTTTTTTAGTTGCTGCTCTGATTCTGTTAGTTGCTGCTGCAACAGATTATATTGTAACAAATTATATTTTTTGTTAGTTGCTCTGATTCTGTTTGTAATGAATTATGCTAGCTGCTGCTGTAACAGATTCTAGCTGTTGTATTGAATGTTTCTGTTGCAATTGTGCGCAGAAATGAATTTGCAATTGTTATCTCTGTTGCAATTGTGTAACAGATTGAATATGTTACAGATTTTCGATCTGGTGCTTTATTAGATGTTATCTCTGTTGCAATTGTGTAACAGATTGAATATGTTACAGATTTTCGATCTGGTGCTTTATTAGATGTTATCTCTGTTGCAATTGTGCGCAGAGAATGAATTTGTGTTGTTGGTATTTGATTCAGGGGTTCAATTGTGCAGTTTCTGCCCTCTGTTGCTTATCTGTTACAATTCTGTCTCTGTTGCAATTGTGTAGATTTGTAAAAAAAAAAAAAAATTACACTTTAGATTACGGTTCTAACAATAACCGTAATCTAAAGTCCTTTGGGCGCGCGCCCAAAAGACTTTAGATGACGGTTATTGCCAAAACCGTCATCTAAAGTGTCGACTTTACATTACGGTTATTTGTAAAAACGTGATCTAAAGTTCTTTGGTTCGCGCGCGCCAAAGGACTTTAGATCACGGTTTTACAAATAACCGTAATGTAAAGTCAATGACACGCGGGCCGGAAAAGGGACTTTAATTACGGTTTTAAACCGTAATTAAAGAAACGCCATCTTTATTGACGCCCGCGTAGATCACGGTCCAGAACCGTAATTATACACGGTTTTGGACCGTAATTAATGGGTCGCGTTCCACCAGTGTTGCTTGCTGATATTGCTATGCTACCGATGAGTGTGTATGATATCATGATGTACTGATGTGTGCTTTACTGCTTTATTACAGCATGTAAATTGACATAAAATATTCGACCAAGTAGTCGTGTGGCCCGGTAACATGCGGGCTTCACACGTTCATACTCAGCGTAGTTTGCTGAGTCCTTTACACCCAATTTTTTTCAGGTCTTGTGCCAGACGATAACGGAGAGTAGGCAAGGGTGACTACCATAGGGGTAGTCCACATGGCAAGACTTTAGTAGTATGCTTTTAATATATGAGTTGTACTTCCGGTTTATGTTGTTGGATTAAGAACTTATGTTGTAGACTCTCGGTACTTGGTTCGTAATTCCTGTTCGTACTTGGATTTGGTTAAGGTTTAGATTCCAGTCATTCATACCGTAACTTGGAGTTGGTAATGAGGACTGTCAACAACGTGGGTGGTTGGCGTCTGTAGCACCCGAATAGAGTTCGAAACCGCTGCGTAGACATCTCGTATCACCGTTAGGCTCGGCGTTTAATTATTGATTGTTATTCGGGGGTGTTACACTAACATGCTTTTTCCGAACAAACAAAAAGCTTGTCATTTAACTTACACTCAGCTTTGGTAACGGAGGCCTTGTTTTTGTCCATAAATCCCCACCGTCTGCATTGGAACAATCCCTAATTAACCTTCCTGTTTGCTTTTTGGCACATTTTTCCACTTCAATATTTAACATATAAGATAAAATAAATTTGTACAACAAATAGTTTTTCACATAAAGATTCCATTGCAATACTTAGGTTTATAAAATTATGTTATCTTACATGTTAAATATTGAAGTCAAACAACATGCCCAAATAGTTAATGGGAAGGTCAATTTGGAACGGAGGGAGTAACTTAACTTGTTTTATTTCTTTCTCTACCCAATATTATGTCAGCTTCTTCCTCTTGGACCCACTGGGTTCTCTCAAGTTAATTGGAGGAGGGTTGTGTACTTAAATTTTGTTTTTACTCCCTACGTCCTGAATTGACCGTCTTGTTTGTTTTATGACACATTTTTCCACTTCAATATTAAGCATATAAAATAAATTAATTTCATAAAATTTTATTTGTAATATTTAATTTATCATGTTATGAATCATTTGTAAAACTTAAATTTCAAAAATTATTTTATCTTATATGTTAAATATTGAAGTCAAACTACATGTCCAAATAATGAATAAGATAGTCAATTCAGGATGGAGGGAGTAATATTTTTTTTCTTTTTCTGAAGATGACTTGTTGAGCGGCCTCCATATATTTGTCTCATCTTTTCATTCTTTTTATACAAAATTTAAATAATATACTTGTTTAAATTATTACAAGATAAATAATCAATTATTTTATACTTTTTATGTCTCTAATAAAGACTCTCTATGCACATATATGTAAAAACAACAACAATATTTTTCTCACTCTAATATTATTTGTTGTTTACATATATATATGCAAAAATGATTTAGTAAACAACAATTCAAATATAAATACCTCACTCATACTAAATGTAACACCCCCGGATAACCAACCAGTAGTCTGAACAGTGTTCCAAACAATATTACAATAAGTCCAAGCAGCGGATTCACATCCATCCGGGTGTCACAGACGCCAACCACCCACGTGGTTGACACCACAACACCATCAACAACAAGCTACGGTCTGAATGACTGGAATTTAAACCTTAACCAAATCCAAGTACCAACAGGAACTATAAACCAAGTACCGAGTGTCTACAACATAAGTTCTTAATTAAAACAGCACAATCCGAAACGCACATCCAGGGTTTTGTGTTACATAGCCACAACCCATACATAAGAAAACATACTACTTAAAAGGTCTTGCCCAGATGGACTACCCCCATGGTAGTCACCCTGCCTACTCTCCGCCATCGTCCAGATCCATACCTGTAAAAATAAAGGACTCAGCAAAACTATGCTGAGTATGAATATGTGTAGCCCGTATGTTGCCGGGCTACACGACTACTTGGTCGAATATTATTAATTCCAAGTTACATGCTATAATAAGCAGTAAAGCACACCTCAATACATCGTGATATAATGCACACTTAAAGGTAGCAACCATCAGCAACAACGACCAAGCATAACATACAAGCATCATAGCAACATCAAATACGCAACCAAGCACAACAAGCTGCTAGTATAGCAATAACAATCATGTAGATACTAAAGTGTGTGCACAGGTATGTTATATCCATGACCCTCACTATAGGATCATTCGAACGTTGTGTGGTTTCATCTCTTTTCTTTGTTCTCATAGTGGGTATTTTTCTTTCTTTTCTCTTGCACCAGGTTTGGGAATATAGTTTAGATCCCGTGACCATACTCTATAGGTGCCCATCTTTCCTTGGTTCTTTAATGATTATTTGAGAGTTCTCTTATCGCCACAATTTGGAGCACATCTTGTCCATAGCCAATCCTTCATTCCCGGATAACTCTCTCTCTCTCTGTTATTTTTAAATGTTACTAGCCACTGCCCCGGATACCAAGGGTTCGTCTCCCTATTCCTTTTCAATGTTACTAGCCTCTGCCCCGGATACAAAGGGTCCGTCTCCCTATGCCTTTCAATGTTCTGGTCTCTACCCCGGATATAAAGGGTTCGTCTCCCTATTCCTTTTAATATCATTGGTCCCCACCCCGGATACAAAGGGTCAGTCTCCCTATTCCTTCTAATGTTACGGGTCTCCACCCCGGATACCAAGGGTCCGTCTCCCTATTCCTTTTTATATTACTGGTCTCTACCCCGGATACAAAGGGTCTGTCTCCCTATTCATTTCTAACGGGTATTGGCTTATCATTATCATTGATAGTTCGACACCGTAGTGGGTGTCTTTAGAGGTCCTCTATAGTTAAGAGGAGTTTTCCCTTTATGTAGTTCCTTTGTTATGTTTACGAAGTTCGTTATGTTTCATCTCAAGGTTTCATCAACGAGAAGGGGCTACACTATTGTGTGCGCGCAAGCAGTACGCATAGTAATAGCAAGCGGGTAAGCAAGGAAAACAAGCAATCCATTCACATACTTTACACAAGCTCACAACAGACAAATAAGCGCGGTAAAACAAACATCCGTTTTCATGCATTAGTCTTGTGGTCATAGTCAAACAAGGCACACAGCACACAAGCCGTGTAACACGACAACATACGAACCACACATGTCCATACCTTTTTCAGAAGCAAATGTCGTCTCACACACGGGTTCCTGGTCGGCGTTCGTTACGACCCTAACGCTGATTAAAAACAATGTGTCAGTCCATGATTTCATGTGACGACATTTATTCTAGTTTATCTTATTTATACCGGGGGTTATTCCCTAAGTGAGTCGTTGAATGTACAATTAAATGCTTAGTTTCTATTAATTCTTAGAACATCACATGCATTAATTCTAGGCTTATCTTACCCTAGGATATTCATATCTTTGTTTTACATGTTAACTAAGTCCTGTTTCCTTAGTTAATGGTTTTAGAGCGTTTTAGGTGCTATTTATGTAACAAGTTTATATAAAGTAGGTATAACTTAACTAATGTATATTCCCTTCTTAGACAAATAGGTGAGCAATGTTATATCCCTTGCATAATGATAATATAGACCATAAGATACCAGTAAAACCCATTTGTACAGAAGTCCGAAAGTTTACAAATCAAAAAACCTCTCCCATGTAACACCTTACCTAACTTCACTTTTAATGTAGTAATTGTTGTTTAACCTTCTTCACATGTTTCACTAACCTACTTATATTGATTAGCTATTATTTGTGTTCCTTATTAAAC
Source organism: Limonium bicolor (assembly GCA_023374045.1). Taxonomy (NCBI): domain Eukaryota; kingdom Viridiplantae; phylum Streptophyta; class Magnoliopsida; order Caryophyllales; family Plumbaginaceae; genus Limonium; species Limonium bicolor. The sequence goes on along the minus strand of CM041780.1, from coordinate 230,820,730 downwards.
TGGAATACTTCTTATAATACCCTTGTAATCTGGTTATATAGAAACTATGATATTAGTGATAACCTAAAACCACAATCTAAATGTTTCTTCTTGTTTCTTATTTTTCTTTAGTTCAACCGATGTTTAATCTCCTCAAAACGGTCCCCTAATCTAGCTGCGGTTAGCAGTCATGGTTTGAGTTTATTTCTAGCCCATCATCCTACTCCTAGCACTCTAAGAAGTTACACAGACTGAGACATAAATAGAGACAGAAAACTGGAAACAAAATAAAACCAGGAATTATGAACTGTTACATTTCTCTTCTGTTGCTTACTAATCTGATCTTTCTGGTTTCTTTTCCCAAATTATCTAGTTCCTTAATTAGGTGCTTTAACACAGCTTTATCCTTGGAATAGACCCACAACAAAACTTACCTATACTGAAACAGTCAATTTCAGGTACCGAAAGACTGCAGAACTGAAAACTGATAAATAATTTCAGTGTACTCCTCCACACATAATGCATCAGATGGGTTGTTCCTTTATTTATAACACTCCCACGTAGTTTGGTGTATGATCTAGTTTCTTCTTAAGTTCCAAACAAGCCCAAATGCCATAGACCACATCCCTGAAACCTCCCTTGCACAGAACCTAAATAAACTGAAACTGCAACACGCTGTAACATGATCAGGTTTCCATTTCTTTCTGTTTCGTGCATGGCTCTTGATTCCTACTTCCCCACATTGTTTAACTTCCTAGTTAACTTCTTAATGCAGTTTTTAATTCAAAACAGACCCAAGGCAACTAGTCACGGCTACTGAGATGTCCCAGAACAGAATCAAAAGACACTGAAATCCCAAACTGATAATTCCATTATTTTGTTCTCTATCTCTTCTCTAAACTAACTCACATTTCCTCCCCGTTGTTTGACCCACTTAATTAATGTCTAACCGTGATTTCAGACTTCCAACCATCCCAAAAAATCTTGTCAATCTTACAGAAAACTTGCTTATACTGAGCCAAGAAAAATTCCAGTAGCTGGAACAAAAACTGAAACCGATAATTTTTCTTCTATTTGCTTTTCATTCCTTAATTCAGTTTCTTCCTCACTCCCCAAATTATCTACCTTATTAGTTAGACATCTTAATATGCTTTTAAACTCCAATCTATCCCAACACACACAAGACAACGTCCCTCAACCCTTTACAAGAATCTGAAACTGAAACAGAACCTTGTACCAGAAACCATGAAACTGATGTATATTTTGTTTTCTGTTTTAATATGGCAACTGACTCCCCTAGGTTGTCTAGCCATCTAATTACGTGTCTTAACATTGTTTTAAATTTAAAACAACCCCAAGCAAACTTGCAATGTTACAGTATTATCCTCCTGCTGAAACTCGAAAACTGAAAAACTGATATATACGAACTGGTGGTTTTCTTCTATCCTTCTTTTGTTCATTGATCTGGTTTCTATTCTCCCCAATGGTTTAGTTGTTTAGTTAAATCCCAATGCAGTTTCAACTCTCAAAGCAGACCCATAATGCCACAGCCAATGCAACTGAAACCACCTATACTGAAACAAACAACCTCAGGAACTGAAAAACTGAAATGTGAACTTATATTTTTTTTTCTGTTCGCAGTCTGTCTCTGGTTTCCCAAGGTTGTCTACTTACTTAGTTAGTGTTAACTCAAGTTTTTGAATTCGAAACAGATTCCAAGTCACCTAGACAACCTCCCTAAGAAACTATTTACAATGAAACTCAAGTCCGGAAACTATGACAAGATATGGTATAGTTTTATTTTCTTCTTGTCTTTCTGTTTAGTTACTAACCTGCCTCTTAATTCCTCCCTAAACACCCATAGACAGGCTTAAGTATGTTAGTAGTGTTTTATGATCACTAACAGCTCAGCATGGCTCCTTCTACTCCCTCTGTGCACCGTTATACAGATAATGAAAGTTACTGAGTTCAAAATGCATAACAGAAGAAACTGGACAGATTATTTAGTGTTTTTTTTATCATGGGATCAGTCTAGAAGTAGCTCACCTTCACAAGTTCGTTAACTAATTCTCCCTTTTCTTGGTCCTTGACGCCAGGGATAGGTTTTTCTTTTCTTGAACTCTTGGCACCACTAGAAGGAGTGATCAGTAGTTAGACCAGATTATAGCCTGAGATGAGGGAGCTATTACAGGTTACTAGTTTCTGAACACGAGTATGGAGAGTGGAAGAAAATTGTAGTAACCATTATTTTTCCTTGTTACCTTACTGGTTTATCAGAGTGGTCTCTGGTGCGCAGGGTTCAACTACACCAGTCGAGAATACAGAGAGGAGACAGGGACTTGAGCTACTTCACGCAGGAGTGATTCACCAGAGGAGAGGAGCTTTAGTCATGCAGGAGGAAAACGTGGCCTGTTGCTTGTGGGGTTGGATACACTCTTGTGAAGAAATTGGAAAGAGATGGAGTGCTTCACGGGTTTAATTTCCAGACCGAGTTATGCAAGGGCTGAGCGGAAATGAATCAGACAACAAGGAGCACTTGGGCATGCAAAAAGAAGAGAATGGAAGGGGTGGTTTTGTATAAGGACTGGTTGGGAGAGTTAGTGGTTTCAGTCTACAAGACAAGGGCGTGGAGGTTAACAAAACGCAAACTCTGATGCATGCAAGTTTGGGACAGAAACGGGCTTGGTGCGCATGTCAGTGCTTGGTGACTTTTGCTGAATTCAAAAACTTCCCACATGTGCTTCAGGTTACCAGCCAGAACCAGGGGAAAAACGTGGGTCTGTTGCTTCCGTTTAGTCTTGGTTTAGGTGGTCATACAAGAAGAATGTTGTTGTCATTAGTGAATGCTTGTGAGTTCCCATAAAGTGGGCTCGTGGGAGTTCGCGTTGTTCCAACTCTCACGGTGGGAGTGACTGGTTACTGATCAGTCGTGAATAAGGAAATCAACAGCTAGATTCCCGTCCCTTTCTTTTCAGGTGGTATTACTGTAAGGAACACTGCTCTCGTGTTATAGGGGAAACAGTGGCACTGAATTTCAAGATGCATAATCTGCCATTGGTGACAGTATGCTTATTATGTTTCTCTTTATAGATATCTAACCCCTAGAACTCCTGAATAGATAATGATGTATAGTTGTTTAATTGTGCAGAAACGAAAGAGGGCAAGTGAGCGGTTGATCGAAAGAAAATGAGGGAAGGTGCTGTTCGAATGTTGAGGGAGTGCACTGATCAGAACAAGAAATCGGTATACATGATGGAAGGAGCAGGAAGGCGATGCTACAGAGGCTTGTTTGCTTCTCTTTTTATTTGTAGTTACTCATTAGTTGTATTACTAGTTTTAATTCGTGAGCATCTATTACCGAATTCGAGCATAGCTCAACCGGTTAAAGCGTTCAAGGAAGATACGAGAGGTACGGCGTTTGAACCTCAGCGGGAGCGCCTTTGCTCCCTTTTCTTTTTTTTTTCCCTCTTTTTTTGTATAAGCTATATACATGTTTATTTATATAAATAAGCGACTATATAATATGTCGCATTATTAATTGTATACGTTGCTAGTCATTTATACGTACAAGTATATTCATATACGCCCCCCTTTTATTTTGTCGCGTTTTAGTTATATGTAACTATGCGACGTTATTATTTATCATATACGACGTTGTAATATTGTAATGCGTTATTCTCGGATAATCTCCACGCGTTTATGATTTTATGTATTTATTTGTTTAGGGGTGTTTCACTAAATAAATTTAATTTATACGAAGACGCTAAATTAAATATGCGTAATTTTATTCGACATTAAAAATAATCCGCATAAATTATTTCTCTAGAATTTATGGGGTTTAAGGTATCTTTTGTGATTTATTTTTACACTCTTATAATGTTACAATTTCTCGGCAGATTTGACCTTAAACCTTTGACATTAAACCCTAAGAATTTAACATTCATAAGGTATCTCTAGGGTTTAGGTATGTAACGACCCCAACACTGGCCTGGGAGTTAGGGACGTTACACGCCGCGTATATTACTACCTAATAACGCAAGGCTCTAAACTAACGTTTGCAATAAGGCCCAAAGTAAATACTTATATAAAAGAATGATTAGAGTATATCAAAGTATCCCCAATAGCGATACAAATGTAAATGAGAAGCCAAAAACGTAATGTCAACATTAACAAAGCCCATAGGCTACAAATGTTTTAAAACATAAATGTGTCAAATAACAAGTATGAGCTAGTTAGCTAAGCTCCATAAGGAAAGACGATCCACGATGATCAATCTGTAGTGTTAGTAAAAGTAGGGGAGTGAGCACACAACTATGCCCAGTGGATGACTAACTTCATCAACCAGCATGCTCAAAACATTTGCAGATAACATTACAAATCCATAAGATATACAAAAGGGAAAAGAGGATTTACATAACAAATACCATAAACATAAGTCTAGCTTAACAGGACTAAAACAAAAAATCCAGAACGAATAGAGTCATAAACAGAGTGGGACACTAGATATCAAAGCATATAGATAGAACGGATAGAATCCGTGAACAGAACGAGGAAACCTCACTCGTAAACAAAACGAGGGAGACACCCGTGGCAAATAACAGAAGGACGTCCTATGCAGCGCGCTACGGGATAGCTAGACCCAGCCATCCACGGCTCAGACACAGAGATAACTAGATCCCAAAACAGAAGCTTAAATAATGAAAAGCATAAGTGCACAATTAGCACCACAAAGCGATTAGAAAGCTTAGTCATCATTAGGGAAATACAACCCCGTAAACCAGAGTCAAAACAGAGCTCAAATGAGCATGTTTAGGCAAAAACAGAGGCATGTCTGAACATGGGTCCGAACATCAATGTTCGGACACAAGTTGAGACTCAGAAAGCGCAGAAAACCAAATGCCCAAACATGTGTCGAGAGTTGAAACCAATGATGTCCGGACAAGTTCCGAATAAAAATATGTGGTGGCGTCCAAACTTGTGTCCGGACATCGGAAGTTCGGACACAAGTCGAACTGAAATCAGAGAAAACAGAAGGGGTGTCCGAACTTATGTCCGGACATATAAGTTCGGACACAGCCCGAGACTTAAATGTCAGACTCGTCCTCGCACCCCATCCGAACTTACAAGTTCGGACACATGTAAAAACATAGAGGCAAAACAAGGTATGTCCGAACTTACATGTTTGGACAGACGTTCAGACACGTCAAAAGCCAGAAAATTCAGAAGCGTAAACACACGAACAGAAGCATCAAATAAGCACCAATTTGCAATGTGAATACTGAGTTTTATAGAACACAACTATGGGGGTTTTAGGTAGTTAAAATAGTGCAAATCAGATGGTGAACAATCATTGAAACACAGAGGCAATGTCACAACCAGAACTCGAATTAACTCCCCATAGCCGAACACACTAATCAAATCCATTAGCCACCTACCTTGATAATTTGCAAAGTGTTCCCCAACTGAAGCAGCAATCAACCAACACAATCAATCCAACGTTGACCGAAACACAGGAGAAGAAAGCTACTAAATTTACCATCAAACGTAGAGACCAAAAACCCCAATCAGAAACTACTAGAACTCCCAAATCTAGAAACTATAAACAACGTAATCACAACTCTCACCTGAATCTGACAGTGAGGAAACCACAGAGGGGAAATCCAAACGCAGTCACGCAGAAGATCGCTGATTCTGACAATTAGGTAACGGAGAGCCACAATTAGAACGAAGAAGTTCCCAAAGCAATTGAAGAGAAATAATCTGACAGTCCGTACCTTAAACTGAACAGGGAATTGCAGAGGAGGAGTAAACCACAGCAGAACTCGAATTGCAATCTAGCAACAACAACACTTGATAGATCGAGAGAGAAGAAAGAACGTTGAGAGATAGAAGATAGAGGTGAGAGCCTAATGACGGTTTTCTGAAGAACTGGTCAGGGAATAGAACGTGTTTAGGAATATAGAGGAATTACGGAGAGTAAATAAATGCTGGTTAATTAATCCTTACCAGTAATTCAAATGGGAAGGGGAAAAGACTTCCTCATCCCCGATTTTAATTCAAAAGGACCTCCATATCCTAAATTCACAACAAACCAGTTTAAGACAAAATTGTGACGAAATAGTTTCTGCACTCTGAAATGAAACTTTGGGTTATAACAGGGTATCTTTTATTATTCGTTTTTATATCCTTATCATGCTACAATTTCTTGGAAGACCCTAAACTCTTTACATTAACCCAAAAATAAACCTTCAATGATTTGGGATTATAAAAAATGTTTGGGTTTTACATATCCATGATAACCTATATACATTCCCACTGATGACTGGAAACATGTACACAACATTTTATAATCGTTTTCATCACTATTATAGAAAAGATGACAACAACTGTCATTTCTCGTTTTCATTTTGGTCGTTCTTATCAAATCTTTGTGTATAAGAATATTTTCTTAGCATTTATCAGTTTACAAAGCTTGACTTATTGATGAACATGAATGTTATGAACATCTGGAAACGATAAACTGAGTTATTGGAGTCAATTTTACGTACTCATTTAGCCTTGATTTTTTTGTATCCATAATAATATATAAATGTTTTCACTGACGATTGGAAACATTTACAAAACTTTATATAATCATTTCCATCACTATTATAATAAAGATGACACAACTTTTAGGTATTTTCCCTTGGCCGTTCTGATCGAATCGTTGTGTATAATAATATTTTCTTAGAATTTATCAATTTACAGAGCTTGACTTATTTGGTAAACGCGAAGGCTATAAATGTTTGGAAACAATAAACTAAGTTATTGGATTCAATTTTATGTATTTGTTACCTTGGTTTTCACATATCCATCATAACTTATAAATGTTTCCACTTATGATTAGAAACATGTACACAACCTGCTATAATTGTTCTTCGTCACTATTATAGAAAAGAAGACATTAAATGTTATATATTTGTTCCTTTGATCGTTCTTATCGAATCATAGTGTATAAAAATATTTTCATACATTTATCAGTTTATAGAGCTTGACTGGTTGATAAACCTGAAGATTATAAACGCTTAGAAACGATAAATTGAGTTGCTGGATTTGATTTTACGTATTCATTAACCTTAATTTTTACATATCCACGATAGTTTATAGACGTTTCTGCTAATAATTAGAAACATATACACAACCTTCTGTAATCGTTTTCATCACTATTATAGAAAAAATGATCACACTAACTATTAATATATCTGTTTCTTTGGCCCTTCATATCGAATCATTGAGAATAAAATTTTTTACTAGCGTATTTCAGTTTACAAAGCTTGATTGATTGATAAACTAGAAGGTTATAAATGTTTAAAAATGATAAACTGAGATGTTGGTATCAATTTTACCTATTCATTAACCTTTTATGCAGTAACATATAGCCTGAACGCTAATATTTACATTCAATAATATTTTAAGAATTATACGTCACTTTTTTAATTTAAAGAAAAAATGTAAATATTAGCTTGGTGTTTCCTATATTAGTGAACTTTTTTAAAAAAATTATTCAGTTGATTAAGTCATGTATTTTGAATTGATATATGCTACATTTTTACATATATGTATAAAACACTAATAATATAAGATTAAAAGATTGTTATACAATATATGGGTATATAGTCATCTAAAAGTTTTTCTATAATTGATAAAGTATTCTATAATAACAATAATTAATTATATTATTAAGATATTTTAAAAGAAAAAATATTTAAAAAATACGATACACCCACGATGCTTTTTGTTTTCCAAATTGTACTAGATAGTTGATCGCATCCTTTTTGTACTAGTTGAGTAATGGGCAGTGGGACCACCCTCTTTGTTATTTTCTCCCATATGTAGCCGCCAGGGATGAAAATTGAGGTAAATGAGTAAATTAAGATTAAAAAAATAAACTGATAAGATTACATTAATCCCACACGGAAATAATGAGTTTGTCACAAAATTTGTCCCCATTTAACTTGTTGCACTTTGACACTTCGCTTGCTTGCTTGTCTAAAAGGAAAATTTACAATATAATCATAAAATCTTCAATAATTTATGGTATATTCCTTTTTGAAACCTTATCACAAGATATCTCTAGAATATTTTAAAATTCACAAAATGTCCTTTTATTGTAATGCCCGTCAACTTCGTCATTATCCCCACCTAGAAAATGACATTTTGTCATACCTTTTCTTTTAAAATTCACGATATACCCCTAAAAGTTTATGCGATTCATAATATACCCTCTTTAAAAATACAGTTTCAAAATACCCCTAAAAAGTTTCAAAATTCACAAAATACCCCTAATATGTGAAATGACCTTGAATACTGACTATTGTACCCCTTACATTGCAGGTCATGTTTGAAGTTCACAACATGCCCTTTTTTATTTATGGTAGTTTATGAAATTTTACAAAAGAATATTTATAATACTATAAAATATAATAATTACAAAAAATATTTTTAAAAATTATAAACTTATAAAAAGTATATAAAAAAGTGAAGTAATAAAAAAATTTAAACATTAAACGTACACAAAACTTCAATTAAATTCTTATTTTTCTTGTTATTGTTTTTAACCTTTGTTGACCTTCTATCAGCTTTCTTCTTCATTAAAATATTGAAATGATGGTTAGATATGATTATATTAAGCATATACATGTAAACTTATAAACAAATTAAATCTAATATAATATGAGGTAATTGTATATAGTTTTAGTTACCCCATCTTATATTGGATTAATTTTGTTTATAAATCAACATATACATATATATATATATAAATATTAGATAACATTTTATTCATTATTTAACTATAACTAAAATATTTTATTGCAAAAGAAGATGGATAAGTAGTCAAAGAAGATAAAAAATGAGAAGATAACTAATATATTTAAGTTTTTTGTATTTTTAATATTTAAGAATTATTAAGTTTTAAAATAATTTTTGTAATTATTTACATTTTTGTAGTATTTTAAATATTTTTTGTCCTAAATAAAAAAAAGATATGTTGTGAACGTGAAACATGATCTGCAATGGAAGGGGTACAATAGTCATTATTAAAGATCATTTCACGGATTAAGGGTATTTTATGATTTTTGAAAATTTTAGGGGTATTTTATGAATGTATTATTAAAAGGGGTATATTGTGAATTGTGAAAGTTTTTAGGTGTATATTGTGAATTTTAAAAGAAAACATAGGACAAAATGTCACTTTCCAGGTGGGTTTAACGACGAAGTTGACAGACATTACGAAAAATAGATAATTTGTGAATTTTGAAAGATTTTAGGGGTATATTGTGACAAGGTTTTAAAAAATAGGTATATTGTGATTACAAAAGATTTAAAAGATATACTGTGAATTCTTCTTGAAAAAAACAAGAAAAAGCAAACTCCATTTTGTCGAGTGTTGTGATCCATTATGGGTTTGGGTTTGGTCTACTACCATGCATATATTGGAGTGATAATTATTTTAATGTAATGAACTCCACAATTCACAAGATTAAGTTCTATATAAAGGTTTTTCTATAAAATTTATGTATTAAATTGTAGAGTAAATTACTCAGAACCCCTTGAGGTTTTAGGATATTACAGTTAATCCCCTTGTGTTTATCATAATTACTGGTAACCACCTCGAGGTTAAGGTTTCTTTGACTACGAGCCCCCAAACTATATCTTTGTTGGTAGGAAGTTAACTACGTATTGACCTATCAGCTTAATCACATTAATAATGTCAAACTAGACAAAAAACACTACTTAATTTGTATTGTTATTTTCCTAAAAATGTCAACTTGGCCTAAAAAATGCATCTAAAGTGAGATGAGAGAGAGTTAGACGATGTTGATTAAGCAATTTTGTTGTCCAGCCTAGCATTATTAATGTGATTAAGTTGATAGATCAACACGTAGTTAACTTTCTAATAACAGAGTTATAGTTTGGGGGCTCATAGTCAAAGATACCTTAATCTTGAGGTGGTTACCAATAATTATGATAAATACAAGGGAGTTAACTGTAATATCCCAAATCCTCAAGTGGGTTCTGAGTAATTTACTCTAAATTGTATAGCCTAAAGTACAAGTTACAATATCTTAAAAAGTAAGAGACGGATCCAACTTATACAATGTGGGAAAGTAAAACACGATTTTTGCAAAAAAGAAAAAGAAAAAAAGAAAAAAAAGTAAAACAGGGTGAGCAAATATGTCATTAGGGAAATTCATCTAACACTTTCTTAAATCTCTATGGTAGTATAACTTTCATTACTTGGAATCAAGTAACATCTGTCATTAATATTCTTTAGTAAAGACAAACTCTTGCATTGATATGCATTAATGATTGTCATAGTTCTGGTCTCATAATTGGCTTCGTTCGCTGGTTGCGAAAAAAAATTGCACCGCGTTCAAGACAAAAATTAATATAAGTGTCATGTTTTCATTTGTTTTTATTTTTGCAGGGTCTCACCATGAGTCTCACAAAACTAGTTTTATCTGAACTCAGGTTTTGCTGCGTTTAAAATCTCTACCGATTAATGTCTTGGTCGAACAGACTCATAGGCTCCACTCCATAGGGGAGGAAACTCAACTCGAAGTGCTATGGCTAGCTCAAGTTATAAGGATTTTTTAGCATGGTACCGAAGTACATCATGATCATTAGATCTTTAAAAAAGAAATTATTGGTGTATATTCTAATTTTTATTATAGGGGTGTAGATGTCAAAATTAATGTGTAATTTTATAAATACAGAATAAATGTTAGACATGTATTCCCACAATTTGTAGTAATATTTTTTAACTGAAATGGAAATGAAGTAGTGATTTGAAAAAAAAAACAAAAAGATTCCATGTTTTAAGCAATTTTTTGTTAAAAAATAAAAATTAGAAATTTTGTCAACAAGAGTCCTTAAAAATCAATATAAGAGTTGGGTTGAATTTATTTATTACTTAATTAAGTATTACGATCAAATAAAAATTAATTCACTCTTTCATTTTATAAATTGTATTGTCTAAATTTAAAATCTATACTTTTATCAACCAAATCTACACCTATATTTTGAAAAAATCTATCATTTTACTTAAATATCCACACTTTTACTTTAATGAGGAATTAATAAAAAACTACACTTCTATCAAACAATTCCACACTTGCATATTAAAAATTCTATAATATTACTTAAGTATACACACTTTTAGTTTAATGAGAAAGTAATATTAGAATTAGACTAGATTAAATAGATAAACTATCAATAATAGTGGTGAAATTTATTAATGGAAAAAAGATTACTATCAAATAAAAATATACCCGCACTTTTGTTTTAAAAAGTGTATTGTCATAATTTTAAATCTACACGTTTATCAAACAAACCGACATCTACATTTTTAAAAACAGTTAGGCAACCTTGGCGCTAGGGCCATATTAGAAGATGACACCATTGACACACATGTAATAACGTTACTGGAATAGTAGGATTATAAGAAAAGTTTAGGAAAAAACAATGCAACAGATTTCCGTATGCGTGTAAGGAGGATAAAATTCATATCGGTCACTTATCTTTGTGTCATGTGTCACACCCTGGTTGGATGAGTAGGAAAAGAATAAAAAAGTTATAACTTACAAAATATAAGTGCCAAAAAATACCATTGTTCATTATAACTCATGCTCTTAATAAGATGCATCATGAATATATTTCGGTAAAATTAAAATTTAATGTTTTTAATGAGTATATAATACGTTTCCTATACATTTTAATATGTTAGTTAAAGTGAATCTTATGTTTACGTAAAATGAATCAGCAGTGTTATAAAAGTGAACCATTTTCCTGTATAATATTATGGTTACTGCTATAAGTATTGTTTGATAGCGGTCCACTAGTATGACAACTACAGTAACTGTAATGTTATCAAAGTGAATCTTATGTTTACGTGAAATGAATAATTCATGTTATAAAAGTGAATTATTTTCTACTATAAAATTCAGTCTCAGATTATAAAAGTTTTCTATACATTGTGATGTGTTAGTGCAAAGTGAATGTTATGTTTGCGTAAAATGAATCAGGAGTGTTATCAAAGTGAATCTTATGTTTACGTAAAATGAATCGGTAGTGTAAGTGAATTATTTTCTGCTATTAATTTTAGTTTCAAATATAAAATTTCCTATACATTTTGATGTGTTAGTGCAAAGTGAATCTTATGTTTACGTATAATGAACTAACAATGTTATAAAAATGAACTATTTTCTGGTATAAAATTATATTTACTGCTATAGTATTGTTTGATAACAGTTAACTAGTATGACAATAATAGTTGATTATAATGTTGTCAAAGTGAATTTTATGTTTACATAAAATGAACCAGTACATAGTGTTATAAAAGTAAATTATTTTCTGCTATAAAATTCAGTTTCAAATTATAAAGTTTCCTATACATTTTGATGTGTTAGTGCAAAGTGAATTTATGTTTATGTAAAATGAATCGATAGTGTTATCAAAGTGAATTATTTTCTGCTATAAAATTTAGTTTTAGACTATAAAAATTTCATATACATTGTGATGTGTTAGAGAATCAGCAGTACTGTTATCAAAGTGAATATTATGTTTACGTAAAATGAAAATCGGCAGTGTTTTAAAACTGAACTACTTTTTGCTATTAATTTATAGTTACTGCTATAAGTATTGTTTGCTAACAGTCCACTTGTATGACAATTATAGTTACTGTAATGTTTATATCAATCCCATTAACCACTCAATCTTAAGAAAATGATCCTTAGACAAGAGTATTTTCTGCTATAAAATTTAGTTTCAGATTATAAAAGTTTCCTATACATTGTGATGTGTTAGCACAAAGTGAATATTATGTTTATGTAAAATGAATCAGCAGTGTTATAAAAGTGAATATTATGTTTACTTAAAATGAATCAGCAGTGTTATAAAAGTGAACTATTTTTTGCTATTAATTTATAGTTACTGCTATAAGCATTGTTTGATTACAGTCCACTTGTATGACAATTATAGTTACTGTAATATTTATATCACTCAACCACTCGATCTTAATAAAATCCACCTTAGACAAGAGTATCAATGTGAAAATAATTCATAACTTAAAAGGTTATGGTCTGCTAACGACCATGGTTTGACACTAAGAATTGAAGTAACTATAAATTTATAGCAGAAAATAGTTCACACAAGAATATCAATGTGAAAATAATTCATATTAATAGGTTATGGTCGTACATGCAAGAAAAAGATAACAAAGACTTTAGTAACCAAAACCATACTAAACTTGGGGATTAAGTTCTACAACAAGTAATCTAACTTCTATGAATGATGAAAAATTGAGTAAACCAAACAACTTGACTTCTCCATAAATATGAAGATGGAAGAAGAATCTCAATTTGCTCAGACACATCCATCCATTCAAATCACTTCTGCAACAGAACTTCCAGTGGTCATTACAGCTAACACAAGTAACAAAAGTCATTGTAGGTTCATTCGCACTCCGTGTCTACACCTGGTAATAAGTACACTTCCTCTGCCCACACCTTCCACATTTAAATTGATCTGATTCGCCTTGAGTGGTCCACCCCTCTCACACTAAAACAGAGCTTTCTCCTTGATCTACTGATTTTTTATCTTCAACTCCTCGCTCGCCATCTCCTACGGCGTCAACGTCAGGATCCTCTTTGGCTTGATCACCCCATCAGCACCTTCCTACGGAAATCTGGGTTATGTTGGTCCTTGATGTTGAACAAAGATCCTCTCATTCATTTATGCAATCTCCTAGGTGCTGGTTGGAGACCCTTTGAAGTCGGCGGAGCAGTCGAATAGGTGGAAAAATTAAGTTTCTCTATGGCGAGCTAGGATTGACCTATAGCCTATAGGGAAGATGAGACCGTTGCTTATGTCACTTCTCGCATGCCTGTTGTTTACATAGTCTGCCACATAGTTTTCGCAAGGTACGAAGAAGAGTACCTGAATTTGCTCCTACAAAAGTGTTGGATTTTGAAACTGGTACTGGTTTTGGGTTTTGGATACAAGCTCCTTAGACCACATTACATTAAACAAATATATAGGCTTATGTTTCCACCTCACTATTGATTTCTTTGAAATCCACATAGTTTTTCGTAAGGTAAGTAGAAGAGTACCTAAATTTGCTCCTACAAAAGTGTTGGATTTTGGAACTGGTACCGGTTTTGGATTTTGGTTACAAGCTGCTTAGACCACATTATATCAAACCAATATATAAGCTTCTGTTCCCACCTCACTGTTGATTTCTTTGAAATCAAACCCTTGCATGTCATTAGTTTCTTATCGGAATGAACATGAAATTAGGGTTAGACTGATTGGAAAACTGGGCTGGAAGATTGGTGGTGATGGGACAACTTCCTGGTGAAAGCCCTAAAAGAGTAAGAAATCGATGACATGACGGCAAAGGAGATTAGTCTGAAATCCTTGCAAAATAAGGTGGGACGAAGAAGATGAGGAAATGAGGACAAATAGACAAAATAAAATTACAGATATACTCCAACGCCATATTAGACCATGGCGCAAGCGCCATTTCTAATTTGTGTTTAAAAATATCTATCATTTTACTTAAATATCCGCACTTTTACCATTTATTTCAATTATAGTAGAAGTTATTAGTTGAAAAAATAGTTATTCAAATCTTAATTGTAAAAGTCTATTATACCTTCTATAATTATTTCCATGTTTTTATATTTTACAAAACCAATTATTAAATAAATAGAATCATTTACTAGGGGCGGGTAAATAGTTAAAACGGATATCCGTTAACCGAAGTTCAAAATAAAGTATGGTGTTTGGTTATTTCGGTTGTAACTGAATTAACTGAATTTAATACTAATATTTGTTTTAACCAATAACCGTTTTTTGTGTTACAATGATAACCATTCACCGTCTGATAATTGTATTTTATGAAATAACCGAAATAACCAAACTTCCTAAACTAACGAAAATAACGGAACTTCCTAAAATAAAAAAACCCCAAACTTTATGAATTAACTAAAGTAATCAAAACCTAAACCTAACTGAGTGAGTAGTAAAATTTTAGATAAAATTATTGAATTAATAAAAAAATAAATTTATATAAGTATTTTTATAAAAGTTTGGTTATTACGGATAACCAAAGTTTGAATTTCAATATCCGTTAACCGAACCATCCTTTATTAAGGATAACCATTTTAACCGTACTTTTGTAAAACGGTTAAAAAATATGGTGATCAAATCTGAAAAAAAAAAAGAACGAATGTTTCGGATAACCGCCCTGTTTGCTCACCGCTATGATTTACGATTGAGATTAATATTTTAAAAAGTAAATTGTAATATGATGGATGAAAAGAATGTCGGTAAGAAATAAATAAAAAAAAATTGTATTGGTGTGAATCTATCAACTCTCTTTCCTCGTTACTTAATTTAAGTAACGTACATAAATTCATTTTAATTGGTGGTAATAAACATTTACAACTTTTGCTTTTGCTCTCTTTTATTTTCAGCTTAATCAATATTTTCATCCAACTAACCTGAACTAATTTTACAATCTCGGTCGCATTTTGCTGTCAATTTTTTAGTTTATGCAGTTATTTTGAAAAATATGTAGTCAGTTTTTAAAAATTCTCAGTCACCAACATTTTTTTATTTCAACTTAATTGTTTCACGTCAAATATGATGAATAGTTTTAAAGATGATTTGGATCACACAAAATTCAATTTGGGCTTAAAAATCATAAAAAGTTTGGTCATGACTGGTCTATACATCCGAAATAGGCTGAAAAAAACGGACACCAGTGCGCAACGTCCATTTTTCACCGTCTGGAACAGACATGGAAAAACAGAAGACTCTGAAGCCGTTTCCCACGCGGATGAAAAAACACAAACAGTCCAACATCACGTCTGTTTTCGGGCCGTGTGGAATAGACCAATGAAAAAGGAACGTCTTTGAAGCCGTGTATAGTGTGGATAGAACAAAAAAATGAACGGTTCAACTTTGCGTTCGTTTCTCACTAGTCCATTGTAGACAGTCCAAAAATGGACGTAGAGCTCGCCCTACTAGTTTTTACCTTCCACATGGGACTAGGGGTGACAATTTCAATATCCACTTGACCAACACAAACCCAACACGAAGTTAGCGGGTTTGAGTTTTTAAATTTGACACGATTAAATAAACGTGTCAACCCGAACACGACTCGTTTAATAGCTGTGTCGGGTTTGGGTTTAACATATGTAACCCGCTAACTAGTTTAAGTGATTTATATTAAATACATATATTATTAACAATATATTAATTAAATTCTATCAAATTTTAATATCAATAAGATACACAAATATTAAAAATTAAGTATTTTAATTAAAAATAAAGTTAATAATATCATAGAATGATAAAATTAATGTTAATTAGTCAAATTATTTTCTTATATATAACTAAACAGAGTAGGCTTGAGTTTAATATATACTAATTTGAGTTTCAAATATGGACACAATTAATTAATCGGGTTGGACGGGTTAACCCGTTTAATAAATAGGTTGGGTTTAGGTTTCATATTTGGACACGATTAATTAATTGGGTTGGGTCGGGTCAACCCGGTTAATAAATGGGTCGGGTTTGGGTTTAGCCTAACACGTCCTGTGAGCCCGTTTTGCCACCCCCACATGGGACACGACTTCATAGACTCTTGTGCACTTTGGATTTCATTTCGAACGGATAGATCACCCGTGACCAAATTTATTTTTTTCAATTTTTAAGCCCAAATTCAGTTCCATTTGACCTAAATTATTTTTAAAACTATTCATAATCATACCCTAAATGTTGGTGACTACATATTCCATAAGATTGACTGTATCATTTTCTTAATTACTGCATCAATTTAAAATTCGACTACAAAAACATGAAACAAATCACCAGAAAATATAAATTACAGTGACCCTAGTATCATTTAATAGTAAAACATTAAACACAATGAAACAAAACACCCAAAATATAAATTAGGGTTACCTTAGTGAGTGGTAAAACATTAAGCACAATGAAACGAATCACCAGAAAATATAAATTACAGTCACCCTAGTATCGTTTAATAGTAAACCATTAAACATAATGAAGCAAATCATCCAAAAATATAAATTAGGGTTACCCTAGTATTTATTGTTATCTTTTTTACAAGTGTTTATTTATTTATATTTATAGTGGTGTGGATTTCACCCTTTTATGTCGGTAAGAAATAAAAAAAACTCTATGTTGTGGAATCCACCCACTTTCTTTTACATTCTTTCTTATTTAAAGCATCCACAATGATTATGTGGTTCTCAAAATGAATTCCTATTTGTCATGTCACCAGAAAATATTTTTTTTATTGTCTAAACAACTCCATTCATTTGTTCATCCCAATAATAAGGAAGTTTCGTAACCTTCTCAATCCTCCCACTATTTTTTTCTTTCTCCTCCTATGATTTCTTTTTACTTTACACGTAAAATAATTACTACTCATATTATTTATATTTACACGTCAAGACACGTAATTATTATTCATTTATTAATTTATATTTTGGAAAACATATTTATTATTTATTTATTATTGTTTTTGTGTGTCATGGTATTATCTTTTTAAATACAACCAGTACTGAAGATAAATAATTGAATATATTTTTTAAAAAATATAATTGACGGTGAATATGATTTTATTATTTAAAAATTAGCAAATCAGAAATTGGGTTAAAAGAAGTCAAATATATATTTGTATACATTATAAAAAGGAATATGATTTTCTGTTAAAAATAAAATAATATTTTGGAAATTGATTTCTTATTGTAAATGAATAACGTGCAAAATTGTAGTAAAAATCACATTCTTAAAAAACATATATACCTCTGTCATATTCGATAGTATATTTGTGTCATAAATGGGTGGGTCCCGTGTGGTCCCACATGGGTCTTACGTTCTGCCCCAATAATATGCTGCCACATATAAAAAAGTTACAAAACAACCAGACCAAAACAGCTGCAAAAACAGTCATACCAAACAAAGCCATAATAAATATACACTTTTTAAAAATCTAAACTAGGTAGACAACGATGATTTAGTTGAGTTTTGAAAATTTTGTATAATGTATTAATATTAAATGAGATGTAGTTAATAGTACATAGGAAATTAGGCATCGTAAAACTATTTTGGAAAGCAGTAATTTTTTTATTGAACGTGTCAAATAATACACAGATACAACCAATCAATTTACTTTTTTTCCCCTATTTTAGAAATTGTGCGGATTCCACACCACAAATTTTTTGTTAGTTTGTTACTAACAAATGTGGAAGGAATCCATACCATTGTGGATGTCCTTAAGGAATGCCCTAAAACAAATTCTATTGGCTATAATCCCGCGACACTAATAAAAAATATAAAAAGTCCTAATACAATACTAAAGTACAAATGGTGGGTCAGATGAGTGAGAATGTTAAGGAACCCTATAGACATTGTAGATATTTAGAGTTTCTTATCCATAGAATATAGTATTATTTTAACGACATGACACTTAGAAATGTGGTAAGAAACTCAAAACCAGTATGGACACTTTAAGGATTCGCTTACTATAATAGTAGGTGTGGTGGTTTGAATCCGGAAGATGAACTGCTACCGCGACTATGACTTGTACTAGAAACCTCACTCATGTTACAAGGTAATTTCTTCGCTACAACCTAATGCAACTATAGATGGTTATTGTAACACCCCTACCGCTAATCCTGTACTTATCGTCTAATCGCCCTAATAATCCTACTACATCGCAGCGGAAATACTACTACTACGGCGGGTGATACAACGCCGCTAACCGCCCATACGGCTAGCTAGGCTTACACTACTTACAGTCACGGTCTGATGTCTAAATATTACCGAGCTACAATGTTACGTGTCAAATACCGAATATCAAATACTTACATCAATGGATTACCGAGTATCTAAGTATATCCAATTACATCCTCTCGCTTGCTTCCAAAAATAATGAGTTTCTACCAACTACTCATCTATACCATCTCCTAGTTCTTTCATTATCCAAAAGGGTGTACCCCATGGTACACCGGCTAACAAAAGCTCACAGCCGTGTACAACTTAGTACACCTTCACAATTCATTAATTATAGACAAAAGGAAATCATCTTGAGCTCACAAGTCTTCACCCTTCACGAGTACCTGCATTATGTTAAAAACAGTGCCCCAAGGGGCTCAGCAAAAAGCTGCATATAAACTTCGCATATACCGCGTGCTAACAAGGGCACGTCGACTATTTCAGGTCGACAAAACATGCGGTTCATTATTAACATACATACATGCTTTACCTTCATCATACAACCATACACAATACAATACACAAGCCAAAACACAATACAATAGCATACACAATACTTACCTTCTCAAGGGTTAGCCAAATTACGCATCCGGGTTAATCGGATGCTTATTACTCTTTTACTCATTACACAATACTAACACCAAATTTCTCTTACTCTACTTACTTACTTTTCCATACTTGTTTAATCATTCTTACTTACTTACTCTTACTCATGTTAAGTCGGTATGGCCTCTGGGCAGGGACTACACCGTCCCACCACCGGGTTTTACTTGGCTCACCAATCCAGGATGCTACCCATTTAAGGGGTTTGGGCCGTGGACCAGCTTAAGAGCCAGGAATTGGATCCAACCTCTTGTGTCTCCGCATCCTCACGCGTGGCCGAAACTATATCGGACTTCTACTCATTCCAATTTAATTACCAATTTATTAGGTTAGATTGGTTAGCTTGTTAGGAATCAGTTAGAAGTCCAATCACAATAACATTCGGTCACTATACAATACATCATGCATACACACATTCATTATCATCCATATATTTCATGAATTATACAAACTATGATTTAAAAGTAATATCCAAACAAGGAACAACATCATGTATTCACAAGTAAGCATACTAATTCCGATTCGTGCATTTATCTTATTTGGTGATCAATTAGCGCACAACACACAAATCAGAGTAACCAAGGTAGCATACGGGGCATGAGAAGTTCATACCGTTCACCGTTGTACTTGTAACCGACTTTCCTCCGGTGTTCACAAATCAAGTCCTATAACATACATGTGATCGAGGGATTAATTATCTACAATTAACTCAACTCGTATTCCTATTACGTTTCCTAACTCATACTTACTATGTCTTTACAATTCTTACACTTACACATTGTTTACTTATTCTTCATTACTTTAAGTTTGTTTCTTTACTTAACAATGATGTACCTATATATATATATATATATGTGTACATATGCATATGTGGGTATACATATATATATATATATATATATATACCTATTATAATTATTATTATATTTTTTTTTGTATGACTCGACCGACCTTACCCAGGGTCGGACCCAAGGTCGGTCGAAGCCAGTAGGGTAATACGCTGAAAAATTTCAGGGCCGACCGACCTTGCACGTCCGGTCCCAAGGTCGGTCCGTTCCAGTGTGTTTTGGTTTCAACATTCTAGACTCGACTGACCTTGCATGTCCAGTCCCAAGGTTGGTCCATTCCAGTAAGTTACATTATGGGAAATTTTAGGCCGACCGACCTTGCAAGTCCGGTCGCAAGGTCGGTCCATTCCAGTAGGTTTCCGTCTTTGCAAATCTGGGCTCGACCGACCTTGCAAGTCCGGTCCCAAGGTCGGTCCAGTCCAGTAATTGCATTTTTATTTCTGTTTTCAGTCCTTCCTTTTACCCATTACTTCCCCATTGTTCCTACACTAAACCCCACATGTTTTAACACTAATTAAACCTCCTCATACACCTTAGTTCATCCATTAACTCACTACCCATTTCTATACTAATTTACACACTTGTTTTCTAAATTTCATTTCAGCACTTACATTGTTTTTCTAAGTTGCATTTTGTTACAGATTTTGATTCTCACTCCCTCCATCTATAGCTCCCTCTTCTAATGTCATTCCTAAAGCTTATAATGCATTATACACCTCTCCTAACTTACCCACTAACAAGCTCCATTAAAAAAAATCTGTTTCAAGCATGTGTTTTCTACCTAGTTAAACTCTTAAGTGTCCTAGTTGCTAGGTAAAATTTGACATAACCTCCCCTAAATTTCTATATTCTCACCACATCATTTACTCACACATTGTTACCCAATTCACCTGTTTTCAATAACATCAATATACATAGCTCTCCAACACAGTTACTACATATTAAACACTCATAAAATTCTGCACTCAGCATCTAATTCCCATCTAGGTTTTGACAGTTTTTAAATGTCTTTTGAGCTTCAAAACAGTTTTGTTCTTCCTCCACATTGTACCCCTACTCATTACCATTTTTAAATACACATTTTACACCACTAAAATCTGTTACCTAAGGTATTTTACAAGACTACACAACGGAGTGCAATTTACCTTGTTCTTTACTAGCTTCTCCTTTCTTCTTCTTTCTTCTTCCTTCTTTCTTTCCTTTCCTCTCTTTCCACCGATTATAGAACTTCAATTCTCTAAAGCTACAACCCATTGGTATACACATTTCAATACAAAAACTAACCCTTAACCATCTTTAAAGCTTAAGGCACATTTTAGGGTTTAGGAAATATATTACCTTGCAGGGGTGTAGATGAAGCTTAGGGTAGCTCAAGAACGATATTTCTACTCCTCCCAAAGAAGCCAAAAAGGCTAGAACACACAGCACCAAACAAAGGGTTTAGTTTGAGTTTTCTTTTGCCCATAAGGCTAGAAAAGATGAGTTTCAAGATTATTTACCTCAAAGTGACAAGGAGGTGAAGGTGGTTCTAGTGGTGGTCTTCAAGCTCCAAATAGGCAGCACACCCCATGAGAGATGAAAATGGGTGTTTTCGGATTTGAAAGAATGAGGAATGTGTTATCCTTGATGAGAGTATTCCAATGGTACAAGTTTTGTAATTTTTGGAGGAGTTTAGAGTGGTTTAACAAGAGGGGAGAAGGAGGGTTGGTGTGGGTTGCTTCAATTCTCCATGGCTGTCGCCCAAGGAGGAAGAAAAGAAATAGAGAGTGAGGAGGAGGGTGATGTGGTGAGTGAAGGAAATGAGGGAGTAGAGAGAGAGTGAGTAAAGTAAATAAGGTACTTTTTGCCTTTTTAATTTTGTTTGTCTTTTGAACATAAGAAGGGAATAAGAGAGTGTGAGAGAGAGAAGTGAAATCGGCTGCACCACACACAAAAAATGATTTTACATTTTATTTCAATAGTGGACACACTAGTTTGAGTTATTATTGCTTTTACCCCAGCAAACTTCCTGTTTTTTTGACAGTTTTTACATTTTCTCGTTTATTGATTTTATGGTTCTAGACCTTCACTAATGTTTTTAATGGCTATTTAGTTGACCAAAATTGTTACGAGTCTATTTGAACTCGCTTAACAGTCACTTTTTCCCGGTTTCTCGAAAACGTGCTTTAAGGTTCGTTTGTGTTTCTAATCCGTTTAAGGATCCGTTTTTTTGGGATTTGCCCCTCATGATTATTTAGACATAATTAAGCTTCTAAATTACTTATTAGCCTATTAATCATTTATTTTAATTACGGGGTATTTCAATCTACCCCCCTTAAGAAACTTTGCCCTTTAAAGTTTGCTCAAGGTTTAATAGTTTAATAATTCTACTCATTAGGCAAACCAATTGCCATAATGCGTCTACTACCACTATGAGGTGTTACTTCTTCTGACATTACAAAATACACATTCAAAACCATACACAATTCACATACACAATCCATCATTTCCAATTCATGCCTTCACACAATACACCATTGCAATCCACAATACACATTACACCAATACATTACACATCGTACATACACATCAATACATTACACATTACACATACATACCAAATACACTTTGCACTACATGTGCCATCAAGACATACTACAACACATACACACTATGCAATGCTCACCCGAGGCAGTGCAAAAGCAAAAAGGCTCTACCCCCCCCCTTAAAATGGGTACGCCCCGTACCCGTATCTACTAAATACTAGACTATCTAGTCTATGAATAACTATGGGTACTTCGCCTTCATGGCGTCTTCTAATTCCCATGTTGCTTCTTCGACATCATGATTTGACCATAGGACCTTCACCATTCGTATAGACTTATGGTGAGTGTCTCTGGTCTTCCTATCAAGGATTCTAACAGGAGTTTCAACATATCTCATAGTCGGCTCAATGGATAGTCTCTCGGGCTCTAGGACATGAGAAGGACCAGCAATATACTTCTTGAGTTGTGACACATGAAAAACATCATGAACACGCCCCAAGTCCTCAGGTAATGCTAACCTATAGGCTACGGATCCAACTCTCTCAGTGATAGTGTACGGCCCTACAAATTTTGGGCTCAGTTTGCCCTTCTGACCAAAACAGAATACGACCCTTCATAGGTGAAACGCGCAAGAACACTTGGTCACCCACGACGAACTCAAGGTCACGTCGTCGCACATCCGCATAGGATTTCTGTCTATCTTGGGCTGCCTTCATATTGGCTCGGATTTGTTGCACTTCAACTTGGACTTGTTCTAAATACTACGGTCCTATGATGACCGCTTCACTTGACTCATCCCAACACAAGGGTGTACGACAAGGTCTACCGTATAGGGCTTGGAAAGGCGACATCTTAATCGAAGCATGATAGCTATTATTGTATGAAAACTCGATAAGATGCAGCTTATCTAACCAACTCCCCTGAAAATCTAAGGCACATGCCCTAAGCATGTCCTCCAGTGTCTGAATGGTCCTTTCTGTCTAACCTTCGGTTTGAGGATGGAAGGCGGTACTCAGCTTCAATTCTGTACCCAACGCTTCCCGTGTAGCTCTCCAGTATCTCGAAAGAAATCTGGTGTCGCGGTCAGATACTATGGTCTTCGGGACTCCGTGATGTCTGATAATCTCCTTGTCGAATAGCTCTGCGAGCTTCACTACCTGCCAGGTGTCCTTCATCGGTATGAATCTGGCAACCTTGGTGAGGCGATCGACTACAACCGAGATCATGTTGAGTCCTCCCCTGGCAGGTGGGAGTCCTACAACAAAATCCATGGAGATATCGTGAAACTTCCACTCCGGAACTGGCATAGATTGTACCATTCCGCCCGGTCTACGATGTTCAAACTTTACTTTCTGGCATGTTAAGCATCTCAATACATACTCCGTCACATCTGATTTCATTCCAGACCACCAGAAGTACCTCTTCATGTCTTTGTACATCTTGGAGGCTCCTGGATGGATTGACAATGTAGAACTGTGTGACTCTCGCAGGATGCGATCCCTTAGCTCAGCATTGCTTCGGGGGACGCATATCCTGCCATTCAGCCAAATCAGACCATCTTCATGCAACTTAAAATCATATTTCTTCTTCTCAAATGTACCATATGTGATCTTTTGTCTGATTTCGGTCAGGTAAGGGTCGCTCAACTGAGCGTCTCGCACCTCGTCAACCAAGCTAGAAGAAGCGAGTAGCGAATGGAGCGAGTGTGCTCGACGACTCAGGGCGTCGGCTACCACGTTTGCCTTCCCTTCCTTATACTGTAGGTCGATGTCATAGTTTGAGAGAAACTCCATCCACCTTCTCTGTCTCAAGTTCAATTCTTTCTGTGTGAATACATACTGTAAGCTCTTGTGGTCTGAGTAGATGGTGATGCTTACCCCATAGAGATAGTGTCTTCATACCTTCAATGCGAAGACAATGGCTCCTAGCTCTAAGTCGTGTGTCGGGTAATTCTCCTCATGCTTTTTCAGCTGGCGAGAGGCATAAGCTACAACCTTGCCATGCTGCATGAGTACGCATCCCATTCCTTTTCCTGATGCATCACAATACACCTCAAATCCCTTTGTGCCCTCTGGAAGAGTAAGGATGGGCGCTGAGGTCAATGAGTCCTTTAGGCTCTGAAATGATACTTCACACTCTTCTGTCCATACAAACGGTGCATCTTTCTTCATCAGTGCAGTCATGGGCTTAGCGACTTTCGAGAAGTCCTTTACAAATTTCCGGTAATAACCGGCTAGACCAAGAAAGCTCCTAATGTCGGTAACAGTCTTGGGTCTAGGCCATGATCGTACAGCTTCAATCTTAGAAGGGTCAACTGAGATGTCTGCGCTTGAGATGACATGACCGAGGAATGATACCTGATCTAGCCAGAACTCGGATTTGGAGAACTTCACATACAGCTGGTTCTCGCACAGTGTCTCAAGTACTTTCCTCAAATGAATTTCATGTTCTTCTGCTGATTTGGAGTAGACAAGGATGTCATCAATAAATACTACAACTGAAGTGTCTAACTGCTCACTGAATAGTCGATTCATTAAATCCATGAACTTTGCTGGTGCGTTTGACAAACCGAATGGCATGACGGTGAATTCGTAGTGGCCATATCTGGTGTGGAATGCCGTTTTCTCGATGTCTTGCTCTCTGATAGCAATCTGATGATACCCAGAACGGAGGTCGATCTTGGAGAAGACTGAGGCTCCTTTCAGCTGGTCGAATAGGTTGTCGATGCGTGGCAATGGGTATTTATTTTTTTACTGTAACCGCATTCAACTCGCGGTAGTCAATACAAAGTCGGAGACTACTGTCCTTCTTCTTCACGAAGAGGACCGGTGCTCCCCAGGGTGATACGCTCGGGCGTATGAACCCTTTATCGAGTAGATCGCGCAACTGTTCTTTCAACTCTATCATTTCTGCCGGTGCCATACGGTACGGTGCCCTAGCAATGGGACCAGTACCTGACAAGAGGTCAATCTCAAATTCCACTGCTCTCTGAGGTGGCATGCCAGGTAGCTCCTTAGGGAATACGTTAGGGAATTCAGATACAATTGGTACTTCGGGGTTGAACTCTAGATCTCTCTCCAGGTCTAGTACATAGCACAAATACACTTCATGGCCCTTTCTGAGCTCCCGGTACATAGCCATAGCGGAGATGAGTGTGGTCGAAGGCTCTCTCGGTCTCTGGCGGTAAGATACAGTAACTCCAGAAGGACTCTTGAGCAGCAATCGATGCTTGGCGTAGAGGATTCTACCCTTGTGCCGCTCCAACCAATTCATTCCGATTATCAAGTCGAATCCCAACCCATTAAACTCGATGAAGGAGATGGGAAACGCTTCGCCTTTGATTTGGATCGTGGCTGATTTATAATACTTGGTACACTTGTAACACCCCCGATTATCCAAACAGCAGTACGAATAATACACCAAACGAAATCACGATAAGTCTAAGCAGCGGATTCACAACTCCATCCGTGTGTCACAGACGTCAACCACCCACGTGGTCGACTCAACAACACTATCAACACCAAGCTACGGTCTGAATGACTAGAATTTATACCTTAACCAAATCCGAGTACAAAACAGGAGATACAAACCGAGTACCGAGAGTCTACGACTTAAATTCTTAATTAAACCACATAAACCGAAACGTACAACTAGGGTTTAGTGTTACACAGTCACAACCCATACATTAAAAACATACTACTTAAAAGTCTTGTCCCGATGGGCTACCCCTATGGTAGTCACCCTGCCTACTCTCCGCCTGCTTCCAGTTTCATACCTGTAAAAATAAAGGACTCAGCAAAACTATGCTGAGTATGAACATGTGTAGCCCGTATGTTGCCGGGCTACACGACTACTTGGTCGAATATGATTAAGTCCAATTTGCACGCTATAGTAAAGCAGTAACACACAGCATACAACATCAGCATAGCAACTCACAACATGTTGGGCATAGAGATAACATCAAGCACCTCAAGCATGTAAAACAAGTAGAGCTTACAAAAGAGTTTGGATAATGATGATCCTCACAGTGGGATCATTCAACGTTGAGTGTTTTCATTTCTTTTTCTTTGTTTCCACTTTGTGTACTTCTCTTTCTCTTTCTTTGCACCAGGTCTGGGGATGTAGGTTAGTTCCCGTGACCATATAGTATAGGTGCCCATCTTTATTTGCTTCTTATGGATTAATTGTGAGTTCTCTTGTCACCGCATGTTGGAGGACGTCTCCTCCATAGCTAGTCCCCCATTCCCAACGTCGTGTGCCGAGAAAACGGAGTCGCCTCTAGACTCCAGGATAAGCTCCACCAATTTGTCACTCCCCTATTCCCGACACCCAGGGTCGAGAAAGCGGAGTCACCTCTAGACTCCAGGATGTGCTCCATAGATGGTCGAAGGATCTGATGCAGATACCAACTCCCTAGTATTCCATACCGCGCGGCCTGAGATGTTGTCTTCCCGGGTTATCCTCATGTTCCAGCAGTTGAGATTTGCTCTTCATTATCATTAATGAATAGACACCATAGTGGGTGTCATGGTACGTCCCTAATGGTTAGAGAGGAGTTCCACTTTATAGAGTTTTCTTTGTTTTCATAGTTCGTTGTGGTTCATCTCGAGTTCCATAAACGAGAAGGGACTAAACTACTGTGTGTGTGCAAATAATATACAACAATGATCTAGCAATCGTATAACAAGACAAGCAAGCAATCCAATTTCATACTTTAATCTTATGGTCGTTTTCACACAAGGCACACAGCAAACAAGCTGTGTAACACGGCAACATACGAACCACCCATATCCATACCTTATTCGAAAGTACGAGTTGTCTCACACACGGGGTCCCGGTCGTAGTTCGCTATGGCCCTAGCGTTAATTAAAACAATGTGTCAGTTTATTATTTCATGTGATGACACTTTATATTGGGTGTTATTCCCTAGGTGTGTTGTCAAATGCTTAGTTTATATTAACCCTTAGAACTTCCCATGTATTAATTCTAGGCTTATCTTACTCCTTGGACATTCACATCTTGTTTTACACGTTAACTAAGCCCTTTTTCCCTAGCTTATGTTTTAGGGCGTCTTAAGCGCTAATTATGTAACAAGTTTATATAAAATAGATATAACTTGTCTAAAGTGTATTCCCTCCTAGCTAAATAGGTGAGCAATGTTTTAACCTTTGAATAATGATATTATAGACCATAAAATGCCCCTAAAACCCAATTATATAGAAGTCCCAAGTTTATAAAACCGCAACATAAGTTTAGTGTTTAATCTTACTTAACCTCTCCTTTAGTATGTCAACCCATGTTTATTTTGCCCAAACGTTTCTTCACACACAATCAGGTGGATTAGGTCTGTTTTGGGTTCATTGATAAACTAACATCTCACTCATAATGTTCCTGTAACCTAGCTATACAGATCAGCAATATTATTGGAAACGGAGACAACCAACTCCATGTTTCGTTGTGTTTCTTGTTTCTAGTTAGCTCAGCTGAGGTTTAAACTTTCCCACAATATTTACCCCACTAGATATGGGTATTAACAATGTTTTAAACTCACTATTAAACCAATAAAACACTCACTAACCTCTGTACTCAATTATACAGAATAACAGCTGTTGCAAAAACTGAAACCAAAATCAGTGCAGTACACCTCTATTCCCTCCCTTGTGTCAGTAGTTAATTGATTCCTAAATTCTCAAATGAACTTGACAACTTAGTTTGCCTCTTTAATAATGTTCCTTGTTCATACCTAAGACACCATAACACTTCTAATACCCCAGTGAGTCTGTTACACAGACACAAACTCCATCTCGGCAAACCTGCACTCACACCAGTGTATATCCCTCTCATGTCTCCTTCCTTTTCTGTTTAATCACAATTCTGACTTTCAACTCTCTCCCCTATGTATTTCTTACCCAGTCACGTGTTTCATCTCTATTTTAAACTCAAAGTTTCACCAATAAACACTCACCCAATCTTCTGTACAGAATAGAAACTAATCCCCACCTGAAACTGAAACTCGACACCTCTGCTGTTTTTATCTTCTTGGTTTTACAGACTGACTTCCATTTCTCCCCAACTCGTTTTGGCCACTTAGTTAAACATCTCAGTATGGTTTCCAAACTTCAGACAACTCAAGATAACAAGTAAAACTACTGAAAATGCTCCTCACCAGAAATGAAAAAAAACTGAAGCCAGAAACTGGATTTCTGTTATATTTTCCTCCTACTCTTTCTGTTAGGTTGCTATACTGATTGCTAATATTCCAACCGAATTTACCAACTTAGTTCACTCTGTTAGTAATGTCCTGGGGTTCATTCTCAAACCACTACACACTCCCGATATTGTCGTAACTCATTTATACAGAGACTGGTGGGAACTGAGAAAACTGAAAAGAAATGAAAACTGAAAGCTATATAGAAGTGAAGTTTTCTGCTATTGTTGGTTTCTGTTCTTTTAGTCTCTTTTATGTTTTCCTAAACCGATTTACAACTTCCTTCAAATCATTTACATTCGTAGTTAAGTCAATCTAAGAGACTCTAAGTTCATCTTTAACCCACAGATACATTTTATACAGGGGCAAAACACTTGCAGAATCTGAAACAGAAAAACAAAATCTGTAATCTGAAGCTGGAAGACTGATAACTCTCTTTGTTTTTCCTTTCTGTTCTGAATCTATTTTCTATTTCCCTATAAGCATTTGTACTTAGTTAAGTGTGTTAGGTGAGTTGGGGTTCATTAACTACCCAGTTGCAACCCCTCATGACCCTCTGTAACATATGTTAGACAGAAACTCGTTTTTTTGGAAAACCATAAAACTGAAGCATTTCAATTATGCTATTTTTCTTTTATGTCACTTAACCTGTCTTCTGTCATCGCCCCCCCTCATTTACTCTCATGGTTAAGTGTGTTAATAAGCTTTTAAACTCAAGAAGAGGCCTAAGCTAACCTAGACAATGTCCCCGAAGTTCCTTAGCACAAAAACCAGAAAACCTGCGAACCCGAAACTCTACACATATGCTGAGAAGGAAGTGCCACATCTTGCTCCATTTATTTCCTTTGTTTTACAGACTGACGTCCAATTCCCCCCCAACTCATCTAGTTAGACATCTCAGTATGGTTTTAAGCTTTAGACAGACCCAAGACAGAATTGCTAATGTACCAGAAAACCTCACACTAAACTGGGAAGAACTGAACATGAAAATGATGTCTAACTGTTAATTGCTTCGGTTTTAAATATGTTGACTGATCTTCCCCACCCTCTACTAGCTTAGTTACTAATTAAATAGGAGTGTTAGCTAGGTTTTATGTTTTTTATCTAACCCTTACTACCCTCACCTTACCTCTGGAAAGTAAGTCACAAACCACAACTTCACAGCAGCTGGAATACACCAGAAACAGAAAGTATAAGACTGTTGCATCTGTTTCCTGTCTTCTTTCTTTTTTTGTGATCTGTTTTTATTTCTTTTTCTTCAGAGTTCTTTAGTTGCTTAGCTAGTTAGTTTAATGTAATGTTATTCTCGAAAACAACCCACAACAGCAATGACTGTACCACTGAGGAGTTGTTATACAGAAACACAAGAACTAAAGAGGTTAGGACCGATACTGAGAACAGGTTACAGATTTTCAAGAAAATTAGTAATCTTGACAGAACCTTGTAACATCAGGTTGCTCTGGGTTTTTCCTTTCTTCTTTTTTTTTTCTTTCCCAACCACTACTAGGTTAGTTACTACTTTAGTTGCGGGTACTAGCAAGTTTTAGGTGGGTTACTAAATCGATAATATATCTACTTCCTCTCTGGAGTTCTAGTTATACAGAAAGGTAATGGGATTTTTAAAAAAAAACTGTACAGAATGCTAGATCGATACCTTTGGATTTTTTCTGTCTTATGGAATGGGGTTCCTCCTGGAGATTCTTGGCACGGTATAAGCTCTTAGGTTCTTGAACTCACGACTCCACTGGAAAGATTTCTCATGTGTTAATCTTTAGCAAACTAGAAGTGAAAATGGATGAGGAGTTGGAGAAATTTAGCTTTGTGCTAATGGAGGTTTTCTTTTACCTTCTGATTATGTCCTAGCAGAGTATAGGTTGCAAGATTTCCAGTGCTCCACTCCTTCCTAGCATGTATGGCTCTTACGTGAGACAGTAAGAAGGTTAGGAAGATTGGTGCATGGTGAAGAAGGCAAAAATATGACGAGACATAAGAGCCAAGGCGGCCCAGATCCCGAGCCCTGACCGAGACCCCAAGCCTCCTTCAAGACTTTGTTCAGGTTCCAATTTGGGCTCCAAGCATCAGTCCGGGCCCTACCCGGCCCTTAGTCTGGGCACTATACCTCATGACCGGGTCCTGGATCCCGCACTCGGCACTCTACGACCGGGGACCGCATCTCGAGTCTCGTATTCCGCATCCGGGCATCGCACCCTGTACCATGCATCTTGGGGCTAGAAGACTCTACAAGAAGGAAAATATCAAGATTAGAAGGGAGGCTCCGTTAGAATAAGGCCACATGTACAAGGGCTTAAAGATGGGCTTCACCCTAGAAAGTCTATAAATAAAGGTAGAGGGACTCATTTGTAGTAGAGAACATGAGGAGAAAGAGAGAAGGCACCAAAAGAGCTCTCTAAGCTTGTAAGATCAAATACCAAAAAGAGAATAAAGATAATATTGAGAAGTGGACGTAGGCTGTTTTCCTTGGCCGAACCACTATATTTCTAGGTGTACGGTTTGTCGGTACTGGTCTCTCGATGTTAACGTATAGAACCGAATTATACGTTTTCATTTGGCGCCGTCTATGGGAAATCGAACAGCAACCACGATTTATCCACAGCGAAGAGTAATTGTTAAGATCGACGAGAGATACCGGAGAAATTCGTCAAAATTCATTCAAACTAATCATCACGCACTCAAAAGGAGGGGATTGACACCAAGCTTCGATCGAAAATGGAACGGCAAGTTTAAATCGACATTCAGAAATCAAGAAGAACACCACCTCATTTTGCGGAGGAGTAATCCTCGTTAAAAAAATGGATCGAGACTGCCAACGCCACAAGCATAAGAATCTCGTTCTGTCGCAAAGAAGCAGGTCGAGAATCGCAGCTAGATAGGTAATCGAGGATGTAACACCCCATCCAGCAATAACACACTTACAATAAACTGCAGCGGAAGACAAACTCATCACATTACTTATCTCGTTGGTGTTACACGCCGTTAGCCACCCTCGTGGCTAACAAGGCTAATACATACACATTGTACCGGTCTGATGGACTAAATTACCGAGCGACTACACCTTACTATCCCTTTCCATTAACACAACAACAACATACACCTCCCAACTATACCGAGTATTTATAACTAATGCCGATAACAATTTCGGTCTTACTACACCTACTGTATATATACAACATAAACGATTACCCATGTACAATGACTACCCCGTCCTACTCTCGAACGGCTTCCAGCTCCTTGTACCTGAAATAGGAAAAGAAGAGAAAGGGTGGCCCCAAGGGGCTCAGCACCTTTGCTGGTATGGTAATCCCGCAGCCCACATGCTACCGGGCCACGCACAACTAATTGTCGTCTTAGCATGCGGTTGATTATTTTTAAATCATACATGCAACTGTAAACACACAACACATAATCATTTCGCCTCAACGGGCTCAACAAACGGATAATATATCCTTACTTAATAAGTCACTCATGGTATTCATTACCCCTAGAGTGTTCCTCCTCTAATGGAGCTACTTCCTTAATAGACGACACTTACCCTTAAATCGGGTTATCCTTAAACGCCTCTTATCACAAACTGGGAATCATATCCATGATCCACACACTCCACACTATACAACATATAACATACACTACATACAACACCTAACAACACTTTGCACGTTTCCACGTGCACAACATAATACCGCAATAGATATTGCATCACAACAAAGATACATAACATAACGGGAATGGTCCTCTTAGGAACCGACCCAAACATTGTTAATACACTGGTGAGCCTAGAGAATGTTGCCAGTCTCATGATAAGCTCGTTACATAACTCGTTACCGTCTCGTTAAATGAACGGTTAACTTAACACAAGGTGTCTCGGATATAGTGATCCAAGCACACCGAAACAAACATAACAATAGTATGCCCCTGTGGCCCGACGTGAGTCAGTAATAGCCTTGGTTAAGCTAAAGGGAAGGTTGGGAACCAAATTGGAAAGCAACCATAACATACAGAGAGGATCGAACCTGCTATGACAACGACCCCCATACTCACACGCGTGGCCGGAACAGACCGGACTCCTCACTCCCCCCCGTTAGCACTTGTCAGAAGTTCATCATTGAACTTAGTTAAACAATCACACATTGGGTTAAGTCTTGTTAGACACATACAAGGGAAGGGAGAGTCATACATTCACCTACAAACATCACACACAAACATCACATATCCAACTCACGCATAGCCGTGGTTAGAACGTTCCTTAAGTCGGAAACGTTGTTACCGGATACCGTTCTCCTACGTTTACCTAATAGTGGTTAACTAGCCCTTCAAGCGCATTCGAGGTTACCGGTATCGGCACGTAAACATACAACAGCAATAACGACTGTAAACTCGTTTCATGATTTATCTTATAACGTGGCAAACATACAGAAAACACATTGGCATACAAGCCGGTGTAA
Source organism: Limonium bicolor (assembly GCA_023374045.1). NCBI lineage: Eukaryota > Viridiplantae > Streptophyta > Magnoliopsida > Caryophyllales > Plumbaginaceae > Limonium > Limonium bicolor. Next base: position 230,787,255 of record CM041780.1, on the reverse strand, counting down.
TCCGGTAGGACACAGGTTGCAAGAAAACCATACCTGTCACCGGAGTCCACTTTATCACGTCCACTTATGTTCCTCGAGCAAATTCTCGAACAACTGACAACATTGCATATACTTTTATTAACTTCGGGGTAACATGATTGTTTAATGTCTAAAGCTTATAACTTTTCCCCGTTAACTTAGTTACATAACTTCACTTTTTAACTTGTTTTACTTTCATATTTTATTACAACCTCTCACCCACTTAATTGTCATTAAAACTCACCTAACATGTCCTTAACAACCTCATAACATCATTAACCATCAATCCCCATCATTACACATCATTTCCATACCTTAAACAATATTTTTGGTCCATACAGCGCCTCGTCCGAACTTGTGTCCGGACTTCCCAAGTTCGGACACCGTTCGAGACTCTATGGGTGCAAATTGGTGAATGTCCGAACTTGCGTCCGGACTTCCCAAGTTCGGACGCTGTTCGAGGCCAATCCAGAGAAATAAATAGGTGTGTCCGAACTTCCCATGTTCGGACGGTAGTTCGGACGCTGTTCGAAGATCAGAATATTCACGCGCACACAGGCACGCCCGAACGTCCACATTCGGACGGTAGTTCGGACAGCCTAGAACTTCACTTTCCAAGCTTTGTTTCATCTATTCTCTTCATCCATTGACCACCCAAGCTTCATTCATGAACTTAGGCATATTCTAATGCTAGAATATCACTTTGATTCACCTTAAAACATTGTCCAACTTGTTACTCAATCTTCTTATCAAATCTCTTAACACTTGTAACATTCCTTTTTGTTTCCCAAGTGGTGTTTCACCTTAAATGACCCCTACACTAAAATGCTTCCTCACCTTCATAACATCATCTCCCAAGCATCTCCTCTTACTAACCAAATCCTCTTTTCACAACTTCTTGAATTTCTTTCTCAAAACCTTACATAAAACATCATTCATTCCTTGGATACCAACATTACCTAAACCTTAAACGAACTTCTCCAAGACTTAAATACATTCTCAAAACACACCTTGTATTCCTAGAACTTCCAAGATAATACCTAAATCCTTGCATCACTCTAAATCACCTTAATACATGTTTTCTTCCCAAGTAAAACATTTGTCCACCTTTAACACTTCCTAGTTCACCAAAACTTACTTAAAACACTTAGAAATTCTTACACATTTCCCAAATTTGGCCATAGCTTCTCTTGTATATACTCACATCCAAACACTTAGGTTTTTACCTTATTTCATTCAAGAACACCTAAAATCCATCAAACACATTTTTATACACAAACTTCACACATTTAGCACTACATCACAATATAGTGCATAACTTAAATTGCTTGGCACTTAGGCCCTTAAATAACATGGCTCTTAGGCCCTTAAATTGCATAAACCTTAAACACTGAATTTCCATAATATATTAGCCTTTGACCTGCAATTACACACACCAAGACATATGTTCCTTTACTAGTCTCCTTGAAAACACCTTACTAAGTCATCCACCATTTGCTCTTTAGGTAGTTTTAGCAAGCATTATAAGCTCATTTTCCTAAGGCATTTAAACCACATTAAGATAGCATATTTACCTCTTTTCCTCACAAACTTCTTTCTTGTTTCCTTACAAAACCGGTAAGGCATTTGGTTCCTTTTCAACTATTAAACATTATACAAACAACATAATGAGTATTCAAGCTTTAAGCTTCATCTCATTGTAAACCCTAGGTTTACATTATTTCAAAAACATTAATGTAGTTGTTTTACCTTGATCTTTGAAGAGAGTTTGAATATCTATGAAGAGAGGACTCCACCTAGTCCATAAGAGATTGGAATGAAGCTAGAACAAAGTCACACAAAGAGCTCCATCAATGAGTATTTTCGGTCAAATACAAAACATGGAGGAAACTTGATTTTTCTTTGAGATTCCTTACCTAGAAGCAAGGGAGATCAATAATATGTGGAAAGACAAGCTCAAGCTCCTTCAATGGTGGAACTCCATGGCACCGAAATGGGGCTTTTGAAGTTTTGAAAGGATAGAATTGAAGAGCTTGATGAGACAAAGAGAATGGTGGTGTTTGTTTTTGATTTGGTTAAGTGAGTCATGAGATATTGACAATGGAAGATGGTGAAATGGTGGTGGTGCTGTAGCTTCACCGTGAGAACAGAAGGAAGAAAGGTAGAAGAGGAAGGGAACCGTGTGAAATGAAGAAAGAAATGAGAGAAGTGAGTTTGGTTTTGTTTTTGAAGATATTTATGACTTAAAGCAAATAGTAACTTATGAGTCATCTTTATTTACTTAATAAGTTAACATGTTTGGTGACTCATTACTTCAAAAACCGGGCCCCTTTTTAGTCTAGGGGTATTATAGTCTTTATTGACTCATTTAATTACTTATAACATCATATGTTACAAACTAGCTTATAAAAATCACTATTCACAAAAACAAGGCACATAGAAGTGAAATTTTTGATTTCCCATTGATAAGACTTCCAAATGTGATACTATATAGTACACATGTTAATTAAAGAGTAATGATGGACATTTAGCCATTCAAAACTCATTTACAAGACAATTTTTCAAAAACGTGCTTTAAGACTCCTTAAAGCACTTTTTGTGTTTTAACTTGTTTTCAAGCTTGGTTTTCTTTGGTAATTGATTTAATATGTTCCTTAACATATTTATAAGGTATAGGTATGACCATTAGGTCTTTTACAAATTTATCCCAAGCTTAGAGCACATTTTTGCTCTTATTGACTTTAAGGTATTTATTTGTGTTTTGTTTGGTTTCATTGTCTACCAAAGTTTCCTAAGGACTTAGTTTGCCTTATAAACTCATAATTGAATATTATTAAGTCTTGGTTGGCTCTTTGGGTCCTAACCAAGTTCACTCATAGCTTAGAGCATGTTTTTGCTCAAACTGCATCTTAGTGCTTTATTGCACTTTACTATGTTTTAAATTGTCCACTGATGTTTCTAAGGCACTTTTTAGCCTTTACATACCATAGTTTAATATTTAAACCACATATCAAGGTTTGGGGTATTTCAGAGGATTAACAAAGCGAGCAAACACCAAATCGGAAGCAAGAAGTGAGAGGTTCTGCCGCGTGGATCAATCAAACCCAAAGAAAGAGACGCATAGAAATTCAGTCAAAACTCAGCATGACCTATGGCGACACCTACGATGCGATCGACAGCATTCTCAACTACAAAAGATCTCATTTCGGACTCGACTAAATCCAAGAAAGTCTCGGACGGACTTCAGAATCAAGCAATAGGAGAATCCCGGCGGCAGAAAGATTTCATTAATAAAAATCAAAGCTACGAATCCACCGAAATTGGGGGAGGGCGATCAATTCTCTGATCTCCTTACTTTTCGTCTTCTTCATTTATAAATTGAAAGAGTAACATTTTGATCAAATGCTTAAATCAATCGCATTTTCAGTCGCCAGGAGTTGAGCATGGAAAGAGAATGGGAGAATTAAATACAGCGACGGCTTCACCATTTATGACCAGTTCAGCTGGGATCTCAGATTCACACCGGTGTAGACCCATGGCAGCTTCCCTCAATCGAGCGTTGTTCTTCGTTCATTCTTGCCCGGGCGGACCAGGCAATGGACCAGTGCGGCTCTACACGGACAAGCAGTGTCCTCCAATTCACACCAGATTCAAAAAGAAAGGATTGAAGGATTTCAAGTCACGGCCAGTTCCGGAACAGGATGCCGCACTCAGCTTCAAGCTTCAAACAACACTGCGGTCTAACGCCAGGCACAAACGATGATTCTTGTTTAACCTTGGGCAGACGCAACCATAGGCGATATCTACTTCTCAAAGCCCAGACGATAGTTTCAATTAGCATCAGAGATCCAGGCATCATTGCGGTTGGGCATAGCATCTCAAGACCAGGTGGTTACGCCCGGACGACGTTTTAGTTTATGACCTGGCTCTGAGCAGAGATTAGCCTCAAAGCCGGACGCCGTGACCAACAAAATCGAGGACAGAATCAAAATGGAATTCAAAGAGCCACAACCGGTGATAAAATTTATGCAAAAGATTCCTCTGCGATGAGAGTAGCCAGGCGACCGGAAGAAAGTGACCGGGAGATGAATACCGGTAGAATATTGTTCAAAGACCGGAAGATATTGTGCACGACCGGAAGATATTGAGCACGGCCGGAAGATGTTGAGCACGGCCGGAAGATGTTGTGCACGACCGGAAGATATTGAGCACGGCCGGAAGATGTTGAGCACGGCCGGAAGATGTTGAGCACGACCGGAAGATATTGAGCACGGCCGGAAGATGTTGAGCACGACCGGGAGATGTTGAGCACGACTGGGAGTTTGTGGTGACCGGAGCTTGCTGAGACCGAACGCAATCTTCTCGACTGGGAGTTTGTGGTGACCGGAGCTTGCTGAGACCGGACGCAATCTTCTCGACTGGGAGTTTGTGGTGACCGGGAATTTGCTGTGACCGGAACAATCGCCTTCAAATCAACGACCGGGCGGTGCCCTCAGTACAAGACTGGGCGATATCCTCGACTCAAAACCAACAGCGTTTTCCTTCAAGTCCAACCTGATATCTCAAATTCAGGCTCAAGACTCTGGCAATCGACAAAGGTCAACCGCCGGGAAAAACTTTCAGATAACCGGCCTCTCAGAATAGGCTAAGTCAGTATTTAGCCGTCCACTCACAATTTCGGCGGACCTCCTTGGCCAGGCGACGACATACTTGGCCGGGTGGTAACTTTCTTGGCCGGTCAGTAGCATCCTTGACAGGTCGCAACTTCAGGCCAGGCGCGCATCGACCGGGCGCCACTATTTCAGTCAGGGTCAGGTGGCTTTTTCTCAAACTCAGACATCGATGCTGCCCTCAAACTCAGGCCTGGACACGAATCTCTTAATGCAGACAAAGCTAAAAGTGAAGCGTCCAAAGCCAATTACTGAGATAAGTAATCAATCTTGAAAAAATTTAGCTTAAATATCTGTGATATGTTAAAGCGTGATTGTCTTTTCTCAAAATCTACACCTTCAAATTTCCAAAACTACAATTCAAGTACTTACACGACTGCATGAATAACGTTTGACTTAAATTTTCTGTTGCTTTCACATTGCTGATGCTTTCTTCGCCCTGCTGTTTTCTTTGCCCTAAACATTATAATAAGTTTCATTTGGGATCTAGAGATGTCTTCGCTGATTTACGACTGATTAAAAGCAATCTGTCATAAGCTTTATCTTTCCAAAAGTCCTAAGTTCAAAAAATCCTGCTCGGGCAGATGACAGTCTATTCTGGTTTTTAAGTATTCAGTGGCATAAAGCTTTAGATTGCTCACAATTGTATTGACTATCAAAGTCAGTTACGAAAGTTTTTTGAAGCTTTTCCCAAGATTTGCGGTTGTCATTTACTTATATATTTATGAGACAAAAAGTACAGTGAATGCAAAATGACTTCTGTTTAGTAGCATTAGCAAAAAATTGTTACACAGTAAAGTGTCGTATGAGTGCCTTTATGGGTGGGATCACATTACCAAAACTCCACTTCACTCTTGTTTGCAACAACCTTCAACGTTTGTGTAAAACTAAAACTCCCCTTAAGATCTGTTAGGTCATGTTTAAGGATGAACTATGCATACTGTTATAATTATCGGATATTCAACACTGGCTTGTTAAGATTTTTGCACTGGTTTAAATTTATTTTTCAAAAGAAAAAAGAGTACAGCTGCCGTGTAATTACAAAGTTCATACCCCATCTTGTTTGCTGCCATCAAGAAACATCTATTTTCAGCAATACAAAACCAGAAGTACTTGGTGGATAAGCCGAGGTATTAGGCTGCAAGCCTGCAATCTGAAAAAGAATCTAAAAACTTATTAGTTTACTCTGATGCCTTTTCAGTTGTTTATATTCTTTATACCGATAACAAAAGTAAAGCGTTTGATCCCCCCCTTTTTGAATTTTTCCTGATTTGTTATTAAACGATGCCTGTATAATGTGGATTATTCAACATAAAATTGCATCTGTTTTATGACTCCTGATCAAAGTTTTCTCTTCCGTTGAGTTGTGGTAATTCTTAAATCTATTATAGCCCCATCATAGCACGAGGATAATTGCCATGCTCCTACAGCTCTTATTTTCACTTACTCCGCTTGAGATCTGACTTTACCTTCAAACATCCAAAACATTTGGTATTACTGAGACATATTTGGCTGAAAGTTGGGGTTTTATAGCATTATTGAACCACAAGCTGTCTGGAAATATAACTTGCTATCTGTTTTATGTTATTGGATATCCTCTTGATGAGATTTCACTCCTGAATAATGAGGTTGATGGCCCTGTTTCTGTTCGCTTAACTAATATGGTTCGAACAACTCAAAGTATCCACTGTGATTAATTTAATCTGTTAAAATTAGTGTATAAATTCCAAAACATGTTCATATTGTGCTTTTGTTTAACTACTTGGTAATGCGTTCATACTCAAAAGTCTTGTGTTATTACTATAGTCGTCCTTCTATCTGGATTTTTCTAAGTTAAGCATTAAAGTAATAAGCAAGTAAAGTCTGTTACAGAAAAATTTTCAGCTGTAAAATGCTTGCCTAGGCCAAGGTTTCGTAAAGCCTTCTGATCCAGTAAATTCCTTCCAGAAATGATGAATGTTTCACGATACAGGTTTTTCTTTTTTAGTGTTATCAGTAGCAGCAAGGATATGCTAAGGACAAAGTACCAGATCTTGTGAGAATTTAGAAGCAAAACACATCTAAACTGTCAGACCCATTGCAGTGTTCTCCTCAATTATTTTTCTAGATTGGACAATGATATTCTTCATTTGTCTAAAAACTGCTTCAGCTTTATTCTTGAATAATTCAAACCCGGATAATTGAATGAAGTCTATTTTATAGCAGCTTTTGACAAATTACTTCTTGGTTACACGAGATGAGTAATTTTACTTTCTTGCATACATGACATTTGTCTCAATACTCTGTACTACTATTTCGTTCATGCTTGCTGTTTGCTCCTCTACATCTAAATGTTATTACCACTGTATTATTGAATTCACTACTACTAATAATGTTACCTGTTCCAATAATTCATCCGGCCTTCATCCGGCCAAGGATTAAACGCTATCCTTGCTTCACTTTGTTGCCTTCACTTTGTTGTCTCTGTCTAAAGAAAAGCTTTGTGAATGAGTTACCACATGATACTTCTGTCAACTCAGTTAGGCTGCTGAATCCGATTAGTTAAGATTGCTTTGGTTCTATATTTTGTGACGAGTCTTGGGCGGCTCGTCAAAAACATTGTGTTACTTAAACTAATTGATTTTTGAGCATCTACTACAATCTAAAGCAGTCTCTAACAGTTTATATGTTTTCTCATGTTTTGCTGTAAGAAATTGCTGCTGCAACTATGGCCAATTCATCCTTGCACACGCTGAACCAAGGGAGTTTAAAGACTTTCCAAAATGCCTAAACAAGAAGTGTTCCAGGGGCCTCAACTGAATTGAGCTAAATAAGGAACCCAACACAGGTCAATGTAGCAAAAGATGGAGATCCAACAAGTCAATACAAGCAAAAGGGGCCAACACTTTGGTATTTCCTGATTCGATTATGGATTTGGTTCTATACATGGTTCTGTTATCACCAGAGGGTGCAAGAGAATCAATCCCTCTGCTACCACGGGGGTATGGGCAAACTCAGATTCCTCCTTAAAAGAAACTTCTCTTATCAGACAAAGGAAATTCCCATACCCGAGGGCACATCCCGGGAGCTATCCAGATGGGCAAGATCACTTCAGTTCTGGAGGAAAATTGGTCAAGTATTGAAGTTGCCTGTTGTCTCAGGCCTGGGCGCATGTCATTATGTCCAACCCAGGCAGGTGACGCATCTTTCCCGAGGCGGGACCGGGCGAGGTCATCAAAATTCAGACCATCTTTCATTAACTACATCAACAATTATCCCTCTGCTTGGAATGTTTCAATGTCAGCAGAAAATCAAAGGTATCATCAAAATCCATGGCGCTCTCATAGGCCTTCTAGTCCATGGCGCTTTCATAGGCCTTATGGTGAAAGTAACACCTACAGGCTATCATGCCTTGAAAGTAACACCTACAGGCTATCATGCCTTGAAAGTAACACCTACAGGCTATCATGCCTTGAAAGTAACACCTACAGGCTATCATGCCTTGAAAGTAACACCTACAGGCTATCATGCCTTGAAAGTAACACCTACAGGCTATCATGCCTTGAAAGTAACACCTACAGGCTATCATGCCTTGAAAGTAACACCTACAGGCTATCATGCCTTGAAAGTAACATCTACAGGCTATCATGCCTTGAAAAGTAACACCTTGGGTTGAAAAGAAACCCGGCCATCGAGCCAACCGAAAAACCCATCTCTAAGAACCATCAGGAGCTCTGGTCGCCTGTAATGGGTGAATTATTAGGTGTGGGACGCCACGCCGTACCTCGATCCAATACCTTCTAAAAAGAAACACTTTAGAAGGGTATGATCATAAGTACCATCCTTTGGCTACCACAAGCAAAGATGGGAAAAATATATTAAAAAGAAGTACCATTCTTTGGCTAGTATAAGCAAAGATGGGAAAATATGTTATCTCTATTCTCGCTTTAAGGGAATTATCATCCTGCTAGTATGAGCAAGGATTGGATCATTATATTATCTTACCCTTCAAAAAGGGAATAGTTCTTATTAAAAGAACCATTGGTCTTCTTTATTAAGATCTTATTATGGACTTCTGGATTTCTGGACTTCTTAAAGTACAACATATCAAAGAGCAGAGGATTTATTCATCAAATATGTATTATCTCAAAGATGTAAATCCCAGAGTTTCCAATTTGTCAGATTAAGAAGAAAGACACTTATGGGACTTTGATTGTACTAATTGTACTAGCAAATTTGTAAGTTCATTTTTCTTTGTAAAAGTTAAAGAAAAAGAACTTGTGGGACTAGGATATGGGAGAAAGGAAAAGTAGAAAGAATGTAAATTTTTATCTTTCTTTTTTGTAAGTTCCACTTTTTTAAGTTCTAAAAAGTAGAACTTGTGGGACTGATGAAGAGGGCAAAAATATGACGAGACATAAGAGCCAAGGTGGCCCAGATCCCGAGCCCTGACCGAGACCCCAAGCCTCCTTCAAGACTTTGTTCAGGTTCCAATTTGGGCTCCAAGCATTAGTCCGGGCCCTACCCGGCCCTAGTCTGGGCACTATACCTCATGACCGGGTCCTGGATCCCGCACTCGGCACTCTACGACCGGGGACCGCATCTCGAGTCTCGTATTCCGCATCCGGGCATCGCACCCTATACCATGCATCTTGGGGCTAGAAGACTCTACAAGAAGGAAAATATCAAGATTAGAAGGGAGGCTCCGTTAGAATAAGGCCACATGTACAAGGGCTTAAAGATGGGCTTCACCCTAGAAAGTCTATAAATAAAGGTAGAGGGACTCATTTGTAGTAGAGAACATGAGGAGAAAGAGAGAAGGCACCAAATCTCTAAGCTTGTAAGATCAAATACCAAAAAGAGAATAAAGATAATATTGAGAAGTGGACGTAGGCTGTTTTCCTTGGCCGAACCACTATATTTCTAGGTGTACGGTTTGTCGGTACTGGTCTCTCGATGTTAACGTATAGAACCGAATTATACGTTTTCACATGGTTTTCAGGCAAAACTAAACAGAGAACGAAAGGGACTTGTTGCAGTCTCTTTATTACCTCGCTAGCTCCTTGAGTTTATTGCTTCAGAGTCCAAAGAGCTTGGGCACCAGCTCGATCGGACAGACAGGAAGAGTGGAAGACTTAGTTCACTGATAAAAACAAGGGAAAATACTAGAGTAAGTTGGCAGGTTATTGATCGAACAGAAGTGAAGAAAACAGGAGGAGAGTGATGCAACCCAACAACATTACTTTGCCTGCAAGAATCAGAGGAGAATGAAAGGAGTCTCTGAATCTTGCAAGGGCTGTCGTACACCCCAGAAGAGAAGAGGGGCAACTGTGGGTTTATGAGTTAAGTGGTAGGTGTTTACTGATTCTCATGAGACAGGCATGGGAGTTTGGAAAAACAGCACTAACGCATACTTTTCTGTCACCTAGACTGTCTTTACTGATCAGTATGGCACAGGAGTAGTGAGGGATCGGTTGAAGTAACTTCAGCCAGGAACAACCTGGAAGTTTGAAGAGTACGTGAGAATCAAGGAGGGGCCTTTTCTGTTTCTGAATTTGCACAGACTGTGCCGATAGTGGAAGGAGGCCATGGGCTAAATTGGTTTATTAATTGCAATTTAGTGAGTATCTTAATCACAGTTTAACCATAAGCAGTAATGGCCATCACTCTCTGTCTGATTCTCCAAGCAACCGACAGTATACCCATGTTGTTGAATATTTTGTTTGAACAGGAGAAATACCGAGGAAGAACAAGGCTGTGCTTGTTTGGATCTTGTTCGTTGCTCTTGGACAGAACCGGGAACATGCGTGATCTGTAGTGGTATTTTACTCCTGGTTTATCGGTGATTACTGGAATCAGATAGGAAGAGCGTGAATGCTTTCTTCTTCTTTTTTTGTTCTAGTGACCTTAGTACTACTTGTTTTAAATCGTTAGTGAATATTACTAAGTTCGAGCATAGCTCAACCGGTTAAGACGTTTAGGGGGTATACGAGAGGTACGGGGTTCGAATCTTAGCGGGAGTGCCTTGCTCTCTCTTTTTTTTTGTATAAGCTATACACATGTTATTATTTATATATATGTAAGACCATATATTATATCGTGTTATTTTTTTTGTTACGAAGTTATGCGACATTATCATTACTTTTTGCAACGTTACAATATCGTAACGTTACGTACATGTAGTTTTCGTATTCGTACATATATAAGTATGTGACTATATTAATATGTAACGTCGTCACGCTTTCGGACACGTATATACTAAATTTAATTGTTAATACATTGTTTTATGTCCAACTTATATAACGCGTTATTTTCGGATAATCTCCTCGCGTTTATGATTTTATGTGATTAAATGTTTAAGGGTGTTTCAACTTACCCCCCTTAAAAGAGACTTCGTCCCGAAGTCTTACTTCCTTAACTTATATTTTCCACTCCTGGTAATCTTAGGGATCAAGTCCCAAATTCATTCACGATAACCAAGGGATTAAGTCCCATAATTATAATTCTCAATGCTTCTAAGCACTATGCCACATTAGTGGCTTCACACAATTTCTCATAGTAGACCAAAATGCTAGCAATGTATATAACATGCTAAAGTGCAAACCAAGGCACACAACATTCATTCATACAGAGCATATAACATGCCAAAGTGCAAACCACAGCACACAACATTCATGGATACAGAGCGTACATATACATACATAACATTCTCACACACAAGTCTACCAACCTACAACCAAAGTGCAAACCACAACACACAACATTCATTGATACAGAGCGTACATATACGTACATAACATTCTCACACACAAGTCTACCAACCATCAACGTGTGGTTGTAGGATTACAACACAGTGACACACGCAAAACATCCAAAACGAAACGCGCTTACCCCCCTTAAAAGAGGAGTACGCCCTCGTACCCTACACTAAACCGAAGTATCGGTGAAAAGATGGGGGTACATATCTCTCATCTTATCTTCCAGCTCCCATGTGGCTTCCTCTATATCTTGGTTTGACCATAACACCTTCACTAGTCTAATTGACTTGTTCCTGGTCTCCCGGGTCTTAGTGTCTAGCATTCTTTGAGGGGTCTCCACTGATCTCAATGTGGGCTCTAGGACTAACCTCTCGGGCTGTAGTACATGTGAGGGATCAGGCATGTATTTCTTTAGCTGAGAGACGTGGAAAATATCATGAACTCTTCCCAACTCTGAGGGTAAATCAAGTCGATAAGCAACTGGGCCCACACGCTCCCTAATACTGTAGGGGCCTACGAATTTCGGGCTCAACTTTCCCTTTTGCCCAAATCTGAAAATTCCTTTCATCGGCGACACTCTCAAGAACACTTGGTCGCCAACGACGAACTCCAGGTCTCGACGTCTATTATCCGCGTATGCTTTCTGTCTATCCTGTGCGGCCTTTATGTTCTTTCTGATCTACTGAACCTCAGCCTGAACCTGCTGCAAATAGTTTGGGCCTATGATGAAAGCTTCACTGGACTCGTCCCAGCACAACGGTGTACGGCAAAGTCTACCATATAATGTCTGAAAGGGTGGCATCTTGATTGAGGCGTGATAACTGTTATTATATGCAAACTCGATAAGGTGCAACTTATCCAACCAACTGCCCTGGAAATCTAAGGCACATGCTCTAAGCATGTCCTCTAGGGCTTAAATTGTTCTCTCCGTCTGACCATCGGTCTGCGGGTGAAAAGCAGTGCTGAGCTTCAGCTCGGTGCCTAATGCTTCTCGTGAAGCTCTCCAGTATCTCGAAAGAAATCTCGTGTCCATATCTGACACTATGGTCTTTGGCACTCTGTGGTGTCTTAAAATCTCTTTATCAAAAAGCTCAGCTAGTTTCAACACCTTCCACGTGTCTTTCATTGGGATGAATCATGCTACCTTAGTAAGGCGATCAACAATTACCCATATCATATTTAGTCCTCCTCGGGTCGGTGGTAGTCCAACTACAAAATCCATCGATAGATCATAGAATTTCCACTCTGGGATAGGCATTGGCTGAACTGTGCCTCAAGGTTTTCGGTGTTCGGATTTTATTTTCTGACAGGTGAGGCATCTGATAACGAAGTTCAAGACGTCGTTCTTCATGCCAACCCACCAAAAATATCGCTTCATGTCTTTTTACATTTTTGAAGCTCCAGGGTGAATAGATGTAGTAGAAGAATGAGACTCTCTCATGATGCGCTCCTTGAGCTCTACGCTCTCGTGAGGAATACATAATCTGCCATTCACACGAATTAGGCCATCCTCATGAAGCTGGTAGTCGTATTTCTTCTTATCTAATGTGCCATCGACTAACTTCCGTCTAATATCAGCCATTACTCTGTCGTTCTGCTGAGCATTACGCACTTCTTCAACTAGGCCGGTGCCTGCTGAGATTGAGTAGAACTCGTATTTAGATGAAAGTTGCAAAGAGAATGCCTAACGATGTATTGATCAAAGTGTCCCTTCTTACATAGCTTACTATTCTTATTTATAGGCCCTTCTATAGAGTATAACCGTTTCTGTGGGCCTACACTATTCTAGAATATTCTCCCATATACAAGGTTTTCCTATAATTTATTCCCTTTACCGAATAGTTACTTCCAGCCTACCGGAGAGGGCCTTGCTTCGCTTCGCTGGCGGGGAGACCTACATGGCCTACCGCTCTTCCGCAGTCTATTCAAAGAATGACTCTCCGGACGCGAGGGTCCGATCTTTGGACCGGTAGGAGGCTTTTCTATTGTCTCCGCAGGCGGCATGCATCCTTTGCTAGCCACTTGGTTACTTCGCGTGGTGGAACCCCACTTCATCAGTCCCACAAGATTTTTTCTTGTTCTCCAAGAAAAGATCTTCTTTGTCGTTTAAAATTTTGGCATCCTGCTCCACCCCTCCTAGTCCCACAAGACCTCTTTTTTTAAAAAGAAAAGGAAAGAGGTCTTAGAATTGTTCCTCTTTTTCCTCGGAATTCCTACCATTGGAAATCTACCGGAGGCCCAGCGACACGCCCTGCTTTAACTACCGCCGCCTCACCTTCTAAAGCTATCTTCCCTAACACACCTACAGCAGTAGGCTATAATTACCCTCTGGTAGAGCGTGCCCAATTTCCGCCTATTTAAGGCCATTCTCCTCCCTTCCTTTCTTCCCTTCGCTTTTTCAAACTTTCAACTTCTCTGAGTTTTCACGCACTTGTCCTCCATTTTCTTCTTTGCTTCCTGACCTTGACCTTTCGTTTCCTTGCTTATATATAGTGGGCAGTTTCCTTCCTCTTTTCTTTTCTGCTCCCCAATTCCTCGCTTTCTGTTCTTGCGTCCTCTCTCTTTCGTGCTTTTTCCTGCCTTTTGCTCGCCTGAATCTTCACCTTTCTCTGTTCGCAATGGACCTGTCAAACCCAAGCTCTTCCATTCCGGCGCCGGCGGGATCGACACTTTTCGTTGACGGGGGAAACTGTGTCCTGAAAGACTCTGCCACCCCAACCGAAGACATCGGCGGGGACTATCCTCGCCTGGGCACCGGTTCCAGTCTTTCCGTGAAAGACTTGAGGAAACTCATGAAAGGCGTGCAAGTCCCACTGGGGTCGAAGATTTGCGTGCCGGAGCCGACGACGTATCCCTTTAACTGTTTTGGGAATGGTTTCGTGGTGTATCGGGAACATCTTCACCGCGGCTTGCGCTTTCCTCCGCACCCCTTTGTCCTTGGTTTTCTTTCACATCGGCGATGTACTCTTGCTCACCTGAATCCCAACGCCCTAGGCTGTATGCATGCCTTTCTCACCATCTGTGTGGAGAACGACATTACTCCCGACGTGCGGGAGTTTGTGAACTTTTTCACAACCAGGGTGAATACAACTACCACGGAGGAGGACATATCCATCATGGCCACGCCCGGGTATTCCTTCTTCAAGCGTGTGAGCTTGGAGAGCGGCTGGTCCTCCAACTGGTTCATCTTCTACCCACCGAGGGGGACTTTCATCGGAGTCCCCCATATTGGAGATATAGCTAAGGGGCAGCTTGCCGCTCCGTTACCCTCTTCGGGCAATTCTTCTCCAACCGGAGACATGCTCAAGAGGCTAAGCTCGTCGGCGCTTCATCCCATCACCTTCTTCCTTTCCGGAGAGAAGCTGGACAAGACTCAGAGGAATATCGACCGTACATATTTTTCCTGAGTGCCCCTTTTTTATTGTCTTTCAGACGTCTTTCTCACTTCCCCTTTGTACCGCAGCTTTTGTCCAATCGGGTGGAAAATTCTCCCTCCGTTACAGCTGGGAGCTTGTTGA